>CM059442.1:16275831-16335831 GCA_030390025.1 Squalus acanthias | reverse complement strand
TTGGGGCTCCTGCTGCTGTTGCTGCTGAGCTGCCTGGTTCTGCTGCTGCCGTGGCTGCTCCTCATCCGAATCTGAGGTCTATGGTGAAAGGAAATAAATGGTTCCCATGCTGCTGGCAGATACCTCCGTTGGGGAAGTGCTCAGTCCAAGCGGGGGGAGGGTCTTTCAAGGAGGTGCTACAGTTGAGAGAAGCTGCAGCACCTCTGACCTACTAAAAGTGCTGAAAGACCTTTGGAACAAAAGTTCTGCCACCTGCAACTGCTCCCTGATGAAAGCTCCGTTTTAATGGTGGAGCTGCAGCTGTGAGGAGGCCACCCACTTGTCAACCCGCCAGGATCAGCTGGCGTGGTTTAGGAGGGTCCTGCAACACGCTGAAAATGTGGTAAAATAACGAAGGCCTGTCAAAATAGGATTATAGAGGCCCTTAACTACTATTTAAGGGTCTTAACTACCTCTCCCGACTGATGGAGGCGGGACCGAATCGCACCCATCAAACCCGCCTCTGGCAAAATTGCGTGGAGGCAGGTTCCAAACCCGCCCTCAGTTTTTGCCATTTTGCCAACTGCCTCCAAACTCGCCTCCTTGGGGCTGGGAAAATCGCCCCCTATGTCTGGCTCGATTTAGACCAGATCTCTGTGGGGGTTCTGCTGGAGTTATTCGGGCGGGGGGGGGTGCGCAGACATGTTTACTGATTGACTTACTGAGAAGGCGCGCACCAGTCCACGCCTAGAAACAGCCTTGTTAGGTAATATCTAAATATACCAGCACTTTCCCAAATTTAGTCCGGCCCGCGCCCTGTGTGTACTGAATCATTAATAGCGGAGAGAAGCACCACCAGCCTTTCAGTTTGGGCCAATATGAGTCATGATTCTGCTATAAATCCTAGCTTAAGATAAGCATCTCAATCAGTCAGAGAGCCTGATCCTGCTGTTCAAGTGACTTGCTCGGCGATTTCTCTGTCACCTTTGCCCACTGAACGGGCTCGCATGCCGTTCGCAGTGGTCCGGTTGAAAGCTTCTAACTCGGCTGTTGGATTATTTTAACTGACTCCCCTCAGGAAGTGAACTCTGTACAGCCACTCTCGGCTGGGTGTGGCGGCTCTTCTGAGGTTGGAGCGGAGGCGAGTTCCCGGGACAGCAGCAGCGAGATTTACCTGGTCGTTCACTCTTGTGTACCTGACCTCAGGAGACCTGATGCTGTCGCTGCGGAAACCCAGATTAGGAAATATTTAGAATCGGGTCGGATGGTCCCTTTTTTTGCTAGTTGCCAGTTATCAGTTTATTATCGAACAGAAAGCCTCAGGTTTGCTCTCGCTGATGTGAGACTAATGGCTCTGCAGCAGACCAGGTCTGTGTTGGCACCTTGTTTCAATATGAACAGGAACTTAACATGACAATAATACTCGGGCCTGCCTGGGATTTTCTCTCCGCTACAGCAGTGTTAGGCCGCGATTTTGCCGGCGCTATGATGGGCGGGTCCGGGAGGCGGGTCTGGTGTTAAATCCAACATGATTGGAAGCCGCCGCTAACCCGCCTCCACGCCAGTTTCCAAAGTGTTGGGTCTGCGCCCTCACAGCCGACGGGGGAAGAGACATTTAAGGTTGTTAACAACTTGTTAACTCCTTGTTAGATGCTATTTTGCCAGGATAATTCCATTTTCTCACATTTTTTTCAACGTGTCTCACTTCTTTGCACAAACACGCCAGCTGAGTGTGTCGGGTCTTCCAATGAGCTGAATAGTTCACAGCTGCAAGTGCTGCATATAAGTTAACCTATCGCGTCAGTTCATTTTCATATGGCCAAAGTGGCTGAATTCATGATTTGGAGGAGACCTTGGAGCTGTATTGAGGTTGTGAGTGTGAGCTGTGAACTCTATATGCACTGTCACCTCCTCAGAATAAGCTCACTTCCCCATTGACTTACTCCTGATAACATCTCATCCTTAACTTCCAGATATAACAGCAGAATGGGAACCATTTATACTCTCTCATCCTGGTCCTCAGATTCGGAAGAGGATCATCCGCAGCAGCAGCAGAACCAAGAGCAAGAGCGCCAACCTTCTCCTCAGCTGCCGGTTGCTGCACAGGGCAGAGGGCGTCAGGGCTTGGCTGGCCCGCGCCGCAGGAGATACCCCCAACACAGGGTTTACAGGCAGAGGATGAGCTTCCTCAACATGAGTGAGCAGCACTGCCAAAGGAGGCTGAGACTTTCGTGAGAGGTAGTCGCAGACATTTGCACAATGCTGCACCAAGACTTGCAGCCCAGAGGAGCGGGTGGACACTCCTTACCAGTGGCTGCCAAAGTCACCACTGCCCTCAACTTCTTTGTGTCAGGGTCCTTCCAGGGATCAGCAGCAGACATTAGCGGCATCTCCCAGTCGGCCGCCCACAGATGCATCACGCAAGTTACCGATGCCGCCAATTACATCCACTTTTCAACTGATGAAGCAAGTGTTACCACACGGACGCTAGGCTTTGTCAATCTGGCTGGCTTTCCACAGGTGCAGGGCATCATCGACTGCACCCATGTGGCCATCAGGGCACCCCATTACAACCCAGCAGTATTGGTGAACCGCAAGGGCTTCCACTCCCTTAACGTGCAGCTGGTGTGTAACCACAGGAAGAGCATCATACATGTGTGCACAAGGTACCCTGGCAGCGGCCATGACTCTTACATCCTGTGCCAGTCCACTGTGCCTCAGCTCTTCGCTCCTCCAAACAACCTTTCCAGCTGGCTCCTTGGAGACCAGGGCTATCCCCTGAAGACGTGGCTAATGACGCCAATGAGGAGGCCATCAAACGAGTCCGAGGAGCGCTACAATCAGAGCCACATCTCCACCAGAAGTGTAATTGAGCAAACAATAGGGTTGCTCAAAATGCGCTTCAGGTGCCTGGACAGATCTGGTGGAGCCCTTCCGTACGCACCAGCCAGGGTCTCGAGAATCATCGTGGTCTGCTGTGCCCTGTACAACATCGCACTGCAACGGGGATTAGCGCTGCCTGAGGAACAGGGCGCACAGCGCACAGCCTCTTCAGAGGAGGAGGAGGAGGAACACCTGGAGGTTGCAGATGAGGAACACCTGGAGGAGGCGGCTGACCCAGTGTGACCAGCATGCGAGCACATTGCTGCCCATGAGGCAAGGGATGGACTCATCCATGCCAGATTCAACTAACTTTAGGCATCACTGACATGTGGCTGCCACATGCACGTGAAGGTTCGTATGACTCCACTTCCACACCATAGAGCAGCCCCACAATGAACTGTGCATTCCTAGCCCTTTCACCACCATTGCTTCAGATGAAAGGTGCCCTCACCCCTCGCTGTGTCACCTCCACTTGTGAGCACACATAGGGCAACGCTTTGAAACATTCACATGACATCATTTTAATACAATAAAAGATCACAAACATTACACTGATTTACATGAAAGCACCCAAGTGACTACCCTTGTGACTATTTGTGTTTTCTCTTACGCGTGCTTCTTCGTGGTGCTTCCCCTGTGGCTTCAGCAGATGCAGAGGCAGCCTACTCACTTCCTTGCTGCGCCTGCTTAGACACCTTTGGCGGCCGTCCTCTGGGTCATGGAGCCTGTGAGGGTCCCCTCCAAGTCTGCTCTTCCTGTGGTTGTGCAGGGGCAGACTCAGCCATCTCTGTTGGGGGAGGCATTTGGGGCTCTGACCGAGGGGTTGGCAATGGGATGGCAGTATGAGCGCTTGGAGAGGAGCCCCCACTTCCATTTCCCCTTCCACCACCGTCCTTCTCATGGGCCACCCGCACATCTCTGCCAGCAAGTTGCTGGAGATCACCTTGCTGCACATCAGTGGGGCCATGAGGACCCGTGTCTGTGCTGACATTCCTCATAACAAGGACGTCCATGAACCTTTGGTTTCTCTCCTTGATAGATGCCCATCTATCCTCCATAGCTGACCATCTATTTAGAAGTGTTACCATGTTCTCCTGTGTCTGGGGATTTATGTCCTCCATGGAGGTTGCCATCCTTTCCATGGCGGAACCTATATTTGCCAGCGCCTGCGCCATGGCGCTGCTCATATTTGAGAGGGACTCCTCCATTCTCTGCACACTCGCAGTCACCACGGTTGCTAACCCAGTCAGAGCCTCCTGCACTTGTTCCTGAAGCTCCAGCACTGCTGTCTTTCTGGATGGCTCCCGAGGCTCAGCGTCTGCATGCTCAGCAAAGCTAGGAGAGTCCTGCGGGCTCCAACGAGACTCTCCACTGCTGTCCCTGTCTCCACCATCTGCTCTTGCTCACTTGTGAGTCACCAGGTGACAACACTACTCTATCTCGCGTTGGACCCACTGAGGTGTGCGTCCCTGTGCTGGTGCTGGGTGCACTCATTTCTGCTGACGCTGCTCCCTCAGAGGCTTGAGGGTCCTCTGAGGAGTCCTCCTGCTCTTCCTCCTGGACAGTAGGGAGGGGGGCTCTTGATGGTCCTGTGGGAGAGTAAAGATATGATTTA
Source organism: Squalus acanthias (assembly GCA_030390025.1). NCBI lineage: Eukaryota > Metazoa > Chordata > Chondrichthyes > Squaliformes > Squalidae > Squalus > Squalus acanthias. The sequence continues at coordinate 16,331,354 of CM059442.1, read as the reverse complement.
GACATGTGATATGTAGGTTGCACACACATTCCCTTGTGCAAGTAATTAGCACTCAATCTCTAGGAACATCAGATCCCATATCAGTCACTCCTGAATGCCAAATCAGATGTCTGGAAAAGAATTCTGTCACCAGGTTGTTTGGCTGAGCCCGTCTCTCCGTCCCCCACTTCAAGCTCCTCAGCACCTCCAACAATGTCCAGAGCTGACTCCTCAGCGTGGGTGAGCTGCGCCACGGATGGTGGTCCTCCTCCTGTTCTCTCTCTCCTCTCCCTCTTATTGTGGGACCTCTTTTCCTGCAATGAGGGACAGAAGTGCAGTCTTAGTGAGAGTGATGGAATGAGTGTAAAGAATGGATAGGATAGATGTTTGGAGGGAGACTATGATGGAGTGAGGTACCAATACCAATTTCCCTCCTTGTGAGTTGTTAGTTGTTGTCATGGCATAACATTGAGAGTGAGTGTGAGGGGTGCATAGAAAGATGGGAATGTGATTCTGTACATACGGAGAGAGGGATGGGTGACGGTGCAAGGGATGTTGGGGTAAGTTAGTATGTGCAGAAGTAGGGCTGGCAATGCAGATTGATGGGGATGTGAAGACAGGCACAGCAGAATGAAGTTAAGTGTGCTGTTACACTCACTTTTGCTGAATGCAGGAGATCATTGAACCTCTTCCTACACTGGACCCAGGTGCGTGTACAGATGGACCTCGCACTCACCTCCTCAGCTATTTGCGGCCAGGCTGCCTTGGTGTGTTGAGGAGGCTTCCTCCTTCCATCCGAAGGGAACAGAACCTCCTTCCGCCCTCTTACTCCCTCCACAAGAATATGGAGGGAGTCATCATCAAAACGGGGAGCAGCCTTTGTTCTAGGAGTGGTCATCTCGGCAAACACCAGCACTCAGGAGCATCATAGTGTAAATGAAAGCCAAAGGGGACACGGCCCCTTAAATACAACTGCTTCAAAGATGTCATCAAAGGTGAGCAGCAGACACGCACCCACTGATTGGGCCGGGTAACGCGCACAGCGGGATTAATAATCCCAATCTACTGAAAATCGCTAACTCATTGCGGATGGAACCGACAGTGGGTCGGCAACCCGCCAAACACTGAACCCGACCCAAACCCGCCTCCTAACAGAAAATCCAGCCCTTCGTCACTCCAAAAGGGAGCTGAACACCTTACATTTAGGGGTGTGCCCGTACTGCTCAATGTCTTAACAATAGTGTAACCCAGGGCATAACAATAGGAGCCCCTTGTGATCTGAACTGGATATCGTGTCTTTTGCACGTGCCCTTAGTTTCACGTTCCTAATCTTTCTGAAGACGGACTGAGAAACAGTTGGTGAGACAAGGCCAGATACAAACCATTAAGCTGCTTTATTTCACAGACAGCAAGTGAACATACAGTGTAATGGTCTATGTGTCATCTGAAAGGCAGCACTCCTTCCCCAGTGAGCTTTCAGTCTAGATTCCACACTGATGTGCCGGACGGGGTTACTGTCTGACTCAGAACTGAGCCAAGTTGACACTTGAGGATCATGTCAGCAAGTTCGCATCAAGATAGACTGCAGGGTAATAAATATCTACCCCAAAAACAAGACAGTCAGTCCACAAAAGCGACAGGTTGCAGTGTTTATTATCGTCTGTCCTCTCAACTGGATGTAAGCGATCCAATGACACTATCTGAAGAAGAGCTGGGGAGTTCTCCTGGTGTCCTGGCAAATGTCTATCCATCAATCAACATCACTAAAATAATCTGCTCACTTGGCATTTGCAGTACCTGGCTGTGTGCAAGCTGGCTGCTGCGTTTCCCTACATTACAACAGTGACTAAACTTCAAAAAGTAATTAATTGGCAGTGAAGCACTTTGGGACGTCCTGAGGTTGTAAAAGGCGCTATAGAAATGCAAGTTCTTTCATGCCTCAATACCACAGCCAGACTAACAGTGGGCTGGTTGTAAGTTTACAGAATAACGTAAGGTCATCATTATGGGCTGTACACTGTAAACTGTGACTGTGTACAATGAAAGCAATATATTCAGCTCCTGTAAACACGGCCGGTATTATTCTTTAGGTTTCAGGTTATGTTGCTGAGAGCCTCCAGCAGTTTTCGTTCTGCAGTCCTCACCCCCTACTGGGGTACAATCCCATGGACACCCGCAGTCCATTGGCTGGAATGGGGGCAGGAATGCATCACAGCCGAGCTCAATCCTGTCCGCAACAGACACCCACTTAGGTGCGTTTTACATCAGGGTCACTGGCTTCCGATCACAAGGGGAATCCTGTCCAATGTAGTTTCCCTCATTAGCTTGGGTGCTTTGAGGCCACCTGTGGTGCCCTCTGCACTGCCCTGGGTAAGATCAGCTAAGGTTAGGTGTCGGCTGTGGCTCAGTGTGTAGCACTCTCTCCTCTGAATCAGAAGGTTGTGGGTTGAAGTCCCACTCCACAGACTTGAACACCTACTCCAGGCTGACACTCCAGTGCAGTGCTGAGGGAGTGCTGCACTGTCGGAGGTGCCGTCTTTCGGATGAGACGTTAAACCGAAGGCCCGTCTGCTCTCTCAGGTGGACGTAAAAGATCCCACAGCCACTATTGGAAGAAGAGCAGGGGAGCTCTCCCCGCGTCCTGGCCAATATTTATCCCTCAATCAATATCACTAAAACAGATTATTTGGTCATTATCTCATTGCTGTTTGTGGGAGCTTGCTGTGCACAAATTCACTGCCATGTTTCCTACATTACAACAGTGACTACACTTCAAAAAAAAGTACTTCATTGGCTGTAAAGCGCTTTGAGACGTCCTGAGGTTGTGAAAGGCGCTGGAGAAATGCACGTCTTTCCAACTCAGCACAGACCAAGGATTGACCCAAGATGTCCCGATCCACATGGTTGAGTACTACACAGGGTGATCAGGAGAGCTAGCCTCCAGCACCATCAAACATCCAGCGTTTCTGAGCTGGAACACGTCCGGTTGCAGCAGACACTGTAGACACGACAAGGTGGAGTTTCCCCTATGCTGTGCTGCTTTGAGGAAGCAGGTTTATACAATTCCCCTGCCCCATGACTGCATCTGAACATTGAGAAGAAAAGAGGAAAACAGTTGCAGGTCTGAAGAGACATAGCCAAAAAGCTTTAGACGTCCCAAGGGGACACTTCCCAGCCAGCGGCTCTTGGCTTCATTTTGACATTTGGCCTTTTGCTGTGCAGTCACGTGCCCTTTACTTGGTATGACTTTACTGACCTGGAGCCGGGGAGGGGGCAGGTTGTTGAACTGTCGCTGGTAAGTAGGAGGGGTGGCTTCAGCCTGGGTCATCAGATCAGAAAACAAATTGGTCTCCTGGTCTTCTAGTTTGCATCTCCTCATTAAAGACACAGACTCCTATTGTGTACGGTTTCACCGGTGCCACAGCCCTTTATCATCTAGCCCATGGATCCATTCTCCAAGTGTGAACCTAAATACAGGGCTCCCTCCCCAACCGCGGGGGATACGTCCCTGAAAACCCCCGTGTTTGGTAAAACCGCGTTTGGCAAATACTAGACCCTATGGGAAAAATGGGGTTAGGGGGAACGAGGCCGCATTTAAACTCTTCAGAGCCTGTGTAAGTTGCTTGTTCTTTTATTAAACACAAATAAAATACACAATAACGTAACAAAAACAATAAATGTTGCTTGTTCTTTTATTAAACACAAACAAAATACACAATAACGTAACAAAAACAATAAATGTTCAAATACTGTAACACAATAAAAAAGATCAACTGGGCGGTTTCTTAAAGAATTCTGCGATGGATGGTTGACTCATTTTTCTCTGAATATCTTTCTGGACCTGCTTGTATGGTCTCATTAAATCCTCCAAGCCTCGCTTGAAGTTTAAACTATGCTCCAAGAATGGGTCAATCTCCATAAAGAGGTCCGAGAGATTATTGGCAAGGAGCATTGCCTTGCTAAGGTTGGCACTTGTCATCTTCGACTTCTCCACCATATCCTCGTCCTCGTCCTCTGCCTCACTAGAATGCTGTATCAGCTCATCAAGGTCCTCCTCCGTCAACTCCTCGCCGTGCAACTCAAGGAGCTCCTCGATGTCATCAGGCTCTATGTCGGCCAGCCCCTCGCCTCCCAAACATTGTGCAACCTTCACAATGTGATCAACTTCATCGTCAACTGTAGGGAAGCCTCGGAAGTCATTCACTGCCTCCTTCCAAAGTTTACCCCAGCAGGCGTTGATTGTAATCCTCTTCAGGTAATTCTTTTATGTTGGTGATGCAGTCAGCGATGGTGTAATCCTTCCAACAAGTTTTCATCGTCAGTGTTGCGTCATCCTCCATAGCCTCCATCATGCGGTCAAAGCTGCGTCAAATGTAGTATGCCTTGAAGGTGGCTATCACACCTTGGTCCATGGGTTGAAGGAGTGATGTCGTGTTGGGAGGCAGGAAGACGACTTCGATATTAGGGTGGTTGAATTGGAGTGCCGGCGGGTGGCCGGGGGCATTGTCGAGGATGAGTAGGACCTTGAAGGCCAGATTTTCTCTCACAAGGTACCGCTCCACGTCATGTACAAAACAGTTATGAAACCAGTCCATGAAGACTGCAGCAGTAACCCATGCCTTGCGGTTAGAATGCCAAAAGACAGGTAGATAGTTTTTGTTTTTGCCCTTCAGAGCGCGGGGATTCAGAGAGCGGTAGAGCAGCATCGGCTTCACTAAACAGTCTCCCTCGGCGTTAGCACAAAGGAGAAGGGTCACCCTATCCTTAGCCAGCTTGAATCCCGAGGCATGCTTCTCAGCCTTCGCGATGAAAGTTCGGGAAGGCATCCGCTTCCAGAAGAGACCAGTCTCATCCGCATTAAATACCTGCTCCGGCAGGTAACCCTTCTCGGCGATCAACTTCTTCAGCTCCTCCGGGAACTTGGCAGCGGCCTCGTGATCGGCTGAGGCCGATTCCCCCACAACCTTGAGGTTAGTCAAGGCAAACCTCTTCTTAAAATTTTCCAACCAGCCCTTACTCGCTTGAAACTTATGTCATCTACACTTTCCCTGGCAGCCACAGTAAGATGCTTGTAGATGCTAAGGGCCTTCTTACGTACCCATGCGGAATTAACATTCGCTTGTTTCTGGTTCTGGTCTTCCAACCAGATATTAAGTGCCTTCTCCATTTTTTCAAGCTTATGGTCCAAGGCATAAACGACACTTTAGCACTTTTTGAAGAGCCACCTGCAATACTAGCCCTTATCGACACCTCACTTTTTTAATGGTTCTAATGGTGGACTCGTTAACCCCCATTAGTCGTCCAACCGACGCTGTACTTTCACCACAGGCAAGTCTATTAACGACATCTAATTTGCTATCAAAGGTTAGAACATTCCTTGCCCTTTTCGCTACTGATTCGCCTTTACCACTGAGATTACGCTTAGGCGCCATGATTAATGGCTGAACGTCCACACATGTGGTTGTTATTATGCTGATGAATGCAGTCTCGTGTTTGGCAAACCGCGTATACGCGAAATTCACTGCTGCGGCTGGCAAAAATTGCCGCAGAGATGAAACCGTGTATACGTGAATTCCGCGTATGGCAAAACTGCGGTCGGGGCGGGATTCCTGTAGTGAGTTTCATGGTCATTAAACCATGAGGGGCGCATCAGCCAAGTCCTCAACAGACATCAACACAGGTTCACTTTCCAGCGGGTTCATTGAATAACGATCAGAACTGTGGATGCTGGCTAATTGTCTCCTCCCCTTATCCTAGGGCACTGAGGCCAACTGTAGTGTCCCGTGCTGCCCTGATTGAATTCAGCTAACTCAGCACAGACTGTAACAAGCAATTACTCAATGAGCTGCTGGGGAGATGAATGGCGGTTTCAAAGCTGCCTTGTCTGCTTCACCTGGTATAATCCTGCAGTCTGCCTCCTACCCAGTGCTCAGTACCACACCAGGTACACCCACTGGGCAATGGGGACAGTTTCATAGAATCATAGAATAGTACAGCACAGAAGGAGGCCATTTGACCCATCGAGTCTGCGCCTTTCTAAATATAAATTCTTCCCCTTCTCTACTTTGTATTTTTCTCTCTCCGTCTTCTACGGCCCTGCCCCTACGACGTACGCCATCTCCTGACTATGCTTATTCCAAGCTCGCTGCCAATGCAGCGGGGTAGCTAAGTGGCAGGGGGTGCACTGCCTTCCTTGTTTGGGGGGGCGTGAAAGCCTCCCATTGGCCTGGAAAAGCCCGAAGCCAGCGGTGTATGGAACAGATTGCACGCTGGTCAGGCCTTCCGGCAGGGACACGGTCTTCTGTGGGACTGACTGGTCAGCTGAATTAGGTGGCCTGGCATCTTGCACACCAGCATCCACTTTCCTCAGGGTGAGGGCGCCCTTATTAAAATGACAGCTGAGCGGTACATTGCTTAGCGCCCATCACCCCCCAGTGATCTCGATTGGGGAATGGAAGGCAATTTTAAGTTGTTTATTGTTGGTTCTTATGGTCAGTGATTGTACTTCACATGAACCCTTTGGCATTGAACCCTTAAAGCAGTATTCAGATAATTACTGCTACAGTAATCCTCTACATCCTATTAGCATTTCTAAACTCCAACCAATTGATGATGACAGGATGTCATAGCCAAACAATTGCAGAATATGAATCAGCAATAAAACCAAGTATTTAACTGGCAAGTCAATAGGGATCAGGAGCAGGAATCCCAGTGAATTATTCCTCTCCCTAACCCAGGTGCACTGAATGATCATAACACGCTTACCACTACCCTGGCAGAGATCAGGCAATTCAGCACAGACCAAGAATCGAGTCTGGGCCGCTCTGTGTGCCAGGAATAGCATTAACCCACAGCCATCAGTGCAGCTGACAGTAGTTATTTTTAGAATGTGTCTTGATTCAGCTTCCTTACATTGATGTACAATATTGCACCTTGCACCATGGGGATGTGCAAGCCCAACCCTTCTCCACCACCACATCAGCCAGGTCAGTCAAAGACTTACATCCACCTCTGTAACATCACCATCTCCACCCACACCTCAGCCCATCTGCTGCTGAAACCTTTCTACGTGCCTTTGTCACCTCCAGATTCGACTATTCCAACGCTCTCCTGGCCGGCCTCCCGTCCTCCATAAATTTCAGCTCATCTAAAACTCTGCTGTCTGTATCCCATCTCGCACCGAGTCTCACCCACCCATCACCCCTGTGCTTGCTGACCTACATTGGCTCCCGGTCCGGCAACGCTTCGAATTTAAAATTCTCATCTCCGCTTTAAATCCCTTCATGGCCTCAGCCCCTCCCTATCTCTGTAACCTCCTCCAGCCTACAACCACCCAGAGCTGTTTCTTTATTTCTGGCCTCTTGTGCATCCACCCTCCCTTCACCCCACCATTGGCAGCCATGCCGTCAGCCGTCTAAGCCCCAAGCTCTGGAATTCCTCCCCATAACTTCTCCAACCCTCTCTCCTCCTTTAAGAAACACCTTAAAACCCACCTCTTCGACCCACCCCTCCTAATATCTCCTTTGGCTCAGAGTCCATTACTTTCCTTGCGCCTCTGTGAAGCACCTTGGGGCTTTTCTTTCTATGTTAAAGGCGCTCTATCAATGCAAGTTGTTATTGTTGATAGATGGACATATATAGATGTAGATGGATGGATGCATGATAGACAGACATTGATAGATAAACTGCCACTGAAAGATAGATATAGACAGACAGATAAATAAGATAAACGTAGGTCGATAAATAGATAGGTAGGTAGATAGACACATAGGCCGGAATTTTAAGTTTTTGACCCGCTGGGGGCGGGAAACCCGGAACCCCGCACGTAATGGAGTTTTAACTCCACAGCATGCGTGTAACATCACGGACAGGTTCCCCTGGCTTCCAGTCAGGCGGGGAACGCTGGCAAAGATGCCGCAGCCCCAGGTATGTGGGAGCCCCAAGCCCGGGGGGGGGGGATCCGATTCCCGACCCCAGGGGGGTCTGATCACCCATCCCGGGGGGGCGGTCCCATTCCCCGGGGGGGGTCCCATTCCCAACCCCAGGGGGGTCTGATCACCCACCCCGGGGGGGCGGTCCCATTCCCCGGGGGGGGGGGTCCAATTCCCAACCCCAGGGGGGTCTGATCACCCACCCCAAGGGTCCAATTCCCAGGGGGGAGTCCGATCCCCGGGGCAAGGGGGTCCGATCCCCGGGGCAGGGGGGGTCTGATGGTGGGGGAGCTTGTGGGGTCGGGGGAAGCACTCCTGCACCACCCGGCCCACAAGGATTGCTCCCTGAGGCTGTCCTCGCCTCGCTGCAGCTGCTGGGAATCCCGAGGCCCAGGAAACCCAGACGGCCTCAGTTAAACCTGCACGGCAGATTAAATCCGAGGCTTCCAGCCTCATTATATTGAATGGGCCAATCCGCCTCCTGGGACCGGGTTGGCTGCCCGCCCCCTGTCCTGTCTCTGTTAAACCTGGAAATGGGTGGGTTGGGGTCGGGATTCACATTTTTAACACTTTAACCTCCCACCTGACCCCATCCCACCCGTTTTTTGGGGTTAAAATTCCCCCCATAGAAGCTGATGTGATTGGATCAGCAGCCCGATTTACACCATTGAAGGCAACAGAAAGTTAAATCCGATCCCAACAGTTTCCCGCTGGGGAGATGGCTAAAATTCCCCACTATATTGATACAAACAGATAGGGAAATAGCTAGATAAAGCAACACCCATCAGAACAGCCCAGCAATGGTTTAATGATGGTTGTTTGTCGTGCCCAGATCATCTTGAATTATTGGTATTATGCGTTAGATCACCATTACTCGTTCAGGAATTGGCCGGGTCCACACGCTATAATCCTGTGCTATGATGACTGAGCTGTCAGTGGTTCCGAAGGGAGTGATATACTTGCATTGGAAGCAGTTCAGAGAAGGTTCACTAGGTTAATTCCTGAGATGAAGGGGTTGTCTTATGAAGAAAGGTTGAGCAGGTTGGGCCTATACTCATTGGAGTTTAGAAGAATGAGAGGGGATCTTATTGAAACATATAAGATTCTGAGGGGACTTGACAGAGTAGATGCAGAGAGGATGTTTCCCCTCGTGGGGAATCTAGAACTAGGGGGCATAGCTTCAGGATAAGGGGTCGGCCATTTAAAACGGAGATGAGGAGGAATTTCTTCTCTCAGAAGGTCGTGAATCTGTGGAATTCTCTACCCCAGAGAGCTGTGGAGACTGAGTCATTGAATATATTCTAGGCGGAGATAGACAGATATTTGAGCTACAGGGGAGTCAAGGGTTATGGGGAGCGGGTGGGAAAGTGGAGTTGAGGCCAAGATCAGATCTGCCATGATCTTACTGAATGGCCTGCTCCTGCTCCTGTTTCTTATGGAAGGTCACCGAGACCTGGAACCGCCTGTACAGGACAGACATGCCACATCACTGCACTAGTGGTGACAATACGGCAAGGAACACTCAGTCAGAATGCAGATAAATAGAAATTAAGAAAACTTGCGAACGCTGTCAAACTGAAACAGAAAGAGACTGCTGGAAATACACAGGTCTGTCCAAAGTCAGGTTAGGGGCCCAGGTGGAGACGCGACAGCAGTCCGGTGAAGCCAGCAAGTTGAGCCGTCATTTCCCCCTTTGCAGCGGCTGTGTGTTTGCAGCATTTTTAGTCTGCTTTATTTCTGAGTCATAATGCGTCAGCTGCTGTCAAGAGACGAAAGGAGGGAAGGTTCAGGCTCAAGCAGGTGGGAGCGGATCGCTGCAGTGCCGCAGCGACATGCACCGAATCACACAATCAGCGGCAGACTGAGCGCCCACCGCAGACCGCATGGCAGCCTGAGCCATCACCCGGAAGCTCAGAAACCAATTCAAAAGTGGAGTCAGCACTGGGGGCAGATTTTTTTCTGTGATTATCCCCCCGCCCCCCCCCCCACCCATGGGGAAGGAGGGAGTGGTGTGAACCTCATTCCCCACCTCCCCTGGATGCACACTTGTGGCCCACCACATGACTGCAGCCATTGACAGAGCAGAGGATGAGGAGAAATCAAGCAGCTTAAAGATAAATGGTTGCACAGCACTGACTGAGAGCCGGACCGCAAAGAGCAAGGGCTGAAAAGCAGCCACGCAATTAGACTGGAGATAATTCCAGCCGCACTTGGTATCTGCATTGATTCTAACTTGAGCAAGGAAATTGGCCGTGTGTGGAGAGAAGTGCTTTAAATAAATTAAATCTATTGTCAGCTCCAGCGCACTTGCCCCAGGATCAGTAGGCTGAGAATTCCAGCCCTGCAGCAACAACGTGCGTTTATATAGCGCCTTTACGAATTAAAAAAGTCGTCCCGGGAGCGCTTCACAGCAGCTTATGACACCGAGCCACATAAGGAGGCATTAGGACAGGTGAGGTAGGTTTAAGGAGCGTCTTAAAGGAGGAGAGAGGTTTAAGGAGGGGATTCCAGAGCGTACAGGTGAAGACACGGCCGCCAATCAGGGATGTGCAAGAGGCCAGAATTGGAGGCGCGCAGAGATCTCGGAGGGTTGTAGGGCTGGAGGAGGTTACAGAGATAGGGAGGGGTGAGGCCATGGGGAAATTTGAACACCAACAGCCCTGCACCAGGATTCAGTGCCGTCCGGACACGCCTTGGCGCACCATCTTGCCGTCCAGAGGAGGCGGGGGTCCTCAATGGAGGGCTCTCTACGCGGGAGTCCTCCCTTTATCTATTGGGGACTTGGCCTGGAGGGTGTTGCCGGAACAGTCCCGTGCAATAAGGTTTTAAGTAGGTTCACGGACACCCAGGCCGCCTGCCTTTTCTGCAGCCTGGAGGAGTCCGTGTTCCACGTTTATATGGAGTGTGAGAGGTTGCAGCCTCTCTTCCATTATTTGAAGGGGCTGCTCCTCGATTTTTGGCTGCACTTCAGTCTCACGCTCCTGATCTTTGGTCACCCGGTGCGGAGGGGAGCGGGCAGATCGGAGGACCTCCTCGTGGGACTGCTCCTGGGCGTGGCCAAAGTGGCCATTAACTGGTCCAGGCAGCGGGCGGTTGAGGGGGTCGTTCAGTCCGACTGCCTGCCTCTCTTCCGTGGGCACTGACATGAATCTTGTCATTCATGTATGAAGTAATACTGGGCGGCCTGCTGGTGGCGCTGTCCAGGGAGAGTATAAATACTCGGGCATGGGCCCAGCTTGCTTAGGACATTCCTCAACAGGAACTAGTGAAGGACACAACTAGACCTCCATGTTGAAAAACAGTTGATTAAAGCTTTGTTTAGCGCTTAGACCAAGTGCCTAGTAGTTTTCTTATGTCAGCCATGTTTGCGCCCGGGTGGCCCTGGAGATGGAGCACGCGGTGTCCGCCAGCACGCTCGAGGCCTTCCGCGACCGGTGGGCACCGCAGGGACTGGAGTGCTTCATCACCCCCAGCAACCTAATTTTAATTTAATTTGTTAAGTTTCATTTAATGTATTTTTGTTAATTTACAGTTTATTTGTTCGTACCCAAAAGAGTACACCAGGATTCAGGTGTCTGCTGTGATTGAGACTCCAGTGCAGTACTGAAGGAGTGCAGCATTGTCAGAGACACTGTGCAGTGGATGTGATGTTAAGCGCGGGTACCAGCTGCTTAGTAAAGGGGGCATTATAGATTCTGCGGCACTGTCAGAAAGCAAGGGGTTCTCCTGGTCTCTTGTCCAACATTCCTCCCTCAATCAAACACCACCAAAAAAACAGAATTACTGGTCATTCATCTCAATGCTGTTCGTGGGATCTTGCTGTGTGCAGAATGATTGCCACATTTGCCTAATTAATAACAGTTGCTCTGTTCATTGGCTGTAAAACTAATGTCAATGAAAAAGTCTAAAGCAAGGTCTCAAATTGGCGACTGCAGGAAAAGACGGCGCTGAGTTTGCAGATTAGTGGTCCTGCCCACCATAAAACAGCGACTGTAGGTCCCGCATTGGACTCATCAGTCACCTGAGAACTCATTTTTAATATGGAAGCAAGTCATCCTCGGTTCCGAGGGACTGCGTAGGAGAAGAAGACCATGGGAAGGAATCATAGCTGATGACCGAGGGCATGGACCATGGCCGATTTTTAGTCCTCTCTAGTGCAGTGCTTCTCAAACTGGGGTCTGCAGAGACTTTCCAGGGGGTCTGCGACCGGATCAGCTGGAGGTAATTTCAAGCCTGCTCCTCTTTATAAAACCGACACTGATTCAGTTCTTGTGAATGATTCTCAACAGCTGGGCCCGCCTCCTCACAGAGGCCCACAGCTCTCACTCACTTTGCAACGAGCGCTCCCTGCTGGTCGAGTCGATTCTTTTCCCTGTCGCCGCGACCCTGTGCCATCCTCCCGACACATGATCAGAGCGCCTGCGGGGCCCTTCAAACACGTGCCTGAACATGTTCACGCAAACACGCACAATCCCACAGTGCAGCTGTTACAGAACATGCCGGTGGGACAGTGTGGCGGTGAGTCGCGCTTCCAGCAGCATCCCAGCATCCTCACGGGTGCTCGTGCCCTCACTCACCTTGGCCAGCCTGCTGACGGCTTTAAAAATTGTCCAGCACTGAGTGGCTAATGGTGGCCATCTGTTGCTGCGGAGTGAGTGCCCAGAATTGGTGTGAGAAGCAGGTACACCCATCTCACTGATAGCTGTCAGTAAATACCTGTTTTCTTAAAAGCATTATTAAAACACTCTTTACACGCAGCACGTTCATATTATGAGTATTCTACAGTATTATAATTTAGATGGGGGGTCCGTGATTACTAATCCATTTGAAAAGGAGTCCTTGAACCAGGAAGGTTTGAGAACCACTGCTCTAGTGCATTTGAATCTCAAGAGCAAATCAGTGTGGTGATAAGAGTATTAATGCATAACACCATCCTCCCCAGCCAAATAAAAGGGTCATGGCCTTCCCAAAAACCTGCCCATCATACTTTCCCTCCAATCTAAGAGGGGATTGCGGCATTGTTGGAGATGAGATATTAAACCAAGGCCTTGTCTCCCATTCCAGGGATTCAGATAGGCATTAAAGATCCAATGGCACTATTTGAAGAAGTACAGGAAGCTCTCTGTGTCCTGACTAACATTCCTCTCTCACCCACCACCAAAAATAGACTAACTGGCCATTCATCTCAGTTCCTGTTTGTGGGATCTTCCTGTGTGGAAAAATGACTGCTGCGTTTGCCTACATAACAACCGTCACTACACTTCAAGGTAACTCATTGTGTGTGAAGAGCTTTGAGATGTTCCTGAACGATATGATAAGGTGGAGGTAAGTTCTCTGATGTTTGGAAAGTGAGAAGTCGCACAACACCAGGTTATAGTCCAACAGTTTTATTTGAAATTACGAGCTTTCGGAGCGCTGCTCCTTCGTCAGGTGAAGTGAGAATACGAATCAGTTACAAAGCATATATAGACAGAGAACAATGTGTCTGCAGAGATACAATCGTTTGGAAAGTGAGCTGAGGAGGAGGAAGAGCCACATGTCATTTTTGACTCAATGCCATTGTACTAGTGACGCAACTTATATTGCTCCATTGTGTGCCAAACACTCTTACGTGAAGACAATACCCCTTTTAAATTCTCTCCCTTCAAACAGCGAAGGTCCTATCCTGAGTGGGACTGACTGAAGCCAAGTCTACTCACCCAGGGGGCAAATTTCACAATCTAGAGCTCCCAGTGGAGAGCTTTGCGCACGGGGACTGTGTATCGGGAATTCGGGTGAGCAGGTTAGTGAGCCTGATTTGCGGCCTGCACCAATTAATTTTAATAAATAGAATATCGTGAAAATCAGGCACATTGGCACCAGCACCCAAATTCCCAATATGCTCTCTTGTTGCCTGAAACCAAAGGACCCAAATAAAAATCGTTCATATTTCTTAAAAACTACATCTAGCCCATATTTACCTACTGGGCCGGTTGCCTCTTGTGTGTGGTCAGCATGGTGTCAGCCGTGGCTCAGTGGGTAGCTCGCTTGCCTCTGGGTCAGAAGATCATGGGTTCATAGTCCTACTCCAGAATCTTGAGCACATAATCTAGGCTGACACTTCAGTGCAGCACTGAGGGAGTCAGAGGTGCTGTCTTTCGGATGAGACACTAAACCTGCCCTCTCAGGTGGACGTAAAAGATCCCATGGCAATTTTTGAAGAAGAGCAGGGGAGTTCTCCCCAGTGTCCTGGCCAATATTTATCCTTTGACCAACAATCACTGAACAAAACAGATTATCTGGTCATTTATCTCATTGCTATTTGTGGGACCCAGTTGTGCATAAATTGGCTGCCGTGTTTCCTATATTGCTAACCTACCTGAGCCCAAGTCTCTCCTACTGTCACTGTTGAACCAGCCTTTAGAAAGGACATGGAGGTCCCTAGATCACTCAAGGTTTCTGTCCCTTCCTACCCGTTGCTTCCTTCTGGAGTTCGAACCAATATCAAGAACTGCCTCAGAGGGAATTGATCCCATGTCCAATTTGCTGCTCTCAGCCTACAGAGTCCTTTCACTTTTAAAACTGTGCCCTAAAATTGTAACAGGGCAGGGCTGGCTTGATTCCGCAACATCTCCGAGTTCCTAATTTCAACCGAGTCTCAGTAATGTGTCTGAAACATCAGTCTGAACTGAGATTACAACTGCAGCCATCTGAATGGAAGCTGGGAGCCAAACTCAGTCACTATCAATAAAGCCCATGAAGTGAAGTCCTTACTACCAGGTGTCCTCCTGAAGTGGCAGGACAATCTGCTCTTCAAAAAAAATGTATCCTTATTTTTGTGATTATTATGGGCCCTCTGCTTTGCCTCCCATTCACCACACTGTTCCACTTCAGTAAGAAGACATCACAACCTCTGCTGCACCATCTCCATCACTGGCATTGCTGTGAGTCTGAAATCAGGAAGTGTGCTTTCAAAACCCCACCGCTTGCTAGTCACACCTCACACATGTACAAACACACTTTCATATGTGCACAAACACACTTACACACATACAAACACACACGTTCAATCACAGACATACTCAAATGAATGCAATCTCACACATCCACAAATGCACACTCACACGTGCACTTAGACATGTGCTCACATACACATATTCTCACACATGCATAAACACACTCACACATGCACCCACTCACACATACACCCAGTTTCATGTGCATACATACATTCACAACTACTTGCATTTATATAGCATCTTTAACTTAATAAAACGTCCCAAGGCGCTTACACCTACACACATGCTCATACTCATGCATGCACAAACTTACACCACACACTCACATGTGCATATACACACATGTGCAAACACATATATGCCCACAAGCAGACACTCAAATGCAGAAACATGCACACAAGCACACTAATTTTCACCCACTGACACACAAATGTGGACACACAGCAATACACACTCACTTTCCTTCAGTCACTTGACCATGTTGAAATCACCACTGTGATGTGACCATCCAGAGTTGCCAAATTGCAGGAATTAATTTCTGTCCAACAACCCAATAAATTCCAGCATCCTCCTCCTCATCCCCTCAAAAGGTGCAGATATAAATGTGTTGAAATTATTGTTCCCTTGCTTCATTGCTTTATTCTGTACAGTCTTACACAACATATGGTAAGTGCAAAGTTCTAGCAGCAGGCTACACACTCAGGCACAAACTACGGCATCATTTGAAAACTTTACAATGATATCTGAGCTACTGAGAGATTTTGAGGAGATCCCCCAAAACACCCAAGTTTATCCAAAACACAAATTAAACAGATTTGCAGCTGTCCTTCATTCTGCCAGTGCATTTCACACTTCTTTTAGCCTCAACCTGTCACATTAACACCACCTCTTGCCTTGATCATCTCTTAATGTCTCTTAATCTCTCTTGTTCTTTCATCCCCTCCCCCTTTTCCCAGCTTTATCCTGGCCTTAAATCTATTTCATTTCCTGCTATTTCCAGTTCTGACGAAAGGTCTTCGACCTGAAACGTTAACTCTGTTTCTCTCTCCACGGATGCTGCCTGGCCTGCTGAGTTTTTCCAGCGTTTTCTGTTGTTATTTAAACAGATTCATGTTATGAGGTTTGCAGCTGTGCACTGAATTCCTCCCTGATGCAAGGCGCAGCAGTGAGTGGGCCTGAGCTTGGGCCTGGAGTACTCCAGGGTCCTGCAAATGGACAAATGTGGGCAGCCGCTTCCTCCCAGGCACAGCGCACCCTAAAGAGATTAATCTACTCTATACTCTACTGATGCTACCGACTGTTTATCAATTGCCTCTTTGCAACGACAGACATAGGATGGTCAGTGTTGAGTCTGATTTTGTTCCCCGATCTCTCTCCGCTTCTCCTCGAGCTAGTTCGACACTCATTATTGTCCCCCATTTTTTTCTTCAAATGTGTAAAATCTTGCACTTATCTGTATTGTTATCTGTAGAATAGTTCTGCCCTCCTGCAAATATTCAGGGTGATGACACCTTTCCCCTTAATGAAGCTTCCCCGCCTGGCTATACTTTCCACCATTTGCCCTGCCCAAACCACTGCGGTGGTGGTGTATGGCAATCTCTGATCATTTCCTTATATGGCACTCTACCCATATTCCCCTTCCCCCTCCCAACCCCACCTCTTTCAGTGCCCGCCCCAGGAAAAATCTCCCTTCAAGTCCCTTACCACCTTAGTCTGTCAACCTACTCCTCTGGCAACTTCTCCTTTGAGCATCTCACCTTGTTCCACCCCTCACGTCTCTCTTTTAAAATCCTTGATCTGTATCGCCCACCCAAGTATCACACCAATTTTCTCACTGAGATATCTTCTCTGCTTTCCTCCCTCTGCCTCTGCACCGAGCGACGTCCCATCCTCGCTGATTTCAAACTCCATCTCAACTCTTCTTGTTCTCTCTCTCCTTTGAGTTCACTGCCCTACTTTCCTCCCTTAATCTCTCCCTCCATATAAACTCTCCTATCCAGATACACGGCCATCCACTCGATCTTGTCATCTCATGTGGCCTCACTACCCCCACCGTAACTATCACTGATAGGCAATCTCTGATCATTTCCTTATATTGCTCTCTACCCATATTCCCCTTCCCACTCCCAACCCCACTTCTTTCTGTGTCTGCCCCTGGAAAAAACTCTCCCTCAAGTCCCTTACCACTGCACTTTCAAATTCCCAACTATCTAGCCTTTGGCCTACTATTCTCCATGCCATTTCTGCAGCTACTGATTTTCTAAATCACACCCTTCTCCACCACCTTTGGTGCCCTTGTCCCCACTAAAACCATTACACTCTCTCACCTGAGTCATTCCCCCGGTATACCCCTCATCACCGCTCCCTTAAGTCCAAGGGACGCAAACTTGAACGTCTTTGGCAGACAACTGGTTTAACCATCCATCACCAGATATGGCTGGATGATAAAAAGCATTATTGGGTCTCGCCCTCCATCACTAAAGCTGTCCACTATTCTAACATCATCCAGCAAGGCAAAGATAAGACCCGGCTTCTCTTCTTCACCACAAACCATCTTCTTAAACCACCCTCCCCTGCCTCCTCCTCACTCACCTCCAACAATAAATGCGAGGAGCTCATGAAATTTTTTGTTAAAAAGATCGAGACCATCCGTTCAACTGCCTTTGCTACTTCCCTCACTTCCCCAGCCCACCGGGCCGAACTTCCTGTCAGTTTCCCCCCTGCCCTAACCCTGAATTTGCACATTTCTCTAGTTTCTCTCCTATCTCCCCTCATGCCCTCTCATGGCTCATCCTGTCAATGAGACCAACCTCTTGTTCCCTCGACCCTATTGCTACTAAACTGCTGACCACCCAACTTCCCTTCCTGGCTCCCATGTTAGCTGATATTATTAATGGTTCTCTCTTCTCAGGTACTGTTCCCCCTCCCTCAAATCTGCCATCATCACCTCACCCCTCAAAAAACCAACCCTTGACCCCTCCATCATTGCAAACTATTGCCCCATCTCCAAACTCTCTTTCCTCTCCAAAGTCCTTGAACGTGTTGTCACCTCCCAAATCCGTGCCCATCTTTCCCGGAACTCCACGTTTGAATCCCTCCAATCAGGTTTCCGCCCCTGCCACAGTACCGAAACGGCTCTTATCAAAGTCACAAATGACATCCTTTGTGACTGTGACAAAGGTAAACTATCCCTCCTCATCCTTCTCGACCTGTCTGCAGCCTTTGACACGGTTGACCACAAAATTCTATTCCAACGCCTCTCATTCAGCTGGATGGGACTGCACTCGCCTGTTTCCATTCCTATCTTTCCAGCCATAGCCATAGAATCACCTGCAATGGCTTCTCTTCCCACTTCTGCATCGTCACCTCTGGTGTCCCCCAAGGATCTATCCTTGGCCCCCTCCTGTTTCTCATCTATATACTGCCCCTTGGTGACATCATCCAACAACACAGCGTGAGTTTTCACATGTACGCTGATGATACCCAGCTCTACCTCTCCTCCACCTTCCTCGAACCCTCTACTGTCTCTATACTGTCAGACTGCTTGTTCAACATCCAGCACTGGATGAGCAGAAATTTCCTCTAATTAAATATCAGGAAGACCAAAGCCATTGTCTTCAGTCCACACCACAAACTCCGTTCCCTTGATATCGATTCTATCCCTCTCCCTGGCAAATATCTGAGACTTACCAAGTCTGTTTGCAACCTTGGTGTCATATTTGATCACAATTTCAGCTTCCTACCTCATATCCGCTCCATTACTAAGACCGCCCATTTCCACCTCCGTAACATCGCCTGTTTCCGCCCTTGTCTCAGCTCATCCGCTGCTGAAACCCTCATCTATGCCTTTGTTACCTCTAGACTTGACTATTCCAATGCACTCCTGGCTGGTCTCCCTAGTTCTACCCTCCATAAACTTGAGGTCATCCAAATCTCTGCCGCCCGTGTCCTAACTCACCCATCTCCCCTGTGCTCGCTGACCTACATTGGCTCCCAGTTAAGCTGCGCCTCGATTTTAAGATTCTCATCCTAGTTTTCAAATCCCTCCATGGCCTCGCCCCTCCCTATCTCTGTAATCTCCTCCAGCCCTACAATCCCCCCGAGATTTCTGCGTTCCGCCAATTCTGGCCTCCTGAACACCCCCGCTTTTAACCGCTCCACCATTGGTGGCCGTGCCTTCAGCTGCCGAGGCTGTAAGCTCGGGATATCCCTCCCTAAACCTCTGTGGCTCAGTTGGTAGCACACTCGTTTCTGAGTCAGAAGGTTGTGGGTTCAAGTCTCACTCCAGGAACTTGAGCACATAAAAAAGCTAGGCTGACACTCCAGTGCAGTACTGAGGGAGTGCTGCACTGTTGGAGGTGCTGTCTTTCGGATGAGATGTTAAACTGAGGCCCCGTCTGCTCTCTCAGGTGGACGTAAAAGATCCCATGGCACTATTTTGAAGACGAGCAGGGGAGTTATCCCCGGTGTCCTGGCCAATATTATCCCTCAACCAACATAACAAAAACAGATTATCTGGCCATTATCACATTGCTGTTTGTGGGAGCTTGCTGTGCGCAAATTGGCTGCCGCGTTTCCCACATTACAACAGTGACTACACTCCAAAAGTACTTCATTGGCTGTGAAGCACTTTGAGGCGTCCGGTGGTCGTGAAAGGTGCTATATAAATGCAAGTCTTTCTTTCTTTACTTCCCTTTCCTCTTTTAAGATGCTCCTTAAAACCTACCTCTTTGACCAAGCTTTTGGTCATCAGAAAGAAAGAAAAAAGGACTTGCATTTCTCCAGCGCCTTTCACGACCACCGGACATCCCAAAGCGCTTTACAGCCAATGAAGTACTTTTTGAAGTGTAGTCACTGTTGTAATGTAGGAAATATGGCAGCCAATTTGCACACAGCAAGCTCCCACAAACAGCAATGCGATAATGATCAGATAATCTGTTTTTTAGTGATGTTGATTGAGGGATAAATATTGGCCAGAACACCGGGGATAACACCCCTGCTCTTCTTCGAAATAGTGCCATGGGATCTTTTACAACCACCTGAGAGAGTAAACGGGTTCTCGGTTTCACGTCTCATCCGAAAGACGGCACCTCTGACAGTGCAGCGCTCCCTCAGTACTGCACTGGAGTGTCAGCCTAGAGTTTTGTGCTCAAGTCTCTGGAGTGGGACTTGAACCCACAACCTCCTGACTCAAGAGGCGAGAGTGCTACCCATTGAGCCACTGGCTGACACACAGCCCTAACATCTCCTTATATGGCTCGGTGTCAAATTCTTTTTCATAACGCTCCTGTGAAGCACCTTGGGACGTTTCACTGCGTTAAAGGTGCTATATAAATGTAAGTTGTTGTTGTTGATTGTGTGTTGGTGCTCACAGGGAGGCAGCACTGCAGCTCATCACTTCCCAAGATGCAGCCCTGCAAAACCTACTGCTTTCTGGGAGCACCAGATTGCAAAATCACCCTTATTATCTAGATCAGTCTCTACTGCCCCCACTCTCAACTCCTCCTTCGTTTAATATCTTCTGTGAATTTCACCAACTTATTTTCTGACTTTAGGTGTCAGCCGTGGCTCAGTGGGCAGCACTCCCACCTCTGAGTCAGAAGGTCGTAGGTTCAAAATCTCACTCCAGAGACTTGAGCACATAATCCAGGCTGACACTCCCAGTGCAGTACTGAGGGAGCGCTGCACTGTCAGAGTTGCCACCTTTCAGATGGGATGTTAAACCGAGGTCACGTCTGCCCTCACAGATGGATGCAAAAGATCCCATGGCACTATTTCGAAGAAGAGCAGGGGATTTCTCCCCGGTGTCCTGACCAATATTTATCCATCAAGCAACATCACTCAAACATTATCTGGTTGTTTATCTCATAGCTGTTTCTGGGACCTTGCTGTGTGTAAATTGGCTGCAGTGTTTCCCTACATTGCAACAGTGACTACACTTCAAATGTAATTTATTGGCTGAAAAGCGCTTTGGGACATTCCGAGTTTGTGAAAGGTGCTATATAAATGCAAGTTCTTTCTTTCTAGGTGATTTATACAGATCAGAAACTGTAGGGGGTCCTCTACGAACCCCGGGACACTCCACTCAGTACATCTATCCTACCCATCATCATTCACATAACTAATAACCAAAGTTTCCTCCCTGTTTAACAGAGATAGCTACAGTCTTAAGCTTGCATGGCAGCCTTTCTTTTTTTTTATTCATTCATGGGATGTGGGCGTCGCTGGCAAGGCATTTATTGCCCATCCCTAATTGCCCTTGAGAAGGTGGTAGTGAGCCACCTTCTTGAACTGCTGCAGTCCATGTGGTGAAGGTACTCCCACAGTGCTGTTAGGGAGGGAGTTCCAGGATTTTGACCCAGCGACGATGAAGAAACGGTGATATACTTCCAAGTCAGGATGGAATCTGGAACTGTACCCATGGATTGGAGGGTAGCTAATGTTACCCCACTATTCAAAAAGGGTGGTAGAGAGAAAGCGGGGAATTACAGACATCGGTAGTGGGGAAAATGCTAGAGTCCATTATAAAGGATGTAATAGCTGAGCACTTGAAAAACAGTGACAGGATCAGACAAAGTCAACATAGATTTACAAAAGGTAAATCGTGCTTGACTAATCTACTGGAATTTTTTGAGGATGTAACTGGGAAAATAGATAAGGGAGAACCAGTAGATGTGGTGTATTTGGACTTTCAAAAGGCTTTCGATAAGGTCCCGCATAAGAGATTAGCGTGTAAAGTTAAGGCACATGGGATTGGGGGCAAGGTATGACTTGGATAGAGAACTGGTTGGCGGACAGAAAGCAGAGAGTAGGAATTAATGGGTCTTTTTCCGAGTGGCAGGCAGTGACTAGTGGGGTACCGCAGGGTTCGGTCCTTGGACACCAGCTATTCACAATATACATTAATGATCTGGATAAGGGAACTAAATGTACTATCTCCAAGTTTGCAGATGACACAAAGCTGGGTGGGCGTGTGTGCTCCGAGGAGGATACTGAGAAACTCCAGGATGATTTGGACAGGTTGGGTGAGTGGGCAGAAGCGTGGCAGATGCAATATAACGTGGATAAATGCGAGGTTATCCACTTTGGTGTCAAAAACAGAAAGGCAGACTATTATCTGAATGGCAATAAATTGGGAGAAGGGGAAGTGCAACGAGACCTGGGTGTCCTTGTGCACCAGTCGCTGAAGGTAAGCATGCAGGTGCAGCAGGCGGTGAAGAAAGCAAATGGTATGTTGGCCTTCATAGCGAAAGGGTTTGAGTATAGGAACAGGGATGTCCTGCTGCAGTTGTACAGGGCCTTGGTGAGACCACACCTTGAGTACTGTGTGCAGTTTTGGTCGCCTTATCTGAGGAAGGATGTTCTTGCCATGGAAGGAGTTCAGCGAAGATTCACAAGGCTGATACCTGGGATGGCAGGAATGACATATGAGGAGAGATTGGGTCGATTGGGCTTATACTCGCTGGAGTATAGAAGAATGAGAGGGGATCTCATCGAAATATATAAAATTCTGACAGGTCTGGACAAACTAGATGCAGGAAGAATGTTCCCGATGGTCGGAGAGTCCAGAACCAGGGATCATAATCTAAGGATAAGGGGTAAGCCATTTAGGACAGAAATGAGGAAGAATTTCTTCACCCAGAGGGTGGTGAACCTGTGGAATTCTCTACCACAGAAGGTAGTTGAGGCCAAGTCATTAAATATATTCAAGAATGAGTTAGATATATTTCTTAAAGCTAAAGGTATCAAGGGATATGGGGAGAAAGCAGGTACAGGGTACTGAGTTTGGATGATCAGCCATGATCTCATCGAATGGCGGAGCAGGCTCGAGGGGCCGAATGGCCTACTCCTGCTCCTATCTTCTATGTTTCTATGTATGTGACTTGGAGGTGGTGGTGTTCCCATGTGCCTGCTGCCTTTGTCCTTCTAGGTGGAAGAGGTTGCGGGTTTCGGAGGTGCTGCTGAAGAAGCCTTGGCAAGTTGCTGCAGTGCATCTTGTAGAGGGTACACACTGCAGCTACGGTACGCCGGTGGTGGAGGGAGTGAATGTTTAAGGTGGTGGATGGGGTGCCAATCAAGCGGACTGCTTTATCCTGGATGGTGTCGAGCTTCTTGAGTGTTGTTGGAGCTGCACTCAACCAGGCAAGTGGAGAGTATTCCATCACACTCCTTACTTGTGCCTTGTAAATGTTGGAAAGGCTTTGGGGAGTCAGGAGGTGAGACACTTGCCGCAGAATACCTAGTCCCTGACCTGCTCTTCTTGCCACAGTATTTATGTGGCTGGTCCAGTTAAGTTTCTGGTCAATGGTGACCCCCAGGATGCTGATGGTGGGGAATTCGGGGATGGTAATGCCATTGAATGTCAAGGGGTGGTGGTTAGACTCTCGCTTGTTGGAGATGGTCATTGCCTGGCACTTGTGTGGCGCGAATGTTACCTGCCACTTATCAGCCCAAGCCTGAATGCCGTCCAGGTTTTGTTGCATGCGGGCATGGGCTGCTTCATTATCTGAGGAATTGTGAATGGCACTGAACACAGCAAACGTCCCCATTTCTGACCTTATGTTGGAGGGAAGGTTATTGATGAAGCAGCTGAAGATGGTTGGGCCTAGGACACTGCCCTGAGGAACTCCTGCAGCGATGTCCTGGGGCTGTGATGATTGACATCCAACCACCACAACCATCTTCCTTTGTGCTAGGTTTGACTCCAGCCAGTGGAGCGTTTCCCCCCCGATTCCCATTGACTTCAGTTTTGCTAGGGCTCCTTGATGCCACACTCAGTCAAATGCTGCCTTGATGTCAAGGGCAGTCACTATCACCTCACCTCTGGAATTCAGCTCCTTTGTCCATGTTTGGACCAAGGCTGTAATGAGGTCTGGAGCCGAGTGGTCTTGGCGGAATCCAAACTGGGCATCAGTGAGCAGGTTATTGCTGAGTAAGTGCCGCTTGATAGCACTGTCGATGACACCTTCCATCACTTTGCTGGTGATTGAGAGTAGACTGATGGGGCGGTAATTGGCCGGATTGGATTTGTCCTGCTTTTTGTGGACAGGACATACCTGGGCAGTTTTCCACATTGCCGGATAGATGCCAGTGTTGTAGCTGAACTGGAACAGCTTGGCTAGAGGCGCGGCTAGTTATGGAGCACAAGTCTTCAGCACAACAGCCGGGATGTTGTCAGGGCCCACAGCCTTTGCTGTATCCAGTGCGCTGAGCCATTTCTTGATATCACGTGGAGTGAATCGAATTGGCTGAAGACTGGCTTCTGTGATGGTGGGGACCTCAGGTGGAGGCCGATATGGATCATCCACTCGGCACTTCTGGCTGAAGATGGTTGCAAACGCTTCAGCTTTGTCTTTTGCACTCACGTGCTGGGCTCCACCATTATTGAGGACGGGAATATTCATGGAGCCTTCTTCTCCTGTTAGTTGTTTAATGGTCCACCACCATTCATGACTGGATGTGGCAGGACTGCAGAGTTTTGATCGGATCCGTTGATTGTGGGATCTCTTAGCCCTGTGGGACTTTATGAAATCCTCTCTCAACAACCCGGAGCTGTGAAGTCAAATGGTTTCTTTATTTGTTCTTGGGATGTGAGCGATGTTGGCAAGGCCGCTTTTATTGTCCATCCCTAGTTGCCCTTAGAAAGTGCAGGTGGGTCTTCTCCTTGAACTGGTGCAGTCCGTGTGGTGATGATGAAGGTCAGAAACATTAGCCTGTCTTTTCTCTTTCCAGATGCTAATGATCCCGCTGTGTATTTTCTGTTTTTTATACCTGCAATCTTCCCAAATGATCTGAATGATAAACTGTGCCTGTCTGGGTCTGTAATTTGCCACTAGAAGCCACACAAGAGCACCCAGTGTGACCCAACCACGGACTGCCCTCAAACCAGATCAAGGAGCACATCATCTCCACTTGGTGACTACACCTGAATTGTGAATAGGAACTTCATGGACACCACTCGACCACCTTAAGATATGTTGTTTTTAAACTAAATTCAAGTCCAGCAGTACAACGAAACAAACATTTATTGTAGTCATCAGGCTAGAGGGTAAGCTTTCCCTCTTTGGGTTACACAAATGACCTTGAGCTTGCAATAAAAATGTCCTCAGCCCTTCAGGCAATATAACATACTCTCGGCCACTTCTGTGATTTGGATATCCTGAACGTTCTCAAATGGAGATTACATCTATATATGCAGATGTCAGTGTATTGTGCAACACCTATCCTGTAGATTGAATGAAATGTCACGTTCCTGCAGATTCGATGTCTTCTACAGACAAAAAAATGTTGAACACATTTAAAGTATGCAAACCGTTGTGGCAATATCTAAACAATGAAAAGGGTTTGAATGACCAGAGGTGAGTGGTGTTGCATTTATTGCCCCGTGCAATGCAAATACAATCATTTAAATGTCCCTTTCCCCCCTGTTTAATAATGAAGCTGATTCACAGGACCGCCCGCAGCGGCGGCGACCAACACAGCGTCCAAGGAGAGGGGAGACGGGGTGGGTGGCAGGCTGGCTGACAAGCAATGCATCAAGCACATAAAAGACAGGAAATGCTTGTGTATATATTTATAAATAGAACCAGCAGATGCAAAATACTGTACCGCTGAGTGGTAAATCAAAGAGCAAGTTTAAGTTAAATTGGTGAGTGGATCCCCCTATTTGCAGGGCGGCGGTGGTAGGTTCCCCGGGGCGCGGTCACGTGGTTCTCCCCGCACCGCCATTTTGTCGGTAGTTTGTATTTAGGGTCGAGCAGGAGCGGAGCTTCTCCCGAGTTTCTGTCACGGGCGGCGGTGTTCGGCAACGGGCGAAAGAGAAAACACAAAGGGGGGGGAAAAAAGAGAAGAAAACAAAAAAGACAAGCCACCCGCATTGTATTAATTAACGGTAGTTAGTGTTAGTCCCGTGCCTGTAGCTGACAAGATGTCCACCCCCGAATCTCCCGAATACTCGCCCTTCTTCGCGGTGATGGGCGCCTCGGCTGCCATGGTTTTCAGCGGTGAGTCTCGCATTTACTTTGGGTGGGAGGAGAGGTGGGAAGTCAGCTGCTGCTGTTCGGCCTAATCGGCGTTAACCCCCCTTCCGCTGAAGGGGGTTCGGCGGCTTTTTATTTTTTAATGTACACACATCTATATATAAAATGGCCGCGAGTGAGCCTGGGGTTTTTCATTTATTTATAATATCTCGTCTATTCACCTCTGCCTGAGACGGGCTGCTAACTGTTGGTGTTTCCTGCGGCGGACGCTCTCGGCTGCGTAGGTGGACGATCCTGCTGCGACGGCAGCTCGAGCCGCTTCCGAAGTCGCTTCGGCTCTTTCCGTGTCCGACTCGGCGGCGTTCGGGTGTTTCCGGCCGGCGTTTTTGCTTCAGTGTCAATGCTGGGAATCTCCGTGGTGCATAGGGAGGGGGGAAGGGTTCGGCAATTTCCGGAGCGGGTAGTCCCGAGCCGATCATATGACTGGGGTGCGGGTGCTAGTTCACATATACGTGTACTGCAATATTTGTTCGCGTTCTAATTCTCATTTTGACAATCTGCATTTTCATCTATCCATGAGCCCTTTCAAAGGACAAAGGCACTAGCACGCCATCGTCGTGCATATTTAATGAAATCAAATTGCCATTACATTTTTTAGGATTATGCAACTTAAAATGAATTTGGAATTTGCATAACCCCACCTTGAAATTACATTTTTCCAGCTGTAACTTTGTCGTGAGGCAGCTAAGTTAACAATGAGCTATAATCTAGTTTTAACACATTGGCAGGTTTAGATTACTGCAGAATATAATTGAGGAGTAAATTAATTTACTTTTTTAGAAATTCAGTTTCTGTTTGAACATAAGAAATAGGAGCAGGAGTAGGCCATTTGGCTCCTCGAGCCTGCTCTGCCATTCAATAAGATCATGGCTGATCTTCTACCTCATCTCCACTTTCCTGCCTGACCCCCATATCACTCGACTCACTTTATATCCAAAAATCTATTGATTTCTGTCTTGAATGTACTCCATGACTGAGCCTCCATAGATTCACCACCCTCTGAGTGAAGACACTTCTCCTCTCAGTCCTAAATGGCTGACCCCTTATTCTGATGTGGAGATGCCGGTGTTGGACTGGGGTGGACAAATGTGAAGTCTCACAACACCAGGTTATAGTCCAACAGCTTTATTTGAAATCGCAAGCTTTTGGAGCGCTGCTCCTTCGTCAGGTGAAGTGTCCTGACGAAGGAGCAGCGCTCTGAAAGCTTGTGATTTCAAAAAGCTGTTGGACTATAACCTGGTGTTGTGCGACTTCTCCCTTATTCTGAGACACTGACCCCTTCTAGACTCCCCAGCCAGGGGAAACATCCTCCTTGCATCTACCCAAGTGTGGTCTCACCAGGGCCCTATATAATTGCAGTAAGACACCGTTACTATTATACTAAAATCCTCTTGTCATAAAAGCCAACATACCATTTGCTTTCCTAATTGCTTGCTGTACCTGCATGTTAACTTTCAGTGATTCGTGTACAAGGACACCCAGGTCCTGCTGAACACCCACATTTCCCAATCTCTCTATTTAAAAAAATACTCTGCTTTTCTATTTTTCCTACCAAAGTGGATAACTTCACATTTCTCCATTATATTCCATTTGCCATGTTCTTGCCCACTCACTTAGCCTGTCTATATTCCCTTGAAGCCTCCTTGCATCCTCCTCACAACTTACATTCCCACCCAGCTTTGTATCATCAGCAAACTTTGGTCCCCTCATCCAAATCATTGATATAGATTGTGAATAGCTGAGGCCCAAGCACTAATCCTTGCAGTACCCCACTAGTTACAGCCTGCCAACTGGAAACTGACCAGTTTATTCCTACTGTTTGCTATCTGATAACCAATCCTCAATCCATGCTGGTATATTACCCCCAATCCCATGGGCCCTAATTTTGTTTGGCTCTTTTTGAAATTGGGATTTGCTTGATGCTGCAGTGGTGTGGTTTCACAGATGGGTGTAAATCCTCTACAGCAGGAACTGAAATTGGCTTGCCCAAGTGGATACTATGGTGCATTCAATTTGGACTTGTGCAGTGAGCACGTGTCATTATACTGCTTCCTGGCCTGCTGAGTATTTCCAGCATTTTCTGTTTATTATCTTTGTTGGTTTGATTCTTGTAATCATGGGAAAGCTGTCAGTTTGACGTGCTTAAATCTTCCACTATGTTGCAATAACGTAAATTCTTTAAATGATTAAATAACATTAAGAAACGGGGATGGGTTTACACAGGTCTGTAAAATATTCCCAAGAATGTCACGTTCAAGTGAGTACGCTAATAAAATTGGAGGGACGGAAACTTGTATGTTTATGGGAAGTTATTTTTAAATTTAAAATAGTAACTTGCTTTGAGCCATCTAAATGGGGTGAGACTGCTGTTAACTCTGATTTGGCCAATAGCTGTTTGTATCTGATGTGATCTGTGAGCTGCATGTGTATGTATGTCATTAACAGGCAATCTTTAACCACATTAAAAGCAGTTCAGTTAGCATGCACTAGAATGTTAGTGGAGTTACACTTATCCTTTATCTCTGGTTTGTCTAGTCTGTCTCATCACTGTCTACATCAGTGAAATAGTCCTCAAATTGCTACTCTATAGGACTACATTGCAGTTTAGAAATGTTTTGACTGGAAATCTTGCTTTACCTATTTTGTTTGGCTCTGTTCAAATGAGATTCTGCACACTGTTGTAGACTTGGTTTTTAAAGTGCATTTGAAATCTTCAAAGTATCCAAAAGGACTGTGGAAATTACCACCTAGAAAATGAAAGTAACTGGGTCTCTATCCATGCATTACTTAACCTCCAATCTTCCTAGTGGATGAATGAACACTACCCTGTTTCACACTAAGTCACAGACTGGAGGATCCCAGGTTGAATTACTGGCCGAGTAAGTTACCTGGTCTCCTTTCTCATTCCCCCTTGCACGCATGCACACAGGGGAGGGATGTGGAGAAAGGAGGCTAGCTAATTCACTGGGCCAATAATGTGGGGGTGTGTGCATGTGGGGAAAAAATAGATACTCTACAGTGCCAACAATCACATGAAGAATGGGCACTTTTTTGGTACAAGGTTTTAAAAATAAATCATTAAATTCTACAGCTTATAAAATGTCAGCCTGTGACGATTAGGTCGTGCTCACTCCCTGCTTCTGTCCATCAGTTTCTTCTAGTGGTTGATTTATTAGGAATGTGCACTGTTTTCCTACAGTGATTAGCAGCCATCTTGAAACCTGTGTTTAGAACAAGCATATTGCTTTTTGATCTATTGAACAGGCACATCAGTGTCAACTGCCAGTTTATTCCAACATGTTGGTTCCAGGTAGCTATGTGGAATACATGCAACATTTTCCAAATTAAGATCAAAGGTGTGCACACTTGGTCCAGTCTAAAAATAGCTCTTGTGTAGAAAGGAATATAGCTGCACTGGAACAAAAAATATTGCCGATGCTGCTGGCAATCTGAAACAAAACTTGCTCAGCAAGTCAGGTGGCATCTGTAGAAGAACAGACTTGATGTTTATACAGACTCGTCCTCAGAACTATAGTCGTGCTGGCTTGTGAAGGCGTTTGCATGCAGGGGAGTGTGTACATAAAGGCCTGACCAGTTTAAACAAAAGTTGTCCATTCTGGATACTACCTCCATGTTTAATGTAACTGTCACTGATGTATTAACTATTGTCAGCTTGGCCAAGGCAAATGATTTGCCAGACCACATAAGGACATGGTTCTTGTGACTTTTAAATTGTTCTCTGATCTTTTTAATAGATCTTGTATTGGTTACCATCTAGCCTGATGGTTGTCTCCTGACCTTTGTTCAAGGAAAGACATGTTGACTGTGCAAGTTTATCTAAACAACTGTATAATGTTTGCCTTAAATGCAGCTGAAGACTTAAAAAAAAAACTAGCAGAATAATCTTGTCCTGAGCTGTTTTGACAGGCATCTCCCAGTTAGTTGCAAAACTCCTCTTTAGGATGTGACTTGCTGAAGCAGGTTGTTCCTTTACTAAATCTGGAAGTGGAAAATGCCACCTACAAATTGGCATGATGTGTGCTGAAATATATTGATCAGGTAATCCCATTTTAAGAATTGTCTCTGCCTGCCTGGTGTAACCCACACAATATTGTCACTAATGTCTGGATTTTAAGCTTGTTTACTGCATAATTGCAGCTTATTCCTCCTCCCAGATCTCTACTTGAGGAAGGTAGAATGGCATAACTTGGGGAAACTAACACTAGAATCTTAAGGATTGGAAATGGTCATTGGCTGAACAGCCCTGCCTTTTTTCTCAGATTACAGGTCCATCCTACTTTCTTCCTTGCTGCATCCCTCAATCCTTTCTCCAGGAGAGTACCATTTTCTTGGACCCTTTATTCCATTTGTTTCATTGACCTTCAACTTGCATTTATAGGAATGGCTAGAGGAAACTGGTTATCCAGGGGATTCCCTCCATTCTGGAACACAAAGGTTCTAAAGGTCTTGACAATTTCCCTTTTTATTAACATTTTTAAAGCTACTTTCTAATTGAATCTCTTGAATTCTGGGAACTGGCTAAATTTTAACTGAAGCTTGATCTGACCTGTATTTAAGAATATCTAAAGCCATAGGCCTATTTTCATAGTCCTGCTGTTCCTGAAAGTCTTCACCCCTCATGGGCAATTCAGTTTCTTTCTGGGTAAAGACAGATGAAATGTTTTAATCTAATCCCAGTCTCATTTTCCCTTTGCTGTTTATTTCTCAGTTTCTATATTCAATTGACCAACAGCAACTTGTATTTATATAGCACCTTTAACGTAGTAAAACATCCCAAGACGCTTCACAGGAGTATTATAAGACAAAAAATTTGACACTGAGCCACATAAGGAGAAATTAGGGCAGTTGCAAAGAGGTAGGTTTTAAGGAGTGTCTTAAAGGTGGAAAGAGAGGTAGTGAGACAGGTTTAGGGAGGGCATTCCAGAGCTTGGGGCCTAGGCAACAGAAGGCATGGCCACCAATGGTTGAGTGATTTATAATAGGGATGCTCAAGAGGGCAGAATTAGAGGAGCAGATATCTTGTGTGTGGGGGGGGGGGGGGTTGTAAGACTGGAGGAGATTAGGGATAGGGTGGGGCAAGGCCATGGAGGGATTTGAAAACCAGGATGAGAATTTTGAAATCGAGGCATTGCAGTGTAGGTCAGCGAGCACATGGGTGATGGGTGAACAGGACTTAGTGTGAGTTAGGAGATGGGCAGCTGAGTTTTGGATGACCTCATGTTTACATAGGGTAGAATGTGGGAGGCCAGCCAGGTGTGCATTAGAGTCAAGTCTAGAGGTAACAAAGGCATGGATAAGGGTTTCAGCAGCGGATGAGCTGAGGCAAGGGCAGAGATGGGCGATGTTAGAGGTGGAAATAGACGGTCTTAGTTATGCTGCGGATATGTGGTCGGAAGCTCATTTTGGTGAAATATGACACCAAAGTTGTGAACAGTGTGGTTCAGCCTCACAGATGTTAGGGAGAGGGATGGAGTCAGTGGCTAGGGAATGGAGTTTGTGGCGGGGACTGAAAACAATGGCTTCGGTCTTCCCAATATTTAATTGGAGAAAATTTCTGCTCATCCAGAACTGGATGTTTGACGAGCAGTCTGACAAATCAGATCATGGAGGAGTCGACAGAAGTGGTGGTGAGGTAGAGCTGGGTGTAGTCGGTGTACATGTGGAACCTGACACTGTTTTCGGATGATGTCGCCAAGGGGCAACATGTAGATGAGGAATAGGAGGGGGCCAAGGATAGATCCTTGGGAGACACCAGAGGTAACGATGCGGGAATGGGAAGAGAAGCCATTGCAGGTGATTCTCTGGTTACGATTAGATAGATCAGAATGGAATCAGGCGAGCGCAGTCCCACCCAGCTGGATGACGGAGGAGAGGTGTTGAAGGATGGAGTGGTCAACTGTGAAAGGCTGCAGACAAGTCCAGAAGGACAAGGAGGGATAGTTGACCAGCTAATCACATTTCTCAGTCCAGTTTTAGAGGGTTACCCAAGGGCATGAACTGTGCTTTGGTTCAGTAGTTTGCTATCCAATATCTCGTGACCAAAGCAGTTCATAATGTACTGGTCCACTGTACAGTTGGGGTATGCTAGTTTAATTTGTCATTCAACTGGATTACCAACCCAGAGGTTGAATTCAAATCTTGCCAAGGCAGGTTGGAAAATTGAATTCAATAAATCTGGTCATTTGTGGGCTGGCACCAGCAGAAATGACCATAAAAGCTGCCAGATTATTGTAAAAGCCAAACTGGTTCAGTGTCCTTCAGGAAAATAAACATGCTGCCCCTAGCTGGTCTGGTCCACAACCAACTCAGTCCCATGTGATGTGGTTGACTCTTAATCACCTGAAGTAGTCTAGCAAGCAATATATTGCAAAAACAATTCCTTCAAGAAGCTAGCCTCTAATGCTCAGAGGGACATTGCATACTGTAGATTCAATTATCAATTCAGTACAAAAGTGTAATACTGTTCTAAATCTGAATATGGATCTTTTCTGCTGTGGCTAACTGAGCTAGAGACCAGGAAAGACCCAGGGTTGACTCTCTGTGCTGATGTCAGTGGGATAGCAGTGGAGGCTTGGCATCGGTCCTCTCTACTGGATTAGTGATTGGCTGGGATTCCTATACTTGATTACTATCTGGTGACAGTCACCCCCTTCACCTTGGAAAGTGTGAGCAGCCTTTGCTTTTGCTGTGTTGCCCTGCAGTTTATTAGCCTGACACTTGTCAGTGGTGTGGGGGGTGCAAAAATCTGGTTACTGGGCAGATTTTGTGGGAATAATGGTATGCTAAAAGATGTCCCATCTGTGAATGTAATTACTTCGGGCTATTAGCTGCTTTCTTGAATATTTGAAGGACTACCTTTTGCATTTAATGCAGACCTAGCTGCTTAGTAAGTAAACATGTGATTTGGCAGCTTCAGGCCCTGGTGGTGCCATTTTAGCCATCTACACAAGTGGCAGTCTCTAGACTGCTTTTGAAATCCTTGAGAAATGGGAGTCATCCCCTATTCCTGAACAAGAAAGATACTTCTAACCATTGCAGTAAGGTGTTCCTCTGGTACACAGTTGAATCTGATGAAATATAGTGTGACATTTAGCTTGTTGTTTCAGTTCTTGGGTAGAACCTTGCTGAGTGGGTGAAGTTGGTTTAGAATAATGGAGGGGAGAAATTGACAGCTGAGTGCATTTTGTCCTTTGTAAACATTGTTCTCATTTGAGCCTTAATGCTAAATCTTTGTGGTTAGAAACTATTAGATGCACTCTAGTAATGCTATGCTTCTCCCCTTGGACTGAGCCATGTTGCAGCCAGTGCTGCCTAGCTGTTGTAGTGGATTGCCAATTGCTGCCTTGCAGTGATGGTAAATGGACAGTGCTCCCTCCAGTTGATCCTACTGGCCAGGCTTAGTGGGGAGAGACATTCCACCAGAGTCTCTCTTGCCAGTCATAATATCAACATTCAAGTTCTATATAGTGTTCTAATCAAAAAGCACTTGGCCTAACCTCTCCCTTTTTTCTATGCCCAATGTCTGTGTGTAACTGGCCAGTTCCCCACAAAATTTGAAGGAAGTCTCCTGTTGCACCTTCTAGTGGAATGGAGTTGTTACAGGAAGCTGGTTGTTCACCTTCCCCTTCAGCTGGGTGCAGAGATGTGACTGTACTTTAGTTCGGTGTGCAGTTGTGCAATCATTTCATGCCAGCTTTACTTGTTTTAGATTAACAATTGGGTTTCATATTACTGAGTGTGATAATGGTGCTGGTTTAAGTAGTCTGTGGTCTTGAGCAGTGGCTAAAGTTTGCGTAATCAAATTGTATCTTGGTTTATACAAATATTGCATATTATGTAATCTTTGCAAGTGCAACAGTTGTGGTTTCTCATTCAAAGGAAGAAGCTCTTTAATACTGCATCTGCATGCTTAAAATTACTGAACTATAACACACACACTACTAAGCTATACCCTGACTGCATGATGCCATGAGACCAAGGTAGCATTTCAGCCATGCCGCTGGTGGGAAGTAAAAAATGTGTGCGAGAAGCAATAATTGAGGTTGTGTTGGGGCCGCTCTTGTTACAGGCAGCTAAAAATCACTGACAGTCCTGGCTACAGTTGGTATATCTCCATAGGGGCCAAGTGAAGAATTCATGCTTCAGTGTAGTTATCTGTTGCCTATGGATTCTTTTTGGGAATAGTAGATGTTGGCAAGGTTTAAGACCTTGTGGAAATGCAGTGCTCCTGGAGTAAGTAACTGTTGTAAATTCCTAGTCTGGGAAAGGGATTTGTATAGGGGGGAAAAATGAAAACTGTTATATTGACATCTTCGAAACCCAGAGTATCTGTGGTCAGCAGCCTTTCAGCGGGGTTCTCTGTGAATCAGTGATGCAACATTTGTGTGTTGCTGATAATGTAGCCTTTACTGTTAAACTCAATCACATGGTAGTTTGGAGCCAGTAACTTGCAGCAACTAAGTGAGCTGATAAAATCAGCCCCCTCCTATGTCACAGCTGGCACTGCCATCTGTTGTCTTGCTATGCCTGCTGCAGAACTATAAGGTGTGGGAGCTGTACGCCTACTTGCATTACAGGGGCTGAGGATTTCAAGCTGCTCTGCTTCCACCTACTGTCCTTTTGACTTGCTACCTAGCAGTTTACAGCTAACTAACGATTTGTCCAGTTCTGGGGTATGCATTGCAAAGTTCCGAATCAGCGTGTACAACTGGGAGTCTAAACTGGTTTTGTGCAGACAGTGTAAAAGATGAAAAGTGCAGGTACTTGGGTGTCCCTTGTAAGGGTATTATTGTTCTTGGCTGATTTCCAGTGTTCTAACTTTTCTGGTGCTTTCTCCTTTAGCTCTAGGAGCAGCTTATGGAACTGCTAAGAGTGGAACAGGAATTGCTGCCATGTCTGTTATGAGGCCTGAGCTAATCATGAAATCCATCATTCCTGTTGTGATGGCAGGTATCATTGCTATCTATGGACTAGTGGTGGCAGTACTAATTGCCAACTCGCTCACAGAAAAGATAACGCTATTCAAGTAAGTCACTTTTAACTGGGAACTTTTGCTTTATGGTGTGGTAGTTGTGTGCAGGGGGTGGTAACATTTTTCTTTCAGTTCACCTATTTAAAATTTTGTCCAAGAGAATTATCCCTGAAGGAAGTAACTGCTAACATGAGTGATCTATTTAGTGTGTTAAGTGGCAGACTATATTTGCCAGAGAAAGCTATTTTAGTGCAATCCATTATTGCAAAATGGTAATATTGATATCAATGGGATGAATAATTTGGGGTGCACCTAGTCCTCTTCCTGGGAACACTGGCCTGTGAACTACTGAAACTACCTATGGTTGACGTACTCGTCGAGGACCCTGTTGTATGCTCCAGTAACTGGAGGAAAGGTGAACTTGCAGCAGCACTAATGTGGATAACTACAGGCCAGTTAGTTTAACAACTGTGGCAGGGAAAGTATTAGAATTGTTAAAAGATGAAATTGTTAAATATCTAGACAAGAAAATAATTAAAAGCAGACAATGCAATTTTCAGAGAAATCGTGCTTGACAACTGAGATCTTTGAGGAGGTGCTGGATGTGGGGTACATGGTCTTAAGAAAGCCTTTGACAAGGTGCCATGCAGGAGACGATTAAAGGGTGTGGAATTAGGAGAAGGTACCCAATCGGATTCTAAATTGGGTTGAGGGCGGTTTCTTTGGACAGAAATGAGTGGTGTCCCACAGGAATCTGATTCTGGAGCTGCTTCTGTTCACTGGGTTTTTATGACAAGTGACATAAGTCAATTTAATGAATCTATATAAAATCTTAGACTACAGTTGGAGTACTGTGTGTAGTTTTGAGCTTCATGCAATAAGGATGGTGTGGCAATAGAGCTCATCCTGATTCACCAGGGTGTTTCCTGAAGCGGTAGTGATGTGATCAAGGTGTTTAGTTATGAAGGGATGGGGGCAGTAGATAGTTTCCAATGGTTGAGTCTAGAACAAGATGACATGGATATAAGATTTAGGAAAGTAAGACTTTTTTATATTGAGAAATGCACTACCAAAGTACATTATTGAAACAGAGACCATGTCAATAACTAAGAATAGGTCCCTAAAGGATGTGGAAATAGGGCACCTGAGACTCTAATTGTGTGGAGGGAGATTCTAATTGCTTGTGTGGCAGGTAAGTGCTAACATGGGCTAGTTGTGCTGAACAGCCTGCTTCTGTGTAATTATAGAATCAAAGAATTGTACTGCACAGATGGAGACCGTTCAGCCCATCGAGTCTGCGCTAGAGACGCAGAGTTAAAATTCTAAATATTTTGGCATTCATAAATTTCAGTTTTTGCAAGTGACATTGAAATTTCAAATTAGTGGAGAGATACAATTGTCATTCAGGTAACTTGTGCAAGTGATATTGGAACAATTGGTTTTGCCTTGAGCTCGGGAGATTTTTCTGGAATAAACTTGCAAGATGTCTGATCGAATGGAGGAAGTGTAGTGGCCCTGTGAAGGGTCAATGGAGCATTCTGGCTCTTATTCAGGCTCCTTTGCAGTAGTTACACTTCACAAAGCATCGAGAGAGCCAGGTTGCCTTTGTACTTCCAACAAAGTCTACAGCTGGTATTCGTGCCCCCAAACAGGCTTGATACAAATGCAATATTTTTTGAGCATTAGGATCTAATGTATAAATATTGCAACAGTTGTTGAACAGGCTGTTGGAGGAGGCCACCTGAAAAATTGGCGGTGAAAGTTATAGGATGGACAGAGCAGATGTAGCTTTTAAAACCTTTGAAACTACTTTAATAATGGTAAAAAGCTACTTGTGTTGTGGCTTAGCATTCTTGGGGGTATGAAATTAGAACAGTTGGCCCACAAGGCACAGTATTCCCTCGCACTGTGCCATATCACGTAGGAGGCAAGAGGATATGCAGAACAAAGATTGTCGATGGGTGTGTTGCTTTTTGGGTGGAAGCATGAATGTTGTGCATTGTAGTTGGTAGCTTTTTGTGCATAGCAACCAAGTGAGTTTGAATGTAGTGTTGCGAGTGTAAAGACTAAATTCAAACTCCAGATTTACCATCGGAAAATCATTCACTGACCAGGATTGTTGCTCCTAGGGTTCTTTTAAGTGGGATACTGAGCCATCACTGCTGTCACTTTACACTAGAAACTAAAAGATAATTCGTGAGGTGTTAGATGAGTTGGTGCTAGTTACCCATGTGATGTCTCTGCCTTAAAACACTTTGTAGAGACAATGTTATCCATGTAAAGATGTGATTTGGTGAAGTGTAAATTAAAGTAACAGTTTGAAGTGCCTTGTCTGTGATCTGCTGAATTGTGGAATAGCATGGTGCTGTTCCTCTTGTATAAGCACACTTGTGGTCTGGAAATCTTGATCCAATTGGACAGTGTTGCTTGATGGAGCTTAAGCTTGTCAAATTGACCTGGGTGTGGGTATACTGGGTCTTCTCTAATAATGGTTATACCAATTGGCAGCAGCATTTAAATTTGCAAGATTTTTCCTGTCCTGCATGGGGTAAGTTATTGGACAAGAGTATATGGTTAAATTGATGAATGCTTTTGACTTGCACAAACATGTTTGTGCTGACGATCTTGTTCTTGACATTTGCTTCCACCTTGTTTCAAACTTAAGCATGTTGTCCAAGTTGGGGTATGATCTTTGAAACCCCAAATGTGGTTGAGCTGTATTTCTCATCCATTCAAAGCCTGAGGTATTTATGTTTGACTTCAAATGTCTCTACTGTGGCTCTAACCTCACTAGTGCTGGTTAACACTGGAGCAGAGAAGGTGGCTACAGTATTACCTGTTGTTGTGAAACTATTTATGTTTTAGGAAGACTTAAACCAGATGGACAAGTGTTGGTATTGGGTAGCAAATCCTCCCATTGACTGGATACTTCCTCCAGCCACATGGTCTTCAGTCAATCTCTGCATGATTGTAGTGCAAGTAGGAATATTTGTACAGGTGCCAAGGTATCAATACTGGCAGACATCACTGTTCTTTTATCAACACAATCCAAAGATATTGACCCTTACCTCCAACTTGCTGACAACACAGGAGTCTAAAGCTTATGTAAAGAAGCCAAGGTTTATCTTGGAAGAATTGTAATTGAATGGCCTCTAGCTGGGTTCCTGCATTTCTTTGAACTCTGGGCTATATTCCAGATGATTATCTTCCCCATTATGAGCTTCATTAAACCCAGGATCATCTCTTGGTCTGTTTGCTCCAAGTGTCTAACTTATTTTTTCTCAGCCTTGTGGAGTTCCCTACAGTCCACATCCAGAATTTAAAAGGAAGTCTTCACACAGGTCAAATCCCATCTCCTTGCCTCCATCCTCCCCTTTAAGCAAGCAGCAAGTTTTGACAAGTGAGGAAAGGTATTTGCTCAGTAAGCTGCAAGTCTTGGTGGTGTTTTCTCTAGACTGAACATTTGTATTTGGAGGGTGAGGAGGATTCTAGAGTATGAGACTCTGGATATATTTGCTGTGAAATATTGCTCAAAGTTGCCAGGTTACTTTTGATAGCTGGATGTTTACCTATGACTGGAGCAGCATAATGTAATTCTGTGGCACACTTTTGGGCTGTTTGAGGGGGGGGGTGAGTTTTCTCAGCATTAAAGTGTCACAAACTTGGAATAACTTTTTTATGTTCACCTTACAGGAGCTTCCTTCAGCTGGGTGCTGGTTTGAGCGTGGGTCTGAGTGGTCTTGCTGCTGGCTTTGCTATTGGCATAGTAGGTGATGCTGGTGTACGAGGAACTGCACAGCAGCCAAGGTTATTTGTTGGGATGATCCTGATCCTCATTTTTGCTGAAGTGTTGGGTCTTTATGGCCTGATTGTTGCTTTGATCCTTTCCACGAAATAAATCCTGCAAATATAGCATTTAGCTCCGTCATTCTAATGGTCTTATCTCCAGAATGTGTACAGTTGTCTCTCTTTGGTAGTCAATCTCTTGTAAATGCGCAATGTATGTTAGTGATTGTCTGTCCTGTGTATTTAGGTATTGAATTGTATTGTTTTAAGAGCCGGGTTCAGTGGCTCCTAAACATTTGTGCAATTTCCAATCCATATTACTGTTGAGGAGCACTCGGATTAAATTAGAATTGTAACATTTCATTTCTTTTCACTGGATTTTATTTATAAAGATTTAAAATGTTCATACATTGTTATAATGGAGCAAGATTTCTGGAGTCCCCATGATATAGTAGATTATTGCACTCAGTAATTGTATTTGCTCAGATCTCTCGATGTAATAATTGGTTAAAGATTGGATCTGATCATAGTCCTACTTTTGTGTACTGGTATTGGAGTGAGTTCTACTTGTGTTTTTAACATCCTGAGGCACATGTAAATGTTTCCGGTAGTAAAATGTATTCCTACTCGTAAAAGGTGTGCACCCAGTGTTGGGTTTCGCATTTCTGATGTTTCCAAATAAAAAAATTCCTCAACTAAATTTTGAAGTTGCCTACCTTTTTTTTTGTCTAAACTTTCCTATGCATTATTTTGATTGATCAGAACCTGGAGTTCCAGGTCCTCAATATTAACTATTGTGAGTCTTGGTATATCTATAATTACTGACTTAACCAGAGCACTCACTTCTGTGATGTTGCTTTTTTTTTAAAGCTAGCATGATTCATTTACTGGCTTGTGGCCCAAGGTTCACTGGCCTAATGCTGAAATACTAATAGGTTACAAGAAAACAAAGGTGACTTGTTGCCATTAGGTGAGAGTTGGGTCAAATGCTTCACCTTGGCGAGTCAGATCTTGTATGATTTGAGATGAGCTCCACGAGTTATGCAAAAGTTACATAAAAGGAAGTCAAAAGATTGTATTGTAATTCATTTTTTTTTTAGAAGTAATGAGAGGTGAGCTATTTACCAGCAAAAAGCAGTACTGTTAAAACAATAGCTGTAATAGATATCAAACATCTAAACTATTGCCTTGGTAACTCATTAAGATCTCTTGATTAGAATTCACAAATCATTTTTTGTCCTGAGCGGTTTTGCTGCGCTGAACTATTCTCTAACTTTTGACTCGGTTGTATAAAATAAATGCCAGCCTTGCCAAATGTTCTGTTCACGTCTTCCAGTCCTGCATATCAGCTTTGACTTTCCCTGTGGTTTTAATAGCTGGCACCAGGTCCCAATCTGCCGTATTGCACGTGTAGTCCACTCGTGCAGTGAACAGGTTAAAATTATATGTAGACCCTTCTTATTGCTGTTGGTGTTTTTGAAGTGAAAAGCACTTCACAGACAAGGTAGTGGAAATCGGGAACTCTTCTTTCCCCCCCCCCCCCCCCCCCCAAAAAGGCAGTGGGTGCTGGGGGTCAATTGAAAATAAGACTGAGATCAATAGATTTTTCTTGGGTAAAGGTATCAAGGGATATGGAGTTGAGGTGCAGATCAGATGTGATCTAATTGAATGGCAGATCAGGCTCGACTGGCTGGATATTCCAAAGAATCCGACCTCTGCTTTAGTACCTCTGTCTGGATCCAGCTCGGCACTGTACTGAAGCAGGAACCTGGCCACAATCAGTTTATGAAAAAGATTGCTTTATTGTAGTGCCAATTCTTTCTTCTGACCAGCTGGATTCATAAGCTGTTGGCTTTTTGTGACTGCAAGATTGGAACTCAGACCACCTTTCACCTCCAAAACCTGGGTGAGTGCAGCTCCTCAACACAGGGTAAAACTCATCTCCCAATGTTTCCCATCTTTCAATGCAAGCCTCTTTGTGGAGCTCGGCTCCTTTTGTAGGGGCAATGTACGTTTTAGACTGTCTATTGTTGCAACAGTCTTATCAAAGCATAAGGATTTAGTTGAACCAGTTTAATTAGCAGTTGCACATGCCAACTGCACAAGAACCCAATCACAAAGGAATATCTTGTGCCACTTAGCCCGCTTTTTTTACCTAATTATCTGCAGACTAATTAATTATGGTATAAACAGACTATGGTATGAAGGCCTATGGGATCTGGCTTGTGCCTGATTGGCTACAAGATTAGGCCAATCTGCCTGTATAGTATACATCCCTTGAATCTCTCTACGGAGTCATTACATGCAAGCATCCTTATTAGCTAGCCACCAGAATGTGCTATGTTGTACTAGAATGTATTAAGGATAATTTAGTTTTGTTTTCTGCAATATTCAATTTTGGCATCTTCAAATTCTTGGAAATCCTTAACCAATCCACCATCTAGGGAAAAATACTAGCAACATAGTGGGGAGGGGGGGAATTGTACTAATTTTATTTGTTTATGGGATGTGGGGGTCACTGGCAAAGCCAGCATTTATTGCCCATCCCTAATTTCCCTTGGGAAGGTGGTGGTGAGTTGCTGCCTTGAACCGCTGCAGTCCGTGTGGTGAAGGTACTCCCACAGTGCTGTTAGGTAGGGAGTTCCAGGATTTTGACTCTGCGACTGAAGGATTGGCGATATACTTCTAAGTCGAGGTGGTGGTCCCATGTGCCTGCTGCCCTCTTCTAGGTGGAAGAGGTTGCGGGTTTGGGAGGTGCTGCCAAAGAAGCCTTGGCGAGTTGCTGCAGTGCATCTTGTAGATGGTGCACACTACAGCCACAGTGTGCTGGTGGT
The DNA here is from genome assembly GCA_030390025.1 of Squalus acanthias. Taxonomy (NCBI): domain Eukaryota; kingdom Metazoa; phylum Chordata; class Chondrichthyes; order Squaliformes; family Squalidae; genus Squalus; species Squalus acanthias. The sequence goes on along the minus strand of CM059442.1, from coordinate 16,289,795 downwards.
GGAGGGAGTGAATGTTTAAGGTGGTGGGTGGGGTGCCAATGAAGCAGACTGCTTTGTCCTGGGTGGTGGAGCTGCACTCATCCAGGCAAGTGGAATATTCCATCACACTCCTTACTTGTGCCTGGTAGATGGTGGAAAGGCTTTGGGGAGTTGGGAGGTGAGACACTTGCTGCAGAATACCCAGCCTCTGACCTGCTCTCATTGCCTCAGTATTTGTGGTTGATCCAGTTAAGTTTCTGGTCAATGGTGACAACCAGAATGTTGATGGTGGGGGATTTGGTGATGGTAATGCTGTTGAATGTCAAGGTGCAGTTAGACTCTCTTATTGGAGATGGTCATTGCCTGGCACAAATGTTACCTGCCACTTATCAGCCCAAGCCTGAATGTCGTCCAGGTCTTGTTGCATGTGGGCATGGACTACTTCATTCTGAGGAGTTGCGAATGGCACTGAACACTCTGCAGTCATCAGCGAGCATCCCCATTTCTGACCTTATGTTGGAGGGAAGGTCATTGATGAAGCAGCTGAAGATGGTTGGGCCTAGGACACTGCCCTGAGGAACTCCTGCAGCGATGTCCTGGGGCTGTGATGATTGACCTTCAACCACCACAACCATCTTCCTTTGTACTAGGTATGACTCCAGCCAGTGGAGAGTTCCCCCCCGATTCCCATTGACTTCAGTTTTGCTTGGGCTCCTTGATGCCACACTCTGTATTCCCTGGAATGAGACCCATTGTTTTAAGGAATAATGTGCTTGGATCAGCAACAGTTACCATTAGAACTGTAGCAGTAGCACTAATGCTAATTATCCATTATCATTAATAATTAGTGTTGGTGCTACTGCAAAATGTTCCCATTCCTTCTGTCTCCTTCCCCTGCTCTTCTCTCTTTCCCCCCACCCCCCATAAAGTGAGTGAACTCTGGGTTGAGTGATTTTTAAACTGACTTTGTCGAGGTTTATCATGTCATTGGAACTACCTGATTGAACTTGCTTCCAGGTGGAGCATTAACTTGCAGAGATGGTTTGAGCAAACACTCATACACATCAAAAAAATCAGAAAAGTTGGGGGAGGGGGTTACATAGAAACATAGAATCTAGGAGCAGGAGTAGGCCATTCGGCCCGTCGAGCCTGCTCCACCATTCAATACGATCATGGCTGATCATCCAAATCCAGTACCCTGTCCCTGCTTTAATCCCCACAGTACACATATCCCACCCTACCCCCATAACCCCACGTATTTAATTCCCCCTAACATATCCCATCCTATCCCCATAACCCCACATATTTAATCCCCCCCTTAACACTAAGGGTCAATTTATCATAGCCAAATCAACCTAACCCGCACATTTTTGGACTGTGGGAGGAAACCGGAGCACCCGGAGGAAACCCACGCAGACACGGGGAGAATGTGCAAACTCCACACAGACAGGTTGAGGGAAGAATTGAGACCATTCATCCATTTAGTGCTTTGAATTCCCCAAATGTAGTTAACTCCATTACATTACCTGTTGGATTATTACAAATATCTTTCACCCTTGGAATAACATTTTTTGCTAGGATCTGTTTAGAATTTGTATCCACTAGTCCTATGGCCTGCCTAACCTTGAAGTAATATTCTCTGTTTCCCCCTTAACCTTTCTAGACAGTCATGCTCGAGCTGTCTTGTTTCCCCCCCCCCCCCCCCCCCCCCCCCCATAACTTTACACTTGGGATCATTCCTGTTCTGCTCTGCTCTCTGTCCAATGCACACACATCCCTTTGGAAGTCTGGTGACCAACACTGGTATAGTCTAGAGTTTAGACAGATATAAACCCTCTTGTCACTTCCAGGTTTCTTTTAAATGTCCTTGTGCTAACTCTTTCCCTCCATTGTATATCTGTGTTTCTAATTTTGTCACCCAATATGTTGTACTTTGCATTTTGTCAGTATTAAATTAAACTCCATTTGCTCAGTTGCATACCCAATCCATATCCTGCAAAAACGTTAACATGACCACCCCATCTCTGCTACACCCCAAGGGGTATCGAAAATTAAATAAGCATAATGGTCCGTGTTCTTTGAGTCGAGGTTGGAAGGTATGTATGTGAGTACATAAAGCATTCAGAACAAAATTGTAGAGTTCAAAGCATCAATAAGTGCAGGAATGCGATCCAATAGCTGTAACGGAGACCTGGCTAATGTTTGGACAGGACTGGGAAGTTAATGTTGCTCAGAGGGTGATGGGCCCAGGAGGTCAACAAGTGCCTGTCATGGCAACATTGATTTTATTAACCAACATTCCTATTGCATACTCCAATTAATCTTGAACAACAAGGTTGTTAATCACAGAAGTTAACTGTGATTGTTTGGCAGCCTTAGTAAAAACACCAGGTCTAGCTGTGCTCTCTCCCATAGTCACTGACCCTGTTGACCTACACGGGCTGGGCTCAAACATGAAGAATAGCCACTTGGGAAGAGTACCAAAGAGCTACTGCAGTTTGAAGAACTGGACACCAGTGAGAGTCAGCACCTCCGGGGGAGAAAGTGACAAACAAAGGCCCCCCTCATTTGTGCATGTGTGTCAACTGAGCTGCCTGTCAGGCCAGGCTGGGAACTTGTATTTCTTACACTAGCTGGTGTTATGGAACATTAACTTGTACGTACATTAATATTCCTGTTTGTATGCACCAAGCAAGTAGTGCTGATTGCAGGAAGATAAAGGTTATTTGCAATGCGACCAGGCATAAACTTGATAAGCCCCACGTGACTCTAAATATCTTCTGCAGTAGGGTACTGAGCCACACAAACCCAGGTTTGATCCCGTCTTCTGATCACAGCCAGCGTGGAGATAGGGCTGCATAAAAGTGACCTCGCTATCCCTGGCACAGGGAAGGCAAAAACTCTAGTCAGGATTCCCACTCCTGGTTGCTGGCCCATTGCTGCTGCGAAATGCCATTCCTAAATAGCCATTGAATTAGATCACTTTCTGTAATTCAGTCTCTGGCATGCCTTATAACCTGCACGCCCACCCCCCGATTAGATTCCAGCCTGTAACTCACTCTTTGGTATCCATTATTTTATATATAAACCACCTCAACACCGCCATTAGATTCCAGCCAGTAACTCTCCCAGTTATCCGTTACTCTATATGTAAACCACCGCAACCACTCCATTAGATTCCTGATTATCTGTTTAATCCTAATGCCTCCAATTCTCATTTGTGTTTAAATCCCTCCTTATCTCTTTCACCTCCTCCAACCTCCCCTGAACTCTCCGTTCCTCTGACTCTGGCCTTTTGTGTATCACCCCCTCCCTTCACTCTGGCTGTGCCTTCAGCCGTCTAGACCCCTCCACCTCTTTCACTCTCCTCCTTTAAAACCTGCCTGTTTGATCAAGCTTTTGGTCACCCATCCCGATATCGCCTCCTTCGGCTTGGGGGCCATTTTATTCTTAATCCTCTGAAGTGCCTCGGGACATTTTTCTACATTAAAGGTGCTATATAAATGCAAACTGTTGTCTTAACACAACCCCCAGGGCATGCTTACAGTCTAGTGTTGTGATAGAATCCTTCATTAACACTGACACCCCACCCTCTTTATCCTTCCCTATCATCCTTGAAAATGTTATAACCAGGAATATTAAGTTCCCAGCCCTGTCCAAAACTTAAGTCAGATCTACAGTGTGTTTATCTCTACCTCAAATCACATTTAATTGTAATTAAATATGCGATTAAAACTAAGATTAACATTTTTAATCGCAAGATTAATCACGATTAACATCAAAGCCTTTCTCCTCTGATAAGTATTCACTATTAAAATCAGATAAGCCTTCTGTTTCTATTCCAACAGCTTTATTAATTCTGCTCTCCCTCTCTAACCTCAAGCCTGCTGCCTCTGCCGCATTAGTTTAAGTCCTCCCCCATAATTCTCGGTAAGCGGTGCTGCAGTTTTGGTTCAGGTGAAGACCATTCCCTGGGTAGTGCCTTCCCTTGTTCCAGAAATAACTCTGATGCGCAAAGAATGAACTGTTCCTTCTTGCACAAGCCCCTTCCTGATCTTCCTCTCCTTAACCTGCCCAGCGCAGGCAGCAATCTGCAGGTTACCTCCCTGGAGATCTTGTTTTTCAATCTGGCGTCTAACTCCTTAAACTCTCTCTATAAGCACTCAAACCTACTTCTATCTGTGTCATTGCTTCCAACATGGACCGTGACTTTTAACTGCTTTCCCTCCCTTCTTTTCCAGAAGTTTTTCGCCCACCCATTCCATGATGTCCTTCACCCGGGCTCCAGGGGGCAACATACCATTAGGCCCCCACCCACCCCTCCGATCACAACTGCAACCAAAGGCTGTCTATACCGCCTATAGAATCTCTCCCTACTCCCACTCTCCTATTCTTGCAGTCTACCTGTCTCTCACCACCCTGGCTCCAGACTGCTGAAATGTTGCTGAGGACCACCATCTGAGTCACTTGCTGTCCACTTCATTCACCTGGGCCCTAAAGCAGCGATTTCCCCAGATGCATGGGATTCCACGCCTCTCGCAGAAGCTCTCCTCTCCTGCTGACCTTGATTCTAATGTATTCACCAGCAGGGCCAGACAGGCCAACTGTGACACCAGCAATGCAGGGGGGTGAATCGCAGGCCGAGTGATCCGTGACTAGTCTCCTTCTGCTGTTGCCTGGAAGCAGCCTGACAAAGGGATCGAGTAGTGTCACGTTTTCCACACTGCTGATCTGTTTGGTGTCAGATCTAGTTACTTGAGATGTCACCATTCAACTGCCTTCCTTAATGAGGCAAGATACTGTACACTGGGTACCGTAGTGTTGTGGTTATGTTACTGGACTAATAATGCAGAGAATGTGAGTTCAAATCCCTCAACGGCAGTTTAAGAATTTGAATTGAGTTTAAAAATCTGGAAATTAAAAAGCTGGGATCAGTAAAAGTGACTATGAAAATGTTGGATTGTCGAGCTGGATAACTAATGTCCTTTAGGGAAGGAAACCTGCTGTCCTTACCCAGTCTGGGCCCATATACTAAATGCATCTATACTATTCGCTTCAACCACTCCCTGTGGTAGCGAGTTCCACATTCTCACCACTCTTTGGGTAAAGAAGTTTCTTCTGGATTTCTTGGTAACTATCTTATATTGATGGCCTCTAGTTATGCTCTTCCCCACAAGTGGAAACATTCTATCAAAAACCTTGCATAATTTTAAAGACCTCTATTAGGTCACCCCTCAGCCTTTTTCCAAGAGAAAAGAGACCCAGCCTGTTCATCCTTTCTGATATGTATACCCTCACATTTCTGGTATCATGCTTGTAAATCTTCTCTAAATCCTAGTGCTTGGTTTGCTTTTTTATGGCCTTGCTAACCTGTGGCGCAACTTTTAGCGATTTTGTATTTGTACTCCGAGATCCCTTTGTTCCTCTACCCCACCGAGACTCGCACCCTCCAAGTGTTAAGTGACCTCCCTACCAAAATGTAATATCTCACATTTATCTGTGTTGAACTTCATTTGCCAATTATTTGCCCATTCTGCAAGTTTATTAATGTCCTCCTGTAATTTGTTGCAGTCCTCCTCAGTATTGACTATCCCCCCCAACTTGGTATCATCCGCAAATTTAGAAATTATGTTTTTGATTCTAAAGTCTAAATCGTTAATGTAAATTGTGAACAACAGTGGTCCCAGCACTGATCCTTGTGGAACACCACTACCCACCTTCTGCCACTGTGAATAGCTACCCTTTACTCCCACTCTCTTTCTGTCTTGAAGCCAGCTAGCAATCCATTCTGCTACTTGTCCCTTGACTCTGCATTCTCTGACCTTATTCATTAGTCTATTATGGGGTACCCTACTGAAGGCTTTTTGAAAATCCAGATAAATTACATCTACTGCATTACCATTGTCTACTCTTTCTGTTACCTCTTCAAAAAATACAATAAGGTAGGCCAAGCAAGATTTTTCCTTTTGAAATCCATGCTGACTATTCCTTATTATACTTTTCGTTTCTAGATGTTCTTTTATTCTCTCCTTTAGTAGGAATTCCATTATTTTTCCTACCACTGGTGTTAAGCTGACTGGTCTATAATTCCCTGGACATGTTCTATCCTCCTTCTTAAATATAGGTATTACATTAGCTATCCGCCAGTCCTCTGACACTACACCTTTTTCTAACGAATTATTAATTATGTGTAGTAATGCCTCTGCTATCTCTTCCCTAGATTCTTTTAAAATGCGTGGATATAATCCATCCAGACATGGGGTTTTTATCATTTTTGAGTTTGATTGGTTTATTCAATATATCCTTTTTTAAATTTTAAATGCACTTATCTCATTACTCATCTCATCATCCAATGTCATGTCCACCTGTTCTATCTCCCTGGTAAATACCGAAGCGAAATAATGATTTAATATTTCTGCCATCTCCCTATCATTACCTGTGGTGTTGTCTTGACAATCCCTTAATGGCCCTATTCCCAGCCCAACCTTCCTTTTTTATTGATGTATCTGTAAAACATTTTACTATTTTATGTTCCTTGATAATTTAATTTCATAGTTCCGCTTTGCCTTCCTAATTGTTTTTTTGACTTCTCTCCTAATCCCTTCATATTCTCTCTTATCATGCACTCCTCTGCTGTGTATGTACTTAATGTATGCCTCTTTCCTTACCCTCAATTGTTCCCTTATGTCTTTATTCATCCATCGAGTCTCATTCATGTTTAGTTTGTTCTTTCCCTTTAGCGAAATATATTTTTCCGTTTTAAATGTTTCCCATTGTCGTTGTTTGCCAATATTGTTGCCCATTTTATCTTCCCAAGTTCTATTCTCAGCCCCTCAATGTCATACTTATGTCCTTCTCTATTATCATCTTAAAGTGTATTATTATCATGGTCACTATTATCTATATGTTCCCCGACTTCTACTTCTCTTATCTGCTCTGGCTCATTCCCCATAACTAGATCAAATAGTGAATCCTCCCTTGTTGGGCTTTTTACATATTGGGTTAGAAAGGAGTCCTGTAGACATTGTAGGAACTCTATTCCCTTATCCCCTTTACCTACCTCTTCTGTCCAATTAATATCGGGGTAGTTGAAATCCCCCATGATTATTATTCTATGTTTTTTACTAATTTCTCTAATTTGTCTGTATATTTCTTCCTCCACCGTCCTTCCACTATTAGGTGGTCTGTAGACTACGCCTATTAGTGTGATTGATCCTTTATTATCTTTTATCTCTATCCATATGGATTCTATTTTTGTCTTGCTGATATCTATGTCCCTTTTTTCTACTGCCATTATGTTATCCCTAATAAGTACATCTACTCCACCTCCCCTTTTCCCCCCTCTATCTTTTCTAAATATATTATACCCTGCAATGTTTAATTCCCAGTCCTGATTTTTCTGTAGCCATGTCTCAGTAATCCCTACTATGTCTGTTTCCTCCCAACGCATGATTGCCTCCAGCTCCCCTGTTTTATTACAGACACTGTTTGCATTGCTGTACAGACAGTTTAACTCATTTTTAATAGGATATCCTCTCACTTTATGTTTAACCATCTTTTTAGACTCCTGTTCTAGAACTCTATTTGCTCCCTTGACATCAATGTCCTCCCTTACTTTATTCTTTCCTATGCTCACTTTTCCTGTTTTGTTTATATTTAGGCTCCCAGTGTACTGTCCAATATTTATCCCTCAATCAACATCATTAGAAAAAATGATCTGGTCATTATCACATTGCTGTTTGTGGGAGCTTGCTGTGCGCAATATGGCTGCTGCGTTTCCTATATTACAACAGTGACTACACTTCAAAAAGTACTTCACTTGGCTGTAAAGCGCTTTGGGACATCCTGAAAGGCACGATATAATGCAAGTTACATCTTTCATTGGTGTAAAAGCACCTTTAAACAGAAGCAGAAGTTTCATCTGCATTTGTTGAACAATCTCTGTGGGAATGGTATCAAGGCCGGTAGATAGTGTTATCAAGCTGAATAACGATAATGCCATTCACCGATAATGCCATTCACCGAGTGATATTGTTTTCGCAGTAGATTAAATCGTGGAGGAGTCACCAAATATAACGAGAACAGATAGTATCAGTGTGCTGAGGTTAAGTATATGCAATTTATTAAGTAGCTACGATGGCCTGATGCCAATGCAGACTGAGTTATGGCAGCAAAATGCAGAAGTCAACACTGACTGGAGCCGGCCAAGTCCTTCAAATGAGCTTGGTTTCTCCGCAGTCTCCTGTAGTGAGCCTGTGTGTTTGAGCGGTTGATATCCCCAGGTTTTAATCCACCTCTCCCGCCCAGTGATGTTGACCAAGAGACTTGCTGAAGGTGGGGCTGGCTGGGTGCTGGGGCAGTCAGGAGTCCCGTGTGACTGAGTGGCTTCTGTCTGCAGCAATAAAGTAGAAAGAACTCGCCTTCACAGCCAATTAAGTACGTTTGAAGTGTAGTTGTTGTTGTAATGTAGGAAATGCAGCAGCTAATTTGTGCACAGCGAGCTTCCACAAACAGCAACGTGATGACGACCAGATAATCTGTTTCACTGATTTTGGTTGAGGGATAAATATTGGCCAGGACACCAGGGAGAACTCCCCCGCTCTTAGAAATAGCGCTATGGAATCTTTTACATCAACCTGAGAAGGCAGACGGGGCCTAGGTTTAACATCTCATCCAAAAGACGGCACCTCCGACAGTGCAGCACTCCCTCAGTACTGTATTGCAGAGTATCAGCCTAGATTATGCTATGAAATCTCTGGAGAGGGACTGAGGCGAGAGTGCGGCCCACTGAGCCACAGCTGACACTGTTGCACGTACCTGACCCCAAGCCTCTGAAGGAGAGATGGGCCCAGCCTCTGCAGCCATCCGTTGATCAGGAATGACTGCGGGAAACTCCAACAATAAAGAGGCTCAATCTGTTTCGAACCGCGATTGTCCTTCTCTTGCCCGAGGGGTTAGTAACCCAGGAGCTGCCCCGCTGTGCAGCCATTCACCTAGACCATGTATTAGGGGTGGGGGAGGGGAAGGGTGTCACCCAGCCAAGTGGGCTTTGCCATCTCTCAAATCCCAATGTCTCACTTGGTCTTTCTGTCAGTAGGAACACAAAATGTTTCCGTCAAAATTATTTTTCTCTCCCAGTTGCCAATTATCAGCTAAATCTAAAAATAGCTGACAAATAGTCACTGATGTGAATAATTATCGAGTGGATAATTTCAAATCTTTTTGTTTCAATATTCATGTTTTTACTGAGCCAAGTCCCCCTCGATGTAAGTGTAGGCCACAGAGAGGGCGGAGGGCCTCTGATTAGAAGCCCTCTCTCCCCCAGTTGTTACCACAGTAAGAGGCAGTGGCCCGTGTGCCTCCAGGGGCAGTACTGATACAGGGGATCAATGCTGACCTTGATTTCGCTGTGTCATTGATCTGAGCACAGTGGAATGGAGAGCAGTGTGATTTCTAACGCACACAAACTGTACTGGATCAGAGTCAGTGCGCAGAGAAATTAACAGGCCTGATGCAACACTAGAAAGGGCAGGAGTGACACAAACCAGTCTCGCAGCAAGGGCAACCAACCTGGCAAATACCTTCTTCAAAAAAACCGGCATGAGTCTGTGGTAGGAGCGGGATTGAATTTAGAATCAGTGGGGACAGAGGTGGTCAATAATGATAGTTTGTGTAATTGAGATGTCATTGAGGGGGAACGAATGACACAGTGGGCCAGGCACTAGCCTTTCCCTCCTGGGGCCTGGATTCAAATCCAGGTCAGACTGCTGGGCTACACTCTCCTCTGTCTGTCCCATGTAACATGGGTTTGACATTCTATTCCAATGTCTGTAAATTCAGAACTAATTCAAACTCAGGAGAGTGGTGCAGGAAATGGGAAAATATCACACTGGTACAATAAGGGCTGCTTTGTTATTAGGGTAGAGCGAGCGACACTCTGGATTACAGCAGGCGTGGATGCAGAGAACGTGGGTTCAAATCCCACCACAGCAGTTTGAGAAGTTGGATTCAGTTAAAAAAATCTGGAATTAAAAAGCTGGTATCAGTAAAAGTGACCATAAAGCTGTTGGATTGTCGTAAAAACCCAACTAGTTCACCAACGTCCTTTACGGAATGAACCCGACCGTCCTTACCCGGTCCAGCCTAGATGTGACTCCAGTCCCACACCAGCGAGGCTGACTCTTTAGCAAGTCACTCAGTTGCTTCAAAATCGCTAACATGGGTAACTCGAGGATGGGCAATAAATGCCAGCCATGGCAGCGACACCCACATCCCAAGAATGAATTTTTTAAAAAGGCAGTTTACTAATATCTGCTATTCTTAAATTTTTTCTCAAATTGGATCATTTCAGCACCTTGCTGATTTGATCTGCACACTTAGTGACGTCTGAGCGTTTCCTGTGTTCAGAGATAGCCTGCATGCAGCTATTTTGCATAGCGTCCCCTCTTGTGAAAGTGGGGGAGGAGGAACCATCTCGGGTGTCTGCGCCTGATCAGCTGCTGCAGGGAGCGCCCGCAGTGACATCGGGTGGGGACAGGGTCAGGCTCTGCGATGCCCTCCATGACTGAATATTCCACCGCCCGGGTGCGACGCTGGAGGGCGGCCGGTGCCCGCGGAAACGCAACCCAGCGAGGAGCAGCCAACAGCTTCAGGAGAGAAGAGGGGGGGGGAAACTGTAAATAGAAAAGCCAGAACACGAGGGACAGGCTCACCGGGAGCCCAATGTGTCGCCCAATTCCTGTGGCCATTTGTCAGCTTCGCTCCTGCCCTCGCTCTCCCTCGGGTTGTGAGACTCATTAATGCAGTGTTTAGATTGCCATGACAAAATCTCCCACACCCGAGTCTCTCATTAATATTTCAATGTTTCACAGCCAGTAGGAACTTATTAACTGTTACACCAACAGGGCTTGTTAAAATCCTGCTTCATAAACCAGCAACGCAAACACAGTCACTGCCCCCAATACATTTTCAACGTATAAAAGGGTATCGTCTGTTCATAATCTTCACATTCTACATCAAAAGCCTCTCTCAGACTCAGAGGGTCCCAGTTTCGACCCCTAGCCTGTGTGGAGTTCGATGATCTCACCCACATCGGAAGCTCTGGCCTCAACCTCCCTGGGTTCAGGGGAGTGCCTGGTATCTGCGAAATCGTACCCCAATGAGGAGAACATTCCAGGCTATTTCTTCTAAAAGACTGCTGCCACCAGTAATCTCAGCAAAACAATATCATTCACAGGCTTTGTACGAGTGCCAAAATATTCTGAAAAACACCAAGATCCCACTTTAAAATTCAGCGATTTTTCTTTAAGCCTCAGAGTGAAACAGCAGCCTTGCATTCTGTACCAGACACAGCTCCATAAATAGACAAATTACTTCCAACACCCATCTACAAATCAACAACTTCCAAGTCCCAACACCAAAAGCAGCCAACACGTTTTATTTTTAAACAATGCTTCCCCCCCCCCCCGGACGTCTCACCTCCCCCCCCACCTCTATCTCTGAGGCTCTTGTCTGCACAGGCAGCAGGAAAGTGAACGAGAGGTGTGCGACTCCTGCGCTGATCCTATATCCTGGCACTGACTGGTGCCGTTTGGTAATTGATTATTTTTCTGCCAGGAAACCAGAGACATACAGAAAATAAAACGAGAGAGAAGAGGCAGTCTCCCCCTGCACCGATCGACTAAAACTCCCATCTAACAGGGCCCAGAGACATGGGGCATCGACAGAGAACATCAGAAACCACAGCTCCCTCAGACTGAGCAATGTTATCATTTGGAAACATTTTACTTGCAGACATTTTTATCTCAATTCAAAACATTTGGAAATTTCAAGGCAAGTCCCGGCACAGAGCCACGATGTCAAACACAGGCCCAGCAGGGAATGACTGTTGGATCTTTCTCAACTGTCCCGGGACTCCACATGCACTGACCAGGGACACGAGGCCCCTCTCCCGGTCACTCGTGGTCTTCCAACGCTTTGGTCAAAAGCTCATTCAATCGGCCGACCATAGGTCGGGGGTCGTCGTTCAGACCCGCAGCGATCATGGCGTTATCGTAAATCTGAAAGGAACAGCACACGGTCTCGGTTAGAGCAAACCCCAAACAATCGCTCCCGTTTAATCTTCTCTCCCCCCCCGCCCTCACCGGTTTTCAAATGCAATGAGCTCAATGTGATCGTACGGCACTGGGTAAAGCTGCCAGTGATTGCTCTCCCCTGGAGGGGCTCTCCTCGAAACTACCTACACGGCAAACCCTGGGTCACAGGCCGAGCTAGGCTGAGGTCGAGAAAAACAACCGCATCACCTGCGGCCCCACAGGATGGGGGGTGGGAAGAGAGGAACGCCAGCTGCCTTCCTGGGTAAGGACGTGTGGGGCGGGGGGGGGGTGATAGAGAATGGTACAATAAAATGAAAAGCAGTGCAATGATACATGAACAATGACAGGCAGGTAAAGGCCTTCTGGTCCATCCAGCCTGTCCCACACAATCGTCATACCTTGTGCATCACCAGATATACACTGCCCACCCCACCTGAACCATGTGATCTCCTGGGAGAGGCAAAAAAAAGATAAAAACCCAGGCCAATTTGGGGGGGGGAAAAATCTGGAAAATTCCTCTCCGACCTCCCTAGGTGATCAAAACTAGTTGTCGGGATCTGGAAATGATCTACCTGAAAAGGTGGTGGAAGCGGATTCCATAAATAATTTTAAAAGGGAGTTGGACAGGTACTGGAGGCTGAGGAACTTACAGGGTTACGGACAATAAGCAGGGGTGTGGGACTCAGCATGACTGCTCTTTCAAAGAGCCAGCACAGGCACGAAGGGCCGAATGGCCTCCTTCCTCGCTGTAATTTTCAATCATTCTAGTCCAGGAGATCACTCTGGCCCTGAATTCCCTGCCTTTAGTAAGAGGTGATATACTACATTGAAACAATGATGTACTGTGCCACTGAGTGTGAGGAAGCAGGGTCACAGTGCAACCCCTCACACATGGGGCTTCTGACCCAATGCCGACTGCTCCTGCACAGGGAGGATAAATCAAACAGAGCTCCCCCCAAATGTCCCATCACCCCAATGCCCCTGCCCCCCCTCCCTTCACTGTCCCACCTCCCACTCAAACGGCTTTGACCCTCCTCCTTGCAGCTGGGCACCGGTCGACCGCTTTACTGCAGAAAGGGCAAGTCTTGCACTTCAAAGTGAAAAGCATCTGCGATTCAAAATATCTGGTCATTTTCTTCCTGGAGCCTTTAGTCCCTGCAGTCCCGACCTTGGCCAGCAGAGGCACTGCTACACTAATTTAGTCAGCTCACTGTCACCACCATGTGGCAGAGGGCCGGCACTGCAGTAACTGCAACACAAAGTCTGCACCAAAATGTGACATTTTGTCACCATTCAGGCTGATGACAGTATCGGGGCTGCACTACTCGGTTGTTATCGAACACAGTGATAGCGTGACATGCCCTGACCTCCCTCCTAAAGCGAGGGACATTTTCTGGAAGCAAGAAAACAGGCAAAAGAGGAATAACTAACAAATTTCTTCTACAAATTCTCATCTATATACAAAGGCAGGGTTCTGTCGCTATGCGTTTAAGCCTCATGTAATGTCAGAGAGGAGCCGGCAGGTTAGATTTCCCATTCTCCACACTGCACTGATAGATCTCCCAGGGACCAGAGGGAGTCATGATGTCGCCCGTTCTGGGATGGAACAGAGCGTCAAGCTTGATTCCTCTATTTACCTTTCTGGTGTCAGCCTTACCACCCTCACCTCTGAGTCAGAAGGCTGTGGGTTCAATCCCACTCCAGAGACTTGAGCCCCATAACCTAGGCTGACACTCCAGTGCAGTACTGAGAGAGCACACACTGTCGGAGGGGCAGCACTGAGGGAGCGCTGCACTGTCGGAGGGGCAGCACTGAGGGAGCGCTGCACTGTCGGAGCGACAGCACTGAGGGAGCGCTGCACTGTCGGAGGGGCAGTACAGAGGGAGCGCT
>CM059442.1:15807507-16272831 GCA_030390025.1 Squalus acanthias | reverse complement strand
AGAGAGAGAGAGACAGAGAGAGAGAGAGAGACACAGAGAGAGAGAGACACAGAGAGAGAGAGACACAGAGAGAGAGAGACACAGAGAGAGAGAGACACAGAGAGAGAGACACAGAGAGAGAGACACAGAGAGAGAGACACAGAGAGACAGAGACAGATGCACGCTGTCGACGCACCTCCCGCCCCAACAGCTGGCTGGGCACCTCCCCCCAGGGATCAACAGCTGGCCATTTGACTTGTTGGGAATTAGAGGCGCAAACCCAAATCTCACCAGTTAGTGATGCAGCCCATTGATGCTTCACGAGGCTGGGCAGCCCAGATGTTGTTCACGTGTACATGCCGATATGGTGCCCAGATGTTCATCGCATGTACACATGGCAATACGGTGCAGCTTACAGGCAACTACTGTGAAACATTGCTGCTGCAGCAGCTGACGCCACCTTGCCAGCAATGCATTGTAGCAGCGAGTGCAGCCAGGTCACACTCGCACTCGCTCAGCAACCACGACTGAGGGAGTAGGAGGACCCTGTTCCCCACAATCGCTCTCAGGACGATCTCGTGAAGGCGCTGAGCGCGCGCCTTCTCTGCCCCACGATGCGCCCGCACCGCGTGACCCGGCCTGCAACTTACCTGGCGTTGATTTCCAGCGTCGGCTGCAGGATCTGCGCTCGCTCCTCACTGGACTTGGCGAGCTGCTGCGTGCGCAGGAAGTGCCGCGCCGCGCCCATCTCCAGCACGGTGACCATGGCAGGGTGAGTGTCCAACCGCGGCGTCAGCTGTTACAACACACAGGGGAAAACGAATCTGGATTTGTTTGGGGACACAATCTAACACGAGACAAGAAACCGAGGCCCCGTCTGAACGTTCACGCTCTCAGCGCACTAATTGAAGAGCAGGGGGATTTCTCCACGGAGTCCCGACCAACATTCCTCCTTCAAACAGCATCACCAAAACATCCCATTAGAAATGCATGACAATCTGAAACAGCTAAGCTTTAATACAGGATATCAGCCAATTGTTTTGTATCATTCCCAGTGCTATTTTTCTGTGGGATCTTGCTGGCTGATGTTCACCAAACGTGCAGGAACTGTATAAAGGGAGCTGGTGATGTGGTGCTTCTCCAGTGTGGTTATGCATAGATATCAGCCTTGGCTCAGTGAGTAGTACTCTCACCTCAGAAGGTCGTGGGTTCAAATCCCACTCCAGAGACTTGAGCACAAAATCTAGGCTGACACTCCCAGTGCAGTGCTGAGGGAGTGCTGCACTGTCAGAGGTGCTGTCTTTCGAATGAGACGTTAAACCGAGGCCCCGTCTGCCCCCAGGTGGATGTAAAAGATCCCATGGGACCATTTCAAAGAAGAGCAGGGGAATTCTCCCCGGTGTCCTGGCCAATATTTATCCCTGAACCAACATCAAAACAGAGTAACAGCAGAAAATGCTGGAAATACTCAGCAGGTCAGGCAGCATCCGTGGAGAGAGAAACAGAGTTAACGTTTCAGGTCGATGACCCTTCCTCAGAACTGGAAAAAATTGGAGATGTAACAGGTTTTAAGAAGGTGCAGAGGCAGGGAAAGGGGGAAGGGGAGGAAGGAGCAAAAGGGACGGTCTGTGCTAGGATTGAACTCAGGAGAGAGAAAATGTTGCAAATGGGGATGGCAGAATCATCAACAGTTGACGCCTGAAAAAATGGGGGGGGGGTTATAGTCTGAAATTGTTGAACTCAATGTTGAGTCCAGAAGGCTGTAAAGTGCCTAATCGAAAGATGAGGTGCTGTTCCTCGAGCTTACATTGATCTTCATTGGAACAGTGTATGAGGCCAAGGACAGAGAGGTCAGAGTGGGAGTGGAGGGGAGAATTAAACTGACAAGCGACCGGAAGCTCGGGTTCACCCTTACGGACTGAATGGAGGTGTTCCACAAAGCGGTCGCCCAATCTGCGTTTGGTCTCCCCAATGTAGAGGAGACCGCATCGTGAGCAGCGAATACAGTATACTGCACCTGCTTAAAATCTGTTACATCTCCAACTTTTTCCAGTTCTGACGAAGGGTCATCGACCTGAAACGTTAACTCTGTTTCTCTCTCCACAGATGCTGCCCGGCCTGCTGAGTGTTTCCAGCATTTTCTGTTGTTATTTCAGATTTCCAGCATCCGCAGTATTTTGCTATTGTATTAACAGAGTATCTGGTCATTATCACATTGCTGTTTATGGGAGCTTGCTATGTGCAAATTAGCTGTCACATTTCCTATATTGCAACAGCGACTACACTTCAAAAGTACTTCATTGGCTGTAAAGAGCTTTGGGACGCCCGGAGGTTGTAAAAGGCGCTATATAAATGCAAAGTCTTTCTTTTATTGAACATGTAAGGGAACTTGTTTTTAAAGGAAAAAAAATGAGGAAGAGAGACAGAGGATTGAACGAATATAGTTAATCGCAGGCACAGCGACACAATGTCATGGGGCGGGGCCACGTTTAATCCCGTCCATTGCAGAGCGCCCTATCTCAACCGTGCTGCAAAGTTACAATTAGACTGACAGCCCCTTTGGGGGGGCGGGGAGGGAAGAGAGGGGGAGTCCCGCTTCTGATCACGATCTAGCGACCCCTGCTGAGGTGCAGAAGTTGGAGGAGGACAGGAGTGGGTTGGCTGGAACATCCCTCCACGGTTAAATAGCTCATCAACACTCGCCATCCAGGCTCAGATGAAGAATAGCCGCTCGGTCGCGGTATCGGAAGGTGCTTCTGCTCAACAACGATGGCGTTAATACTTACACTGGTTCTTATTGCCTGCTGCATATTTTAGAGTTCAGACCTGGTCACTGCTCACTGCCAAACTAGAGCTGTAAATAAAAGCTTGCTATTTCTGCAGGAAAAGTCTGCATCGTTAAACCCTCTCAGTGTTTCCTTACTGTTCTATCACAGTCACATTACACATTACAGTCGGAGGGGACACAGTTAGACAGGTGGAAAAGTTTGTACACCTTGATGGATTAGTGTCAGAGAACAGAAGCTGTGAAGAAGACATCAAAAGGAGGGTTTGACTTGGTTCTGCCTTGTTTGGAAGATTAAGCAGGATGTGGAAGACCCAAGATATTTCAGTAAATGTGACACTGAGAGTTTATGAAGCGACCCATATTATTACACGGATCGGAGTGTTGGAACATGAGAAAAGTTGATGAGCAAAAGAAACCAACAGCAGAGATGAGTTGGCCGAGAGGAATACTGAGAGCTGCCAGGATACAGAGAATCAGGAATGACACAAGAACATGGCTTGGACAAGAAATTACACCTCTACAGAAGATTCAGGAACAACTGCAATGGTTTGAACATAGGAACAGGAGGAGGCCATTCAGTCCCTCAAGCCAGTTGCGCCATTCAATGAGATCATGGCTGATCACTATCCTAACTTCATCCAGCTGCCTCGGCTCCATATCCCTTTGTCTAGCAAAAATCTTACCGATCTCAGATTTAAAATGATTAATTGAGCTAGCATCTACTGCGTCTTGTGGGAGAGAGTTCCACACTTCCACCATCCTTTGTGTGAAGAAGTGTTTCCTAACTTCTCTCCTGAATGGCCTGGCTCTGATTTTAAGGTTGTGTCCCCTTGTCCTAGACTCCCCCCACCAGCGGAAAAAGTTTCTCTATCCACCCTATCAATTCCTTTCAAAATCCTAAAAACCTCAATCAAATCACCCCTTAACCTTCTATATTCCAGGGAATACAGTTTATGTAATCTCTTTGGGGCACGTTTGAAGAATGGAAACGGCAAGAATACCTTCCACGGCTGTGCACACAGAGCGAGAGGCTGAGGAAGACCAGGAAAGCGCTGGATAGACAACGTCAAGAGTGACTTGTCACAGAAAGGGATTCAGAGGATTGAGGCGACCCAGCGACTTCAGAACCAATAGTGGAGTGAATCCACTTGGCCCCTTGTCGCTGCTGAGCTGACAGACGGGGATTGAGTCGTAGTTTTATTATACCTTAATATTCGCCACCCGTTCGCCAAGTGCATTCTTCATCCACGCCACGAGCCCCTCAGCCTCCGACTCAGACAGACGCTCAGTCGCTGTGAAAGGAGAAGCAATCAGTGGAATCAGTCGCAGTGACAGTTACTGAGATACAATAATTAAAGAAATGTTCAAAGTTTCTGTACTTTTCTCCCTGTTTTTTTTTTAAAAAAGTCACACCCATTCTCTTCATGTACCATTCGCAGCGGAGGCAGAGTCTGCCTGCTCCTGGGGGTGGGGTGAGAGAAACAGAGACACACACAGGCATACACACAGTGAGTGTGACAGAGACACAGGCATACACACAGTGAGTGTGACAGAGACACAGGCATACACACAGTGAGTGTGACAGAGACACAGGCATACACACAGTGAGTGTGACAGAGACACAGGCATACACACAGTGAGTGTGACAGAGACACACAGGCATACACACTGAGTGTGACAGAGACACACAGGCATACACACAGTGAGTGTGACAGAGACACACAGGCATACACACAGTGAGTGTGACAGAGACACACACAGGCATACACACAGTGAGTGTGACAGAGACACACAGGCAAACACACTGAGTGTGGCAGACACACACAGGCATACACACAGTGAGTGTGACAGACACACAGGCATACACACAGTGAGTGTGACAGACACACACAGGCATACACACAGTGAGTGTGACAGAGACACACACAGGCATACACACAGTGAGTGTGACAGACACACACACAGGCATACACACAGTGAGTGTGACAGACACACACACAGGCATACACACAGTGAGTGTGACAGACACACAGGCAAACAGAGTGAGTGTGACAGAGACACACAGGCATACACAGAGTGAATGTGACATAGACACACACACACACACACACACACACACAGTGAGTGTGATAGAGAGACACAGGCAAACACACAGTGAGTGTGGCAGACACACACATAGGCAAACAGAGTGAGTGACAGAGACACACAGGCAAACACACAGTGAGTGTGACAGAGACACACAGGCAAACACAGAGTGAATGTGACATAGACACATACTGTGTGTGTGTGTGTGTGTGTATGTGTCTATGTCACATTCACTCTGTGTTTGCCTGTGTGTCTCTGTCACACTCACTGTGTGTTTGCCTGTGTGTCTCTGTCACTCACTCTGTTTGCCTATGTGTGCGTCTGCCACACTCACTGTGTGTTTGCCTGTGTCTCTCTATCACACTCACTGTGTGTGTGTGTGTGTGTGTGTGTGAGTGTGATAGAGAGACACAGACAGAGCGCGAGAGAGACACCAACAAAATGAGAGATCTGGTGATACCTCCCCCAGGACAGTAATCACTGGTTGGCCTTCAGACAAGTGCGGGTGTGAGCCAGTCTGAAGCCTCCAGGTCCGACCCCTCCTACAGGGCACCGTACCTGGCCTGCTGTCCTCGTACTTTTCCTCCTTGTAATGATCCACCACAATGTCAGTCTCCACAGAAATCAGCTTCTTCTGGTCAAACTCCCGCAGGTGCAGCAGAGTCAGCTCATCAAACTGGTCGTAGCAAAAGAGAACCTACCGGGAGCATACAGGGAGACCGGAGGGTTAGTTTCAAACCTGCCCGCGCAGAGCACAGGGAGACCGGAGGGTTAGTTTAAAACCTGCTCGCGCAGAGCACAGGGAGACCGCAGGGTTAGTTTAAAACCTGCTCGCGCAGAGCACAGGGAGACCGGAGGGTTAGTTTAAAACCTGCCCGCGCAGAGCACAGGGAGACCGGAGGGTTAGTTTAAAACCTGCCCGCGCAGAGCACAGGGAGACCGGAGGGTTAGTTTAAAACCTGCCCGCGCAGAGCACAGGCGAGATGGAAGCGCTGAGAGTCGGAAGACCAAATGCAGCTGGCTCCTCTGCCTGGCACCCAGTGAGGTAGTGAGCCATATAGACTGGGGAAATCCCACGGCCAATCCCTGGATTGCAGGGGGACGAGAGGGGGCATGATTGGCCTAACGCCTCGGGGCAAGGGATTGGTGGGGGGGGGGGGGGGGAAGGAAAAATCGGGCAGGATCCACACTTCTGACTGTTGTGTAGAGACCCTCACTTGCTGCACAGCTAACAGAGGCTGCTGGGTGAGGACAGGGTATGAGCCTGGGGTACGAGGCGAGGCTGTAACAATGCGTCACTCTGGTGGAGGGGAGCACGGGTATTCTGGTTGATTTAGGACGTGGCCCATCAGTGCAGCTTAACAGTGCCGATGGAAAACTCATTTAATAAATCGATAGCAAGCAAGGAAATGTAACACAGATGCCCAGGTGCACAATATTCCCACCTTCAGCCAGAGCAGGGGAGAACGGTAAAGTACCGGCTAGCAAACTGCTCACTGGAAGCCCCCTCCCTCCTCCTCACCTCCATTTCCTTCTTTTTCATGGCTTCGAAGTACGGTGAGTGTTGTGCTAGGTGGCGGTTCGGCGCACACAGGTAATAAATATTTCGGCTCCCTGCTTTCATGCGGCTGCCGTACTCGGCTAGACTGGTCACCTGACCCGCCGGCAGTGCAGACGATTCGAACCTCAGCAGTTTTCCGATATTCTCCTAAACACACAACGCAGTCGGTTAAAAGTAGCAGCTCGGCCTGGATCAGGACCAAAGACGCCCTCGATGGCCCCTGGTCATTGCTTAATTCAGCAACTCCGATGGCAAAACCAGCTGGACTGCACGACACAGAACTGTGCCACGGAGGCCAGGAGACCCCAGGTGGAAACCGTAGTCTGTGTTCAGTTAGCCGACGTGATCTAGAGCAGCAGCTTGGGTTCTAGAATCGGCCTCAGTACCCGGAGCTGGGTTGGGTCCTGCTCCTGGTGTCTGTGCGCCGTCCAAGTGTGAACCTGGAGTACCAACAGGACCAGGCTCAGCTGTCAACATGCTCTTTAGAAGCAAGGTACCAGGGCGGCTGGAGCAGAGAGTCTGGAGACTCTGGACCCCCAGCAGTACTCCGTAAGACCAGGAAAACTTTACAGCACAGCAGGAGTCCATTCCGCCCATCGTGTCTGTGACAGCTCTTTGCTAGAGCAACCCAAAAGTATTCCTTCCTACCTCCCCCCCCTCTCTTCTCATAGACCTGTATCTTCCTCTGCTTCAAATATTTATTCAATTTTCCCTTAAAAGATGCAATGGTCTCTGCCTCAACCACTCCCTGCAGCAAAGCATTCCGCGCTCCAAAAACCCACCGTGTAAAGAAATTCCCGACACCTCTCCTCATTCTCTCTGAAGTTTCAATTGTTCACTAACCAGACTTGCCCTATTCACGCTCTCAAAACTCTTCATGGTTTAAAAATCTCAATTGAATCTTTTCTTGGCCTTCTCTGCTCCAGTAGAAACAGTCCCAGTATCTCAAGTCTCTCCTCAGAACTAGAGTTTCCCGTCCCTGGCATCATCCTGGTGAATCGACGCTGTTCACTCTCCATGGATTTAATGCATTTTCTATAACTGGGTCCAAAACTGGCATCACCAATGTTTTGTACAAATTTATCATTTCATAGAATCTTACAGCACAGAAGGAGGCCATTTGGCCCATCGTGCCTGTGCCGGCTCTCTGAAAGAGCTGTCCAATTAGTCCCACTCCCCGCTCTTTCCCCACAGCCCTGCAAATTTCTCTGTTTCAAGTATTTATTAATCTGCTCCCACTTCCCTTTCAGGCAGTGCATTCCAGATCACGACAACTCTCTCTTTACTCTCTCACTCTATATCGCCAATTATAAAACTCAAAACCCTCTCAGCTCTCTTTTACATACAGAACATAGGATTACATCGGATATACGGCACAGAAACAGGCCATTTGGCCCAACCAGTCCATGCCAGCGTTTATGCTCCACTCGAGCCTCCTCCCATCTTTCCTCATCTAAATCTATCAGTGTAACCCTCTATTCCCTTCTCCCTCATATGCTTGTCTAGCCTCCCCTTAAATGCATCTATACTATTCGCTTCAACCACTCCCTGTGGTAGCGAGTTCCACATTCTCACCACTCTTTGGGTAAAGAAGTTTCTTCTGAATTCCCGATTGGATTTCTTGGTGACTATCTTATATTGATGGCTTCTAGTTATGCTCTTCCCCACAAGTGGAAACATTCTCTCTGTATCCACTCTATCAAAAACCTTTCATAATTTTAAAGACCTCTATTAGGTCACCCCTCAACCTTCTTTTTTCAAGAGAAAAGAGACCCAGCCTGTTCATCCTTTCCTGATATGTATACCCTCGCATTTCTGGTATCATCCTTGTAAATCTTCTCTGCACCCTCTCCAGTGCCTCTATATCCTTTTTTACAATATGGCGACCAGAACTGTACACAGTACTCGAAGTGCGGTCTAACCAAGGTTCGATACAGGTTTAGCCTAACTTCCCTACTTTTCAATTCCATCCCTCTAGAAATAAACTTGGCTTGGTTTGCTTTTTAATGGCCTTGCTAAGCTGCGGTGCAACTTTTAGTGATGTGTATTTGTACTCAGAGATCCCTTTGCTCCTCTACCCCACCTAGGCTCGCAGCCTTCAAGCGATAAGTGACCTCCCTATTCTTCCTACCAAAATGTAATACCTTTATCTACCTGCACTCACACTTTCAGGGGATTATGTACAGTATTTGAGCCCCCAGGTCTCTCTGCTCATCCACCCCCTTCAGCATCTTTCCATTGAGTGTCTGCTTCCATCCTTCGTTTTTCCTCAGACTTAACCAGCTGTCTGCCCATCCCACGAACCTGTGTGTTTTCCTGGAGACTTTTACAGCCCTTCTCACTGTTTGACAAACCCCATAATTCCACGTGATCTGCAAATTTTGAGATTTCAGCCCCTGCAGCCAAGTCCAAATCACCTGTACACACGGACTCAAGGGGTCCGGGGAGGGAAGGCTGAAAATTGCAGCAAAGTCGGAAAAATTACACATCCCTGCCCCGTATAGAACTAAGTCAGGATTTCCAGTCATTCCCTCACTGCCATTACATCGAGATCCCACCCCAGCAGACCTTCACATCCTGCTCAGCTGTCGTCACAATCCCTCACGCACGAACAATCCATAATCCTCGTAGAACTTGATGAACTTCTCGGGCTCTTTCTTTCCCTGGTCCAGGAAGAATTTGATCAGTCGTTGCTGCAGAACATCTCGCAGCTTCCTGCAGACAGGAACACACGCCCGTGAGTTATACAGGCCCAGACAGGAACACACGCCCGTGAGTTATACAGGCCCAGACAGGAACACACGCCCGTGAGTTATACAGGCCCAGACAGGAGCAGGCGCCCTTGAGTTAGACAGACCCAGACAGGAACACACGCCCGTGAGTTATACAGACCCAGACAGGAGCACACGCCCGTGAGTTATACAGACCCAGACAGGAGCACACGCCCTTGAGTTATACAGACCCAGACAGGAGCACGCGCCCGTGAGTTATACAGACCCAGACAGGAGCACACGCCCGTGAGTGATACAGGCCCAGACAGGAGCACGCGCCCGTGAGTTATACAGACCCAGACAGGAACACTCGCCCGTGAGTTATACAGACCCAGACAGGAACACGCGCCCGTGAGTTATACAGGCCCAGACAGGAGCACGCGCCCGTGAGTTATACAAACCCAGACAGGAGCACGCGCCCGTGAGTTATACAGACCCAGACAGGAGCACGCGCCCGTGAGTTATACAGACCCAGACAGGAGCACGCGCCCGTGAGTTATACAGACCCAGACAGGAGCACACGCCCGTGAGTTATACAGACCCAGACAGGAGCACGCGCCCGTGAGTTATACAGACCCAGACAGGAGCACGCGCCCGTGAGTTATACAGACCCAGACAGGAGCACGCGCCCGTGAGTTATACAGACCCAGACAGGAGCACGCGCCCGTGAGTTATACAGACCCAGACAGGAGCACGCGCCCGTGAGTTATACAGATCCAGACAGGAGCACACGCCCGTGAGTGATACAGACCCAGACAGGAGCACGCGCCCGTGAGTGATACAGGCCCAGACAGGAGCACGCGCCCGTGAGTTATACAGACCCAGACAGTTACACGCGCCCGAGTTATACAGACCCAGACAGGAACACTCGCCCGTGAGTTATACAGACCCAGACAGGAACACGCGCCCGTGAGTTATACAGACCCAGACAGGAACACGCGCCCGTGAGTTATACAGGCCCAGACAGGAGCACGCACCCGTGAGTTATACAGACCCAGACAGGAGCACGCGCCCGTGAGTTATACAGACCCAGACAGGAGCACGCGCCCGTGAGTTATACAGACCCAGACAGGAGCACGCGCCCGTGAGTTATACAGACCCAGACAGGAACACTCGCCCGTGAGTTATACAGACCCAGACAGGAACACGCGCCCGTGAGTTATACAGACCCAGACAGGAGCACGCGCCCGTGAGTTATACTGACCCAGGCACAATGGAGGCCCAGGAGGTTCACTGAGCTGCTGCCCCTCACCCGGGTATATGCACTGACCATCGTGTTACTGTGCCGGGCAGTGAAGGAAAGTCCTCAGTCTGACCTCCAGCCTGTAATGAGTCAGTTGATCCCAGCAGGGGGCAGCAGTGAGGGTTCTACAATTATACTGACTGTAACTGCTACTCGGTCTTTCCTGCTGGAGAGTGCATGGCGGCATATCAGACGAGAACAGGGCGAGGTAGCGCTGCGATGGCCTTCTCCATCCTATCTCTCCATTCACAACAAGAACGGTGACTTGGACATGGGGCTGGAGGAATGCCAGTATCTGTAGCACTGTCACAACCTTATATATAGAATAACAGATACCCGGGAGTGAGTTACAGGCTGGAATCTAATGGATGGGTTCAGGAGTTTATATCTGTATTTTTATTCTTTCTGGGGATGTGGGTGTCGCTGGCAAGGCCAGCATTTATTGCCCATCCCTAATTGCCCTTGAGAAGGTGGTGGTGAGCCGCATCCTTGAACCACTGCAGTCCGTGTGGTGACGGTGCTCCCACAGTGCTGTTAGGGAGAGAGTTCCAGGATTTTGACCCAGCGACGATGAAGGATCAGCGATATATTTCCAAATCATTCCCTCCTCCGACACCCCCCCCTCGCCGGCGCAGGTTATTGGTGAGTAAGTGCTGCTTGATAGCACTGTCGACGACACCTTCCATCACTTTGTTAATGATTGAGAGTAGACTGATGGGGCGTCAATTGGCCGGATTGGATTTGTCCTTTTTTTGTGGACAGGACATACCTGGGCAGTTTTCCACATTGGCGGGTAGCTGTACTGGAACAGCTTGGCTAGACTAGTTCTGGAGCACAAGTCTTCAGCACGACAGCCGGGATATTGTCGGGGCCCAGCTTTGCTGTATCCAGTGCGCTCAGCCGTTTCTTGATATCACATGGAGTGAATCGAATATGCTGAAGACTGGCTTCTGTGATGGTGGAGACCTCAGGAGGAGCCGGAGCTGGATCATCCACTCGGCACTTCTGGCTGAAGATGGTTGCAAATGCTTCAGCCTTGTCTTTTGCATTCGCGTGCCGGGCTCCGCCATCATTGCTGATGGGGATGTTCATGGAGTCTCCTCCTCCTATTAGTTGTTTAATGGTCCACCACCATTCACGACTGGATGTGGCAGAACTGCAGAGTTTTGATCTGATCTGTTGGTTGTGGGATTGCTTAGCCCTGTCTATAGCACGCTGCTTCCGCTGTTTAGCATGCATGTAGTCTTGTGTTGCAGCTTCCCCAGGTTGGCACCTCAATTTTAGGTATGCCTGGTGCTGCTCCTGGCATGCTCTTCTACACTCCTCATTGAACCAGGGTTGGTCCTTTGACTTGATGCTAATGGTAGAGTGAGGAATATGCCATGAGGTTACAGATTGTGGTGGAATACAATTCTGCTGCTGCTGATGGCCCACAGCGCCTCATGGATGCCCAGTTTTGAGCTGCTAGATCTGTTCTGAATCTATCCCATTTAGCACGGTGGTAGTGCCACACAACACGATGGAGGGTGTCCTCAGTGTGAAGACGGGACTTTGTCTCCACAATGACTGTGCGTTGGTCACTGCTACCAATACTGTCATGGACAGATCTGCGACAGGTAGATTGGTAAGAACGAAGTTAAGTGGGTTTTTCCCCTCGTGTTGGTTCTCTCACATGCTGCAGGCCCAGTCTGGCAGCTATGTCCTTCAGGACCCGGCCAGCTCAGTCAGTAGTGGTGCTACCGGGCCGCTGTTGGTGATGGACATTGAATCCCCCACCCAGAGTACATTCTATGCCCTTGCTACCCTCAGTGCTTCTTCCAAGTGGTGTTCAACATGGAGGAGTACTGATTCATCAGCTGAGGGAGGGCAGTAGGTGGTAATCAGCAGGAGGTTTCCTTGCCCATGCTTGACCTGAAGCCATGAGACTTCATGGGGTCCGGAGTCAATGTTGAGGACTCCCAGGGCCACTCCCTTCCGACTGTATACCACTGTGCCACCACCCCTGGTGGGTCTGTCCTGCCGGTGGGACAGGACATACCCAGGGATGGTGATGGAGGAGTCTGGGACATTGGCTGAAAGTTTTTTTTTTCATTTATTCGTTCACGGGATGTGGGCGTCGCTAGCAAGGCCGGCATTTATTTTCCATCCTTAATTGCCCTAGTGAAGGTGGTGGTGAGCTGCCTTATACAACTGAGTGGCTTGCTAGGCCATTTCAGAGGGCAGTTAAGTGTCAACCACATTGCTGTGACTCTGGAATCACATATAGGCCAGACCAGGTAGGGACGACAGATTTCCTTCCCTAAAGGACATTAGTGAACCAGATGGGTTTTTATGACAATCCGATAGTTTCATGGTTACCGTTACTGATACTAGCTTTTTATTCCAGATTTATTTAATTGATTCTGTGAGTGTGACTATGTCGGGCTGTTTGCTTGACTAGTCTGTGGGACAGCTCTCCCAATTTTGGCACAAGTTCCCAGATGTTAGTGAGGGTGTGCCGTTGTTGTGTCCATAGCCATTGCCAAGGTCGATGCCGGGTGGTCCGTCCAGTTTTATTCTCATTATTGTTTTTCGTAGCGGTTTGATACAACTGAATGGCTTTCTTGGCCATTTCAGAGGGTAGTTAAGAGTCAACCACATTGCTGTGGGTCACACATAGGAGTCTGGAATCACATATAGGCCAGACCAGGTAAGGATGGCAGGTTTCCTTCCCTAAAGGACATTAGTGAACCAGATGGGTTTTTACGACAATCCGATAGTTTCATGGTCACCATTACGGATACTAGCTTTTTATTCCAGATTTATTTAATTAACTGAATTTAAAATTCCCCAGCTGCCGTGGTGGGATTTGAACTCACGTCTCTGGATCAGTAGTCCAGGCCTCTGGATTACTAGTCCCTATATATAGAATAACAGATACCCAGGAGTGAGTTACAAGCTGGAATCTAATCGAGGGGTTCGGGTGGTTTATATATAGAATAACAGGTACTCTGGAGTGAGTTTGGGATTTCAGTCTCTCAGTGCCTTATCCTAGCTCCAGGTTCGGTCTAACTCTCTAACCCGGTGTACCTGATGAGGGCGCTCTCCTGAAGTAGCTCTCTGCTGAGGTTCAGCGGGATATCCTCACTGTCAACAACACCTGCACCGAGCACAAAACAAATAGAGGAAAAGTTGTATGAAAAACACATTTCATATAACTTGATCATCGGGTCAAAGTTTAACCCCTGCAGTTGATGCCATGCAGGTAGTGGCTGTTTAGGGCACTGTAAAACACTCGGTACTTTTCATTCGATAGTTTTACACCACAGGCTGGTGCCAGGATTATTAAAAGGAATAAACGAGAGAAACTAAACCCGCCTGGTGGAATCGTCAGAAGGGAGGAAAGTAATCGCAAGCGGCCCCGTGACTCTTGCTCAAAGCTCAACTAAAATCTCCTATTGGCAGCGGGGGTCCCGGGACAGGGTAAAGCCCCAGTGAGGGGCCCGGGACAGGGTAAAGCCCCAGTGAGGGGCCAGGGACAGGGTAAAGCCCCCAGAGACCCAGAGTTTATCCAGTGAAATGTCTACCTGTCTGGAATCCACATACTGCTGTGATTCCTCCCATGGTACAATAGCCTGCTCTCCAAAGGCAGACACATGAAGACCTGACATTTGGATACTGGAGGCCCAGCCTTGAGGAGACAAAGGGAGAAAATGCAATGGTACGGAAAGGGAGGGAGAGACAGACATCACTGAGCTGTTGCCCCGACAGGTGTACTAGAAGCTCGGACTGCAGTGACCCTGACAATGGGTCAACGAGGAATCTGATGTCCGACACTCACCGCGTAGGAATCGGAGCCACTTGGGCAGGATGTCGCTGGCTTTAGTTTGGATCAACACTTTCCGGCTGTACAATGCCACACTGGACCCCATCTCCCTGCTCACATCAAACATACTCGGCTTCTGCACAGCCAAAGGGAAAAAAAAACCTCAGCAAAGAGTAAAAGGTTCACACCGCGCCCCCGACTCTTGCGCACCGCGCCCCCTGACCCTTACTACTTCTTGCCAGTTCATTTGGGAGCAGTTGAAATCTCCATGATTATTATTCTATGTCTGGTCCTTATTCCATAAATGAGCCCATAATCCAACCTAACACTCCAGTGCAGTGCTGAGGGAGCGCTGCACTGTCGGAGGTGCCGTCTTTCGGATGAGATGTTAAATCGAGGCCCCGTCTGCTCTCTCAGGTGGATGTAAAACATCCCATGACACTATTTTGAGGAAGAGCAGGGGAGTTCTCCCTGGTGTCCTGCCCAATATTTATCCCTCAAATCATCATTAAAACTGATTACCTGGTCATTGTCTCATTTTTGTTTGTGGGAGCTTGCTGTGCGCAGACTGGCTGCCGCGTTTCCTACATTACAACAGTGACTACACTTCAAATGTACTTCATTGGCTGTAAAGCGCTCGAGACATCCGGTGGCCGTGAAAGGCGCTATAGCAATGCAAGTCTTTCTTTCCTTTTATGTTTCCGAGAGACTGGAAGGTGCTGTAATAAACACAAGTCTTTCTTGGCTAACCAGCTCTGTACTATTGTTAAATGAAAAGAATACCAACAGAAGTGAAGGGTTGCAGACTGCGAGAGGCATTTGCCATACAGGGGAGGGAATTACTGGCCAGTTTAGAAGCGGAGTTATGAGCTGACCTGGCCCTGACCGGCCACACTCACCATGTCTGGAACATAGAAGATGCTGCGAATGTTGAGCGGGGCGTCGGTCCGGTAATGGAGCATGTAACGCGGTTTGTCATAAGCCTTTGCGACGTAGCGGTAGAATTCCTCGTGCTGCCACTCGCTGATCTCCTTCGGATCCATCATCCACAGAGCCTGAAACAGACAGAAACTCCGCGTTAAGTTACTTCAGCCGGCAATAAATTCCACATTACGCCACCCATTCTATCGCGCTTCGGATCCAAGCCCTGACACTGATGCCTGGGGCATCCGCTCAGCACTCCACCCACCCCCGACCCCCTCCAAAATTAACCCCGCCATCAATTACTCACTGATACCAACCCATCAGCTAATCTATCAGCCATTCCCAGCGCAGTTAATGGTTTCAGCTGAAATCCTCAAGGTTATTGCCACCATGTAACTCACACCCCTGGCATCAATTATTCTATCATCTGATTCAACAGCACAAGCCTGCTTCACGAAATCCTCTCCGTGTTTGAAGCAACTTAGTCTGGTTTCTATTCAAATTACCACTTGGCTAAAGAGGCTTCTTCATCCACCCACCTGCAGCGTGTTCAATCGGCGTCCATTCAAGTAGATCGGGAAACTGACAAAGTTGCTGTACTTGTCCACCACCTCTGGAATATAAATCGAGTGCAGAGTTAAACCCGTTCACCAGCTCGAACACAGATTGCATGCGGTCATTACAACATAGGCAGGAGCTCACTCAGCACTTTCCTGGACTCATGATCGTTATCAAATCCCCGCCCCCTCCAAAAACATTTCCCTACTCCTCTTTGGATACTCCATCTGGCCAGATGTTGGGCAATGACCGGATCACACTCGGCTGCGATGCCCCCATGACAGAATATCATAGAAACTTACAGCACAGAAGGAGGCCATTCGGCCCATCATGCCTGTGCTGGCTCTTTGAAAGAGCAGTCGTGCTCAGTCCCACATCCCCGCTTTTTGTCCGTAACCCTGTGAGTTCCTCATCCTCCAGAACCGTCCAACTCCCTTTTATAATTATTTATGGAATCAGCTTCCACCATCTTTTCAGGTAGAGTGTTCCAGATCCCGACAACTCTCAGTGAAGAACAATTCTCCTCATCTCCCCTCTAGATCTTTGCCAATGATTTTAAATCTATGACCTCTGGTTATTGGCCCACTCGCCAGAGGGAATAGTTTTTCTCTATCAAAACCTCTCATCATCTTGAAAACCTCTATTAGCTCACCTCTTAACCTTCTCAAAGCCGGACATGCTCTGTCTAAATTTACTCACAAAGAAAGGCCACATGTGCACATTACCCGAGTGCTGCCCACCAGGCCAACAGAAAGAGAGACACGGCAAGAACATGGGTCGGGAATGACAGAGTACGACTCTGAAAACAGCAGCTTTGGGTTTTACCAAGGTTAGGGGTTTGGGTATTTTGTCACCGCTCACCTTTAACCCGATCTTCATTTGCAAACTCCTTGCAATCTTCCTTCAGGTGAATCACGATCTTGGTCCCAGGCCTCACCCCAGTGGCTTCAACAATTTCAAACATCCCAGAGCTGGAGGTACAGAGGCCAGAGAGTCAGGAGCACAGCATCACAACATAACCACTGCTTTCAGAACCTCCTGGCCTCCCTTCACTGACCCCCTCCGACACCCCCCTCGCTGACCCTCCTCCGACACCCCCCTCGCTGACCCCCTCCGACACCCCCCTCGCTGACCCCCTCCGACACCCCCCCCACCTCGCTGACCCCCTCCAACTCCCCCCTCGCTGTCCCTCCTCCGACCTCCCCCTCGCTGACCCTCCTCCGACCACCCCCCCGTCGCCGATCCCCCCTCCGACACCCCCCCTCGCCGACCCTCCTCCGACCCCCCCCTCGCCGACCCTCCTCCGACCCCCCCCTCGCCGACCCTCCTCCGACCCCCCCCCCTCGCCGACCCTCCCGACCCTCCTCCCGACCCCCCCCCCCTCGCCGACCCTCCTCCAACCCCCCCCTCGCCGACCCTCCTCCGACCCCCCCCTCGCCGACCCTCCTCCGACCCCCCCCTCGCCGACCCTCCTCCGACTCCCCCCTTCGCCGACCCTCCTCCGACTCCCCCCTCACCGACCCTCCTCCGACCCCTCTCGCTGACCCCCTCCGACCCCCCCTGCGCCGACCCTCCTCCGACCCCCCCCTCGCCGACCCTCCTCCGACCCCCCCCCTCGCCGACCCTCCTCCGACCCCCCCCCCTCGCTACCCCTCCGACACCCCCCCCCCCCCACCTCGCTGACCCCCTCCGACACCCCCCTCGCTGTCCCCTCCTCCGACCCCCCCTCGCTGACCCTCCTCCGACCCCCACCTCGCTGGTCCCTCCTCCGACCCCCCCTCGCTGACCCTCCTCCGACCCCCACCCTCGCCTGACCCCCTCGACACCCCCCCACCTCGCTGACCCCCTCCGACACCCCCCTCGCTGTCCCTCCTCCGACCCCCCCCTCGCTGACCCTCCTCCGACCCCCACCTCGCTGACCCTCCTCCGACCCCACCCTCGCTGACCCCTCCTCCGACCCCCCCCCTCGCTGACCCTCCTCCGACCCCCACCTCGCTGACCCTCCTCCGACCACCCCCCCGTCGCCGACCCCCTCCGACACCCCCCCTCGCCGACCCTTCTCCGACTCCCCCCTCGCCGACCCTCCTCCGACCCCCCCTCGCCGACCCTCCTCCGACATGCCCCTCGCTGACACACCTTCACCACACGGACTGCAGCGGTTAAAGGCGGCGGCTCACCAAAACCTTTTCGAGGGCAACTCAGGATGGGCAATACATGGGCCCTGGCCAGCGATGCCCACATCCTTGGAATTTTTTTTTTTTTTTTTTTAAACTTCATTCCCCATCTCACCAGCTCCCCTCCCGGCTGGAGATGGCACCCATTGTATAAACTGCGGAGGCGGTAGGGCTCAGTCTCCTCACCCGTCAGAGGCCCATCTATATGCAGTACTGCCCCTCTCCGCGGCCTGTGTGTACACCTCCACTTTATCAGCCACCATGAACACAGAGTAGAATCCAACCCCAAACTGCCCGATGATTCCAGCACCAGCCTCTGCCTGGTTCTGCAAGGCCTCCAGGAAAGCCTAGGCTCAACGAGAAAGGAAAGAGAGAGTTTTTAATTTTAAAAAGGCTCACCTGCCAAGGAGGAAATCGACCAGATATATTCAAAATTTCATATCTAGAATCAAGCAGACAAGCATATCGCTCACATTTTCAATAGTTTCTAGAATGATACAGTACAGGAGGCCATTCAGCCCATTGTGCCTGTGACGGCTCTTTAAAAGAGCTCTCCAATTAGTCCCACTCCCTGCTCTTTCCCCACAGCCCTGCAAATTTCTCCTTTTCAATTATTTATCCAATTCTCTTTTGAAAGTTATTGAATCTGCTTCCACCGCCCTTTCAGGCAGTGCATTCCAGATCACAACAACTCGCGGTGTAAAAAAATGTCTCCTCATCTCCCCCCTCTTGTTCTTTTGGATATTGAATACGAAAAATGATGCATAATTAATTCAATTCCAATGTAAAGAAGGGCCAGAAGCAGATGAACTCCCTAACCAGCCTGTCTATTAGCTGGTTAACCGTACAGAAGCTACAATGTAATTCAAAAGCTTAGTCATGACCAGAAAGGCCCCAGATTCAATCGCTGGGCTCTGCTCATGCAGCTGCACTCAGCAGGGAGAAGTGCCACACTGCCTTTAATGCCCCATGGGCCACAACAGTTGGGAGAAGGCAGCCTGCGTTCCTGCTCCCAGTCACTATCCTGTGCACATGCACCTAGGTGACACCAGTGAGAGCAGGACTAGGCCAGACAGTGATGGCCCCTGTGACTGAATAGCAGGCTCGCGAGTGGCCACTTGGGTGAGGTTACAGAGGCTGGCCGGCGCCTGTGGAACAATACCCAGCCAAGCACAAGTACCTTCGCGAGAGATGAGGAGAACACTGGAGAGGAGGAGGGAGATGGGTCGTGGTTTGTGGGAGAGAGAAAAATTAACCAACTCCAGGATTTTCCTACCTTAGATCCAGAATGCGCAATGGTTCCCAGATTCTGAATGAGTTCTTCCTTGGTCATCCCTATGCCAGTGTCCTGCGAGGGGAGGAGGTACATTAATAGTACTGTTAACAGCAGGGGCTTGATGTCAGAATTGCCTTTCTCAGTATTACTCTGTATTAGTAACTGTGTTAGACAGAACCCATCGGGAAAGATCGAGTGCAGCAATCCCATTCCCCACCAGAGGAAACAGTTTCTCTGTATCTACCCTATCAAATCCTTTTAACATTTTAAACACCTCGATTAGATCACTCCTCAACCTTCTAAACTCAAGGGAATACAAACCAAGTTTATGCAACCAGTCCTCATTAATGTAACCCTTTAAGCCCCGGTATCATTCTGGTGAATCTGAGCTGCACCCCCTCCAAGGCCAATAGATCCTTCCTGAGGTTCGGTGCCCAGAACTGAACACAGTTACTCCAGATGGAATCTGACCAAGGCTCTGTACAACTGAAGCATCACTTAAGTAAGAGAAAGCAGTGACTGTCCCCACCTGGATGGTTAGGGTTCCCTTCTCCGTATCACTCTGCATGTGAAGTTCCAGTGGCCCCTGATCCTGGACATCGCTCACCAGTTTGTGACGGAGCTTCTCAAGGGCATCACTTCCATTGGATATCAGCTCGCGAATAAATACCTAGGAAACATTAGAGAACAAATAACAGGATAAAGAACCATTCACGCTGTGACAGTACACCGAGACACACAACAGGCCCGAGAACAAAGACAATCTGAATCTACAGCGATAAAACCAGCGAGGCGCTGCTTGTTACTGAATTTATTTTAATCTTAGGAAACAAGGGAGATTCTTCATTTCTTACCTCCTTCTCAGAGTACAAGGACCGTGCAACAATATCCAGAAGCTTTTTCGTCTCTGCCTGAAACTCATACTTGGAAAAAGATCCTGCAAAAACAGGACAGTATTTCAGAGAAATCAAGAAGCAAACAGATTACAATGCACCACAAGTGAAGAGACTGGAGAAGCTGGGGCTGTTCTCCTTAGAGCAGAGAAGGTTAAGGGGAAATGATGAGGGGTTTTGATAGAGTAAATAACAATGAACTGTTGCTACTGCAGGGTGAGTCGGTAAACAGAGGACACAGATTTAAGAATTATTTTTTATGCAGCGAGTTATGTTGATCTGGAATGCCTGAAAGGGTGGTGGCAACAGATTCAATAGTAACTTTCAAAAGGGAATTGGATATTTATTTGAAAAGGAAAAATTTGTAGGGCTATGGGGAAACAGCAGGACTAACTGGATAGCTCTTTCAAAGAGCCAGCACAGGCACAATGGCCTCCTTCTGTACAGTACCATTCTATTAAATTACTTTACAAACCACAGAAAGAAAGCATGCGTGCTTTGTAACTCCAAGGAGATGTCTGCTCCACCTACCTTCTACATTCTCGGAGTCAGTGATGATGTTATGTAACGACTCCTCTTCCTGATTTTGTACTGTCTGCGTGCTGTAAGGGCGCCAGGAGAGAGAACTAGTGGTAGGGACACGGCCCTGGTGGTGACTCAAAAGGATGGAACATGGGAGCTTGAAAGTCGTTCTTTCTACAAAAATGACCAGCAACGAGATGTCAGCAAAATAAGGAATTTCTATTTACAGAGAAATCTCAATTAAGATCCTCTGTTACAGAGGGAACAAATTCTAACTTGATTTTCCTTCCCCTCACCCAGTCTGATCGCTCAGCTCCCCAATCTTGGCTGCTGTATGCAACAAGGTCCTATATTAAGGAGTAATGCTGCGTTGCTGCTAATCCTGATCACATTTCATCCAACTACATCTAAACTCAGTTCTAATAATTAAAGTTATCAATACTCATTGCTCTCCCCATTCTTCCCCCTCCCTATCCATGTCCTCGCCTTCTCTCCATGCCTTGCCATCCCTCTCACAACCACCCTGACCCCCGGTGCCCTCGTACCCCCTCACCCTCCTGTGCCCTCGCACCCCCTCACCCTCCCGTGCCCTCGCACCCCCTCACCCTCCCGTGCCCTCGCACCCCCTCACCCTCCCGTGCCCTCGCACCCCCTCACCCTCCCGTGCCCTCGCACCCCCTCACCCTCCCGTGCCCTCGCACCCCCTCACCCTCCCGTGCCTTCTCACCCCTTCACCCTCCCGTGCCCTCTCACCCTCCCTTGCCCAATAACACCCTCACCCTCAGTCCCTGCCCCCCGGTGCTCTCTCACCTCTCCAAAACACCCCACCCCGTGTCCTCGCACTTGCCCTTGACCACCTCCCCTCCCTGTCCCCTCACCCGGTCGTGCGCTGCTCCCCGGCCCCCGGGTGGCGGCCTGCGATGCCCCGGCTCTGGGTGCGCGGGCGGCCTGCGATGCCCCGGCTCTGGGTGCGCGGGCAGCCTGCTGCAGGGCCCGGAGGAGCGCGCTCCTGCTGCCACCGCTCTGCGCCATGTCTGTCGCGCCTGTGACGTCAGGGCGGGTGGGGTCCTCCCAGGGTGGCGGCGCCGCGGCCCCGCTCCGCGCCTGATTGCAACTGGAAACCAGAGAAAAAAACACAAAAAACAATCATCTTCCCTCATTCTCACTGAGAGAAAAAGTTAATTTAGTCGGAGCAGAGCCCTAAATTAATTTAAAGACAAATTATAGAAAAGACTGATTGAAGGCACTTAGCCCTCATTTTATAACTAACTGCCTTTTATTTTAATATATATATTTAAATTTCCTTAAGGTTTAATTCAGCTGAAGGAAAACAGCTGTGTCTCTGCAAAATGACCTGGCCGCTCACCCACGCTGCATCCTGAAGGTCACTCAGGTGTAAACTCACAGCAAAGCTACATTATCAAAAAAATGAAACACAAATCATCCCATTTATATTGTTTTAATAGGGGGAGCAGTCAAACTACCTTTAAAAGATGGTTTCTGGGAGATTTGAACAAACTGCTCAACTCTACAAAGCATAAACTTAAACCAAACCAGTTAAAGGTTAGAAAACCAGTAACTGTAACTACGGTATTTTAAAAGCTTGGTGACTCGCAGAGCCTACAGACTTGAAGAAAGAACAGCTAACACTAAATAGTGCTTCTACAAGTATGTAAAAAGGAAGAGAGTAGCAAAACTAAGCGTTGGTTCCTTGAGACTGAGACAGGAGAAATTATAATGGGGAACAAGGAAATGGCAGATACATTAAACAAATATTTTGTAACTGTCTTCACAGTAGAAGACACAAAAAGTATACCAAAAATAGTCAGGAACCAACAGGCTAATGGGAGTGAGGAACTTAAAGTAATTAATATCAGTAGAGAAAAAGTACTTGAAAAACTAATGGGACTAAAAGCCAACAAATCCCCTGGGCCTGATGTCCTACATCCTAGGGTTCTAAAAGAGGTGGTTGCAGAGATATTGGATGTGATCTTCCAAAATTCCCTCGATTCTAGAACGGTCCCAGCGGATTGGAAGATAGCAAATGTAACCCTGCTATTCAAGAAAGGAGGGAGAGAGAAAACGGGGAACTACAAGCCAGTTAGCATGACATTAGTCATTGGGAAATGCTGGAATCCATTATTAAGGAAGTGGTAAGAAGGCACTTAAAAAATCATAATATGATTAGGCAGAGTCAAGATGGTTTTATGAAAGGAGAATCATTTAACAAATTTATTACTTTTGAGGCTGTAACTAGCAGGGTAGATAAAGGGGAACCAGTGGATGTAGGCATTCGATAAGGTGCCACATAAAAGGTTGCTAAGTAAGATATGGGCTCATGGGGTTGGGGGTAATATATGGATAGAGGATTGGTTAACGGACAGAAAACAGAGAGTAGGGATAAACAGGTCATTTTCCGGTTGGCAGGCCATAACTAGTGGGGTGCGGCAAGGATCAGTACTTGGGCCTCAGCTATTTAGAATCTATATTAATGAATTGGATGAAGGGACTGAGTGCAAAGTATCTAAGTTTGCTGACGATACAAAGCTAGGTGAGAAAGTAAGCTGTGAGGAGGACAGAAAGAGCCTGCAAAGGGATATAGGCAGGTTAAGTGAGTGGGCAATAAAGTGAGAGATGGAGTATAACGTAGGGAAATGTGAGGTTATTCACTTTGGTAGGAAGAATAGAAAAACAAAATATTTTTAAATGGTGAGTAACTATTAAATGTTGATGTTCAGAGAGATTTAGGTGTCCTCGTACAGGAAACACAGAAAGTTAGCATGCAGTTATAGTAAGCAATTAGAAAGGCAAATAGCATGTTAGCCTTTGTTGCAAGGGGGTTGGAGTACAAGAGTAAGGAAGTCT
This sequence comes from Squalus acanthias, assembly GCA_030390025.1. Classification (NCBI taxonomy): domain Eukaryota; kingdom Metazoa; phylum Chordata; class Chondrichthyes; order Squaliformes; family Squalidae; genus Squalus; species Squalus acanthias. Next base: position 16,249,387 of record CM059442.1, on the reverse strand, counting down.
TACTACAATTGTACAGGGCCTTGGTGAGACCGCACCTGGAGTACTGTGCACAGTTTTTGTCTCCTTATCTGAGGAAGGACATACTTGCCTTGGAGGCGGTGCAACAAAGGTTCACTAGATTAATCCCTGGGATGAGAGGGTTGTCCTATGAGAAGAGATTGAGTCGATTGGGCCTATAATTTCTGGAGTTTAGAAGAATGAGAGGTGATATCATTGAAACATTTAAGATTCTGAGGGGGATTGACAGGGTAGATGCTACGAGGTTGTTCCCTCTGGCTGGAGAGTCTAGAACTAGAGGGCATAGTCTCAGGATCAGGGGTTAGCCAATTAAGACTGAGATGAGGAGGAATTTCTTCATTCAGAGGGTTGTGAAAATGTTTTATTATTCGTTCATGGGATCTGGCGTCACTGGCAAGGCCAGCATTTATTGCCCATCCCTAGTTGCCTTTGAGAAGGTGGTGGTGAGCTTGATGGGCTGAATGACTCATGACTTGTGCCTTGTAGATGGTGGAAAGGCTTTGGGGAGTCAGGAGGTGAGACACTCGCCGCAGAATACCTAGCCTCTGACCTGCTCTTGTTGCCACAGTATTTATGTGGCTGGTCCAGTTAAGTTTCTGGTCAATGGTGACCCCCAGGATGTTGATGGTGGGGGATTCGGTGATGGTAATGCCTTTGAATGTCAAGGGGTGGTGGTTAGACACTCGCTTGTTGGAGATAGTCATTGCCTGGCACTTGGGTAGCGTGAATGTTACTTGCCACTTAGCAGCCCAAATCTGAATGTCTTCCAGGTCTTGCTGCATGTGGGCATGGACTGCTTCATTATCTGAGGAGTTGTGAATGGCACTGAACACTGTGCAGTCATCAGCAAACTTCCCTATTTATGACCTTATGATGGAGGGAAGGTCATTGATGAAGCAGCTGAAGATGGTTGGGCCTAGGACACTGCCCTGTGCAACTCCTGCAGTGATGTCCTGGGGCTGTGATGATTGACCTCCAACCACCACAACCATCTTCCTTTGTGCTAGGTATGACTCCAGCCAGTGGAGAGTTTTCCTCCCAATTCCCATTGACTTCAGTTTTACTAGGGCTCCTTGATGCCACACTCGGTCAAATGCTGCCTTGATGTCAAGGGCAGTCACCCTCACCTCTGGAATTCAGCTTTTTTGTCTATGATTGGACCAAGGCTGTAATGAGCTCTGGAGCCGAGTGGTCCTGGCGGAACCCAAACTGGGCATCAGTGAGCAGGTTATTTGTGAGTAAGTGCTGCTTGATAGCACTATCGATGACACCTTCCATCACTTTGCTGATGATTGAGAGTAGACTGATGGGGTGGTAATTGGCCGATTGGATTTGTCCTGCTTTTTGTGGACAGGACATACCTGAGCAGTTTTCCACATTGTCAGATAGATGCCAGTGTTATAGCTGTACTGGAACAGCTTGGCTAGAGTCGCGGCTAGTTCTGGAGCACAAGTCCTCAGCATGTCAGCTGGGATGTTGTCGTGTTGTCGGGGCCCACAGCCTTTGCTGTATCCAGTACGCTGAGCTGTTTCTTGATATCACGTGGAGTGAATTGAATTGGCTGAAGACTGACTTCTGTGGTGGTGGGGACCTCAGGAGGAGGCCGATATGGATCATCCACTCAGCACTTCTGGCTGAAGATGGTTGCAAACGCTTCAGCTTTGTCTTTTGTACTCATGTGCTGAGCTCCACCATCATTGAGGATGGGGATATTCATGGAGCCTCCTCTTCCCGTTAGTTGTTTAATGGTCCACCAGCATTCATGACTGGATGTGGCAGGACTGCAGAGCTTTGATCTGATCCGTTGATTGTGGGATTGCTTAGCTCTGTCTATAGCATGCTGCTTCCGCTTTTTAGCGTGCATGTAGTCCTGTGTTGCTGCTTCCCCAGGTTGGCACTGCATTTTTAGGTACGCCTGGTGCTGCTCCTGGCATGCTCTTCTACACTCCTTATTGAACCAGGGTTGGTCCCTTGGCTTGATGGTAATAGTAGAGTGAGGGATATGCCAGGCCAGGAGGTTACAGATTGTGGTGGAATACCATTCTGCTGCTGCCCCACAGCGCCTCATGGATGCCCAGTTTTGAGCTGCTAGATCTTTTCTGAATCTATCCCATTTAACACGGTGGTAGTGCCATACAACACGATGGAGGGTGTCCTCAGTGTGAATACGGGACTTTGTCTCCACAATGACTGTGCGGTGGTCACTGTTACCAATGCTGTCATGGACAGATACATCTGCGACAGGTAGATTGGTGAGGACGAGGTCAAGTAGGTTTTTCCCTCGTGTTGGTTCTCTCACCACCAGTTGCAGGCCCAGACTGGCAGCTATGTACTTCAGGACTCGGCCAGCTCAGTCAGTAGTGGTGCTACTGAGCCACTCTTGGTGATGGATATTGAAGTCCCCCCACCCAGAGTACATTCTGTGCCCTTGCTACCCTCAGTGCTTCTTCCAAGTGTTGTTCAACATGGAGGAGTACTGATTCATCAGCTGAGGGAGGGCGGTAGGTGGTAATCAGCAGGAGGTTTCCTTGCCCATGCTTGACCTGAAGCCATGAGACTTCATGGGGTCCGGAGTCAATGTTGAGGACTCCCAGGGCCACTCCTTCCCGACTGTATACCACTGTGCCGCCACTGCTGGTGGGTCTGTCCTGCCGGTGGGACAGGACATACCCAGGGATGGTGATGGAGGAGTTTGGGACATTGGAATTCTCTACCCCAAAGGGCTGTGGATGCTGAATCATTGAGTATATTCAAGGCTAAGATAGATAGGTTTTTGGACTCTAGGGGAAATCGAGGGATATGGGGATTGGGCAGGAAAGTGGAGTTGAAGTCAAAGATCAGCCATGATCTTATTGAATGGCGGAGCAGGCTCGAGGGGCCGACTCCTGCTTCTAATTCTTATGTTCTTAAATAGTTGTTTCATCACATCTCTCAGAAACATTTCAAATTACTTGTTTAGGCATTGAATTCCTTTTGGAGTGCAGTCATTGTCAGAAGAAAGACAAACTTGCATTTATATAGTGCCTTTCACAACCTCAGGATGTTCCAAAGCGCTTTACAACCAATGAAGTATTTTTGTAGTGTAGTCAGTGTTGTAATGTGGGAAACGCGGCAGCCAATTTGCACACAGCAAGCTCCCACAAACAGCAATGTGATAATGGCCAGTTAATCTGTTTTAGTGATGCTGGGTGAGAGATAAATGTTGGCCAGGACATTGTTATTTTGTATGCAAACATGGCAGCCAATGTACACACAGCAAGATCCCACAAACAGCATTGACATGCATAAACAGGTAATCTGTTTTTGGTGGTGTTGGATTAGAGAGGAATGTTGGCTGCAACACCAAGAGAACTCCTTACCCCTCCTCGCACACTCTCCACTTTGCCATCTTCGTCTGCCGTCCGGACACGCCTTGGCGTACCATCCTGCCGTCCGGCGGAGGCGAAGGTCCCCAATGGAGGGCTCTCTACGCGGGAGTCTTCCCTTTGTTCTATTGGGGACTTGGCCTGGAGGGTGTTGCATGGAGCAGTCCCGTGCAATAGGGTTTTAAACAGGTTTACGGACTCCCAGGCTGCTTGTCATTTCTGCGGCCTGGAGGAGTCCGTTTTCCACATTATATATATATATATATATATATATATGAGTGTGAGAGGTTGCAGCCCCTCTTTCATTATTTGAAGGGGCTGCTCCTCAATTTCTGGTTGCACTTCAGCCCCACGCTCCTGATCTACGGTCACCCGGTGCGGAGGGGAGCGGGCAGGTCGGAGGACCTCCTCGTAGGACTGCTCCTGGGCCTGGCCAAGAAGGCCATTAATTGGTCCAGGCAGCGGGCGGTCGAGGGGGTCGTTCGGCCCGATTGCCTGCCTCTCTTTCGCGGCCATGTTCGCGCCCGGGTGGCCCTGGAGATGGAGCACGCGGTGTCCGCCGGCATGCTTGAGTTTTTCCGCGACCGGTGGGCGCCGCGGGGACTGGAGTGCACCGTCACCCCGGGCAACCAAATTTTAATTTGATTTATTAAGTTTCATTTAAAGTTTTAATTGATTTACAGTTAATTTGGGTTCTGTCCAACCAAAAAGAGTTACCCCTCCTCGCATTGTATCATGGGATCTTTAACAATCACCTGAGAGGGCAAATGGGGCCTCAAAAAAACAAGGAGTGACGTCACAGGACGGCAGGAGGTGGAGTATAAATCGAGCGGGAGGCCCGGAGAGAGCGCAGATCGGAGCAGCGGCGGTAGCGAGGAGGCGGAGTATAAATCGAGCGGAAGGCCCAGAGAGAGCGCAGATCGGAGCAGCGGCGGTAGCGAGGAGGCGGAGTATAAATCGAGCGGGAGGCCCGGAGAGAGCGCAGATCGGAGCAGCGGCGGTAGCGAGGAGGCGGAGTATAAATCAAGCGGGAGGCCCGGAGAGAGCGCAGATTGGAACAGCGGCGGTAGCGAGGAGGCGGAGTATAAATCGAGCGGGAGGCCCGGAGAGAGTGCAGACCAAAGCAGCAGCGGTAGCGAGGAGACAGAGAACCTCCAGCGAAAACAACAACAACAACAACTGTAAAACAGCTAAAGTGACGTCACAACCAGGGAAGGAGCTGATTGGTGAGTAGCTGGTAAGTGTTTCTAGTTAATAGTCTATTAAGTAAAGGTATGGCAGGGCAGCTCAGTCCCGTGGAATGCACATCCTGTGCCATGTGGGGACTCCAGGACACTTCCCATGTCCTCGACAACCACATGTGCAGGAAGTGTCATCAGATGGAGGAGCTCGAGCTCCGGGTTTTGGAGCTTGAGCAGCAGCTGGTGTCACTGCAGTGCATCCGTGAGGCTGAGAGCTTCGTGGATAGCACATTTCAGGAGGTGGTCACTCCGCAGATAATGAGTGTGCAGGCAGAAAGGGAATGGGTGACCACCAGACAGAAGAGGACCACCAGGCAGGTAATGCAGCAGTCCCCTGAGTGCATCTCGCTCTCCAACCAGTATTCTGTTCCGAGTACTGGTGAGGGCGATGATTCCTCTGGGGAGTATAGCCAGAGCCAAGTCTGCAGCACCACGGGTGGCTCAGCTGTACGGGGTGGGCGGTGGGGGGGAGAGGAAGAAAAGTAGGAAAGCAATAGTGGTAGGGGATTCGATAGTTAGGGGAGCAGACAGGTGTTTCTGCTGCCGCAGATGTGACTCCAGGATGGTATGTTGCCTCCCTGGTGCCAGGGTCAAGGATGTCACTGAGCGGCTGCAGAACATTCTGAGGCAAGAGGGTGAACAGCCAGAGGTCGTGGTCCATATCGGTACCAACAACATAGGTAGAAAGAGGGATGAGGTCCTGCAGGCAGATTTCAGGGAGCTAGGAAAGAGATTAAAAAGCAGGACCTCAAAGGTAGTAATCTCCGGATTACTCCCGGTGCCACGCGCTAGTGAGTGTATGGCTGAGGTGCTAAACGAGTACTTTGCATCTGTCTTCACGAAGGAAAAGGATGCTGCCATAGACATAGTAAAGGAGGAGGTAGTGGAGACACTTGATAGGATAAAAATTGATAAAGAGGAGGTACTAGAAAGGCTGGCTGTACTTAAAGTAGATAAATCACCAGGAGCGGATGGGATGCATCCTAGGATGCTGAGGGAATCGAGGGAGGAAATCGCGGAGGTACTGGCCAGAATATTCCAATCCTCCTTAGATACGGGGGTGGTGCCAGAGGACTGGAGAATGGCAAATGTTACACCATTGTTCAAAAAAGGGTGTAAAGATAAACCCAGCAACTACAGGCCAGTCAGTTTAACCTCGGTAGTGGGGAAGCATTTAGAAACAGTAATCAGGGACAAAATTAACAGTCACTTGGGCAAGTGTGGATTCATTAAGGAAAGCCAGCACGGATTTGTTAAAGACAAATCGTCTTCCCACCTACATTCGCGACTATTCCGATGCCCTCCGCCACTTTAACAGTTTCCAGTTTCCTGGCCCCAACCGTCTCCTTTTCACTATGGACGTCCAATCCCTCTCCACCTCCATCCCCCACCAGGATGGCCTGAGGGCGCTCCACTTTTTCCTTGAACAGAGGCCCAACCAGTCCCCATCCACCACCACCCTCCTCCGCCTAGCTGAACTTGTTCTCACATTTAACAACTTCTCCTTTGACTCCACTCACTTCCTCCAAATTAAAGGTGTTGCTATGGGAACCCACATGGGTCCTAGCTATGCCTGCCTTTTCGTGGGATATGTGGAACATTCTTTGTTCCAGTCCTACTCGAATCCCCTCCCTCACCTCTTTTTCCAGTACATTGATGACTGTATTGGTGTCGTTTCCTGCTCTCACCCTGAACTAGAAAATTTCATTCACTTTGCTTCTAATTTCCACCCTTCCCTCACCTTCACATGGTCCATCTCCGACTCTTCCCTTCCCTTCCTTGACTTCTCTGTCTCCATTTCTGGCGATAGGCTATCGACAAACATCCACTATAAGGCCACTGACTCTCACAGCTACCTGGACTACACTGCCTCCCACCCCGCTTCCTGTAAGGACTCTATTCTCCCACTTTCTCCGTCTCTGCCGCATCTGTTCTGACGATGCCACCTTCCATATGTCTTCCTTTTCCCTCAACCGAGGATTCCCCTCTACCGTGGTTGGCATGGCCCTCGACCGTGTCCATTCCATTTCCCACACTTCTGCTCTCACCCCTTCTCCCTCCCAGAACCACGATAGGGTTCCCCTTGTCCTCACCTTTCACCCCACCAGCCTCCACATTCAACGGATCATCCTCCACCATTTCCACCACCTCCAACGTGATCCCACCACCAAACGCATCTTCCCTTCCCCTTTCAGCATTCCGAAGGGACTGCTCCCTCCGCAACACCCTGGTCCACTCCTCAATCACCCCCAACAGCCCCTCCCCTTCCCACGGCACCTACCCGTGCAAGCGCAGGAGATGCAACACCTGCCCTTTTACCTCCTCCCTTCCCACTGTCCAGGGCCCCAAACACCCCTTCCAGGTGAAACAGCGATTTACTTGTACTTATTGCAATTTAGTATACTGTATTCGCTGCTCACAATGCGGTCTCCTCTACATTGGGGAGACCAAACGCAGATTGGTTGACCGCTTTGCGGAACACCTCCGTTCAGTCCATAAGGGTGACCCTGAGCTTCCGGTCGCTTGTCACTTTAATTCTCCACTCCACTCTGAGCTCTCTGTCTTCGGCCTCATACACTGTTCCAATGAAGCTCAATGTAAGCTCGAGGCACAGCACCTCATCTTTCGATTAGGCACTTTACAGCCTTCTGGACTCAACACTGAGTTCAACAATTTCAGACTATAACCCCTGCCCCCATTTTTTCAGGCGGCAGCTGTTGATGATTCTGCCATCCCCATTTGCAACATTTAATCTCTCCTGCCTTCAATCCTAGCACAGACCATCCCTTCAGTTCCTTCCTCCCCACCCCCCCTTTCCCTGCCTCTGCACCTGCTTAAAACCTGTCACATTTCCATCTTTTTCCAGTTCTGATGAAGGGTCCCAGACCTGAAACGTTAACTCTGTTTCTCTCTCCACAGATGCTGCCTGGCCTGCTGAGTGTTTCCAGCATTTTCTGTTGTTATTTTGTATTTAACTAACTTGATTGAGTTCTTTGATGAGGTAACAGAGAGGGTTGATGAGGGTAATGCAGTTGACATAATGTACATGGATTTCCAAAAGGCATTCGACAAAGTGCCACATAATAGGCTTGCCAGCAAAGTTGAAGCCCATGGAATAAAGGGGACAGTGGCAGCATAGATACGGAATTGGCTGAGTGATAGGAAACAGAGAGTAGTGGTGAACGGTTGTTTTTCGGACTGGAGGAAAGTATACAGTGGTGTTCCCCAGAGGTTTGTTCTAGGACCACTGCTTTTCTTGATAAATATTAATGACTTGGACGTGGGTGTACAGGGCACAATTTCAAAATTTGCAGATGGCACAAAACTTGGAAGTATAGTGAAGTGAGGAGGAGATTGATAGACTTCAGGAAGACAGAGACAGGCTGGTGAAATGGGCAGACACGTGGCAGATGAAATTTAACGCAGAAAAGTGTGAAGTGATACATTTTGGTAGAAAGAATGAGGAGAGGAAATATAAACTAAAGGGTACAATCCTGAAGGGGATGCATGAACAGAGAGATCTGGGGATATGTGTGTACAAATCGTTGAAGGTGGTAGGACAGGTTGAGAAAGCAGTTAAAAAGGCTTATGGGATCCTGGGCTTCATAAATAGAGGCATAGAGTACAAAAGTGTGGAAATTATGATGAACCTGTATAAAACAATGGTTCGGCCCCAACTGGAGTACGGTGTCCAATTCTGGGCACCACACTTTAGGAAGGATGTGAAGGCCTTAGAGAGGGTGCAGAAAAGATTTACGAGAATGATTCCAGGGATGAGGGACTTCAGTTACGTGAATAGACTAGAGAAGCTGGGGTTGTTCTCCTTGGAGCAGAGAAGATTGAGAGGAGATTTGATAGAGGTGTTCAAAATCATGAGGGGTCTGGACAGAGTAGATAGAGGGAAACTGTTCTCATTAGCAGAAGGGTTGAGAACCAGAGGACACAGATTTAAGGTGATTGGCAAAAGAACCAAAGGCGACGTAAGAAAAACTTTTTTATACAGCAAGTGGTTAAGATCTGGAATGCACTGCCTGAAAGGGTGGTGGAGGCAGACTCAATCATGGCTTTCAAAAGGGAATTGGATAATTATCTGATGGAAAGAAATTTGCAGGGCTATGGGGAAAGGGTGGGGGAGTGGGACTAGCTGAAGTGCTCTTGCAGAGAGCCGGCAGGGGCTTGATGGGCCGAATGGCCTTCTTCCGTGCTGTAACCATTCTATGATTCTATGGTTTAATGTCTCATCTGAAAGACTGCACCTCTAACAATGCAACACTCCTGGCCAGCCTCCCATCTTCCACATTCCATGAACTCCAGCTCATCTAAAACTCTGCTATTAAACACCAAGTCCGGCTCACCCATCACTTGTATACTCGCCGACCTACATTGCCCCCAGTCCACCAACGCCTCAAATTTCTAATCCTGATGTTCAAATCCTTTCATGGCCTCACCCGACCTATATCTGTAACCTCCTCCAGTTCTACAAACCCCCCGCACGAACTCTCCGTCCCTTGACTTATATTCAGGTAGGTTTGGCAGTGGACAGGTTTTTTTTTAAGCTGCTTGCCAGCTTTTGCTAGTTAATGTACCTGCACATTGGCTGAATTAGTCAGGGAGCTGCTGTGTCAGGGTGGAGTGTCTGAAGAGACACAATGAATAGGCAACAATACTCAATCACATTAGAACAATTATTTCATTAACACTAACAGACTGTACGTCAACTGTAACTTTAACATTCATGCAAATTAACCAAAAACCATTGAGCACGTTGAGGTGTGGAACGTCTCCATTATTGAGCATCTCATGTTGGTATCTCGAGCAAGCATGGGTCCAATTGTTTGCAAGTAAGATGGAGTTGAAAGGTTCAAAGCACTTGTCAACACTTCAGCCTCACCCTTCTCTCTCATGGATTCTCTCAATGATTCAATTGTACGGAATGTTCTTGGATCCTGAGGCCTGGGATCATTTCCACATCAACCCATTAACAACCTCATCATCTGAGTCACGTGGTCTTTTGCCACACTTGCTCCAGAGAAGAAACAATTCTCTGACTCCTTTCCAGATGATCTACTGGATTTGTGAATTCCCACATTCAAGATTATGGCTTCTAGGGTTGCTAACCCTCCAAGATTGCCCTGGAGTCTCCAGGAAGTAAAGAAGAATTTACCAGACACTGTTGCAAGCAACCCAGGCGAAAAATCATAGCGGCATTGAAAAAAGTGTGTTTTATTTTCATTTTCTTTGAACACTTTCATTTATTAGTTATAAAAAAGTTGGCATTGGGCAAAAAGGCTGTTTGACTGACAGTCAAGAATCATCCAATCAGGTAACAACGAATCAGTTCCCTTTCCAATTGGCAGGTAAAGGCAGGGCACCAGGAGGATGGGCGTGTCGGGCGACCAATGGCAGGAGTGTAGGGGCAGGGCACCAGGAGGATGGGCGTGTCGGGCGACCAATGGCAGGAGTGTAGGGGCGGGGCACCAGGAGGATGGGCGTGTCGGGCGACCAATGGTGGGAGTGTGGTGGGCAGGAGGTTATGTGATGAAACCTCATGAAATACGTCCAGAGTTGACAGAGGTTAGATAGAGTGAAGCTCCCTCTACATTGTCCCATCAAACACTCCCAGGGCAGGTACAGCACGGGTTAGATTCAGAGTAAAGCTCCCTCTACACTGTCCCCTCAAACACTCCCAGGGCAGGTACAGCACGGGGTTAGATACAGAGTAAAGCTCCCTCTACACTGTCCCATCAAACACTCCTGGGGCAGGTACAGCACGGGTTAGATTCAGAGTAAAGCTCCCTCTACACTGTCCCATCAAACACTCACAGGGCAGGTACAGCACGGGTTAGATTCAGAGTAAAGCTCCCTCTACACTGTCCCATCAAACACTCCCAGGTGAGGTACAGCACGGGTTACTGTTGCAATAGTAGAAAGTCCCTCAGTGGCTAAGGGTAGCACTCCATGTTTTAAAGACCTGGAAAATCCCTGGTTCAATTCCTGCTTTCTACTGAGTTAGCTAATCTTAGCCAAGGAAGCAGTTATGGATGTTACAATTAGCTTAGCATCAGCACTCCTGCTTTGATCCAATGACCCTACCTTCCATTAGAGTATGTGTGTGCAGACAGAAACGGGTTCTCCTGTGATACCCCTTCATGGTTGAATAGTCTACGAGCACTCAGACATGAAGAATAGCTTGAGAAATCAGAGACAGGAGAACATAAAACCTCCATCATTGAGACGGGTTGTATCTGTTTGAGGTGTTTTGGCAAATGATCCTGAGCAAATCAGGACCTCGAAGCCCATGGGCAGGGCTCCAAAGTGAGCAAATCAGACTGGAGATTCCCAGACCAGGGCTCTGATTACAATCCATGTGCTCAGGAGTATTTATTAAGGGAAGGTCGTGTCTGACTAACTTGATTTAATTTTTTGAGGAGGTAACAAGGAGGGTCGATGAGGGTAGCGTATTTGATGCAGTCTACATTGATCTTAGCAAGGCTTTTGACAAGGACCCACATGGCACACTGGTCATGAAAGTAAAAGCCCATGGGATCCAAGGGAAAGTGGCAAATTGGATCCAAAATTGGCTCAGTGGCAGGAATCAAAGGGTTGACGGGTGTTTGTGTGACTGGAAGGCGGTTTCCAGTGGGGTTCCGCAGGGCTCAGTACGCGGTCCCTTGCTTTTTGTGGTATTTAGCAATGATTTAGACTTCATTGTAGGGGGCATGATTAAGAGGTTTGCAGATGATACAAAAATTGGCCGTGTGGTTGATAGTGAGAAAGAAAGTAGGAAGATATCAATGGACTGATCAGGTGGGCCAGAAAAGTGGCAAATGGAATTCAATCCGGAGAAGTGTGAGGTAATGCATTTGGGGAGGGCTAACAAGGCAAGGGAATACACAATAAATGGTAGGATACTGAGAAGTGTAGAGGAACAGAGGGATCCTTGAAGGTAGCGGGATAGGTAGATTTTTAAAAATTTATTCACAGGGTGTGGGCGTCACTGACAAGACCAACATTTATTGCCCATCCCTAATTGCCCTTGAGAAGGTGGTGGTGAGCCACCTTCTTGAGCTGCTGCAGTCCATGTGGTGTTCTTTGTAGGGGTTTGGTACAACTGAGTGGCTTGCTCGGCCATTTCAGAGGGAAGTTAAGAGTCAACCACATTGCTGTGGGTCTGGAGTCACATATAGGCCGGACCAGGTAAGGACATTAGTGAACCAGATGGGTTTTTACGACAATCCAGTAGTTTCATGGTCACCATTATTGACACTAGCTTTTTATATAATTAACTGAATTTAAATTCCGCAGCTGCCATGGTGCGATTTGAACTCAAATCTCCAGATGATTAGTCCAGGCCTCTGGATTACCAGCCCAGTAATATAATTACTATGCTACCGTAGCCGCTAGGTGGTTGAGAAGGCATACGGGATACTTTCCTTTATTAGCTGAGGCATAGAATATAAGAGCAGGGAGGTTATGCTAGAACTGTATAAAACACGAGTTAGGCCACAGCTAGAGTAGTGTGTGCAGTTCTGGTCACTTGGAAGAACTGCGACATACGGAATGGGCTCCTTAGAGAGGACCCCACAGTACAACCTGAAGGATCAAACCTTCCTCGCAAACAGTGGACAACCATCAACCGCCTCAGACCCGGTCATGGTAGATGCTGCCACCTTCTCCATAGATGGAAGATTAAAGCATCCCCATCATGTGACTGTGGAGCTCCTAATCAGACCCTGGAACACATCATTGAGCACTGCCCTCAGAGGAAATTCGCAGGCAGCCTACAAGATATCCACACTGTTACACCGGAAGCTTTGGCCTGGATATCCAACTTAGATATTGACATTTGATTTACTTTGCTACTACCATACAAAAGTAGTAGTAGTTCTGGTCACCCCATTACAGGAAAGATGTGATTGCACTAGAGAGGGTATAGGGGATATTTACGAGCACGTTGCCAGGATTGGAGAATTTTAGCGATGAGGAAAGATTGGATAGGCTGGGGTTGTTTACTTTGGAACAGAGGAGGCTGAGGGGAGATTTAATTGAGGTGTATAAAATTATGAGGGGCCTAAATGGAGTGGCTAGAAGGACTATTTCCCATTGCAGAGAGGTCAACAACCAGGGGGCATAGATTTGAAGTAATTGGTAGAAGGATTAGAGGAGAGTTGAGGAGAATTTTTTTTCACCCAGAGGTGCCTAAAAAGGTGATAAGAGGCAGAAGCACTCATTGCATTTAAAAAGTACTTAGATGTGCACTTGAAGTGTGACCTACAGGGCTACGGACCAAGAGCTGGAAAGTGGGATTAGGCTGGATAGCTCTTTTTTGGCTGGCACGGACACGATGGGCTGAATGGCCTCCTTCTTTGCCGTAAACTTCTATGATTCTCAGGTTTATTCCAATGGTCGAGTAGAGTTAGCCAGAGATAGATCATGTGGTAGCCAGAGTTTATATTTTTAAATAAGAGATTTATAGCGGCACTTTCCAAATGTATGACTTTTTGAGAAAGATAACCTGTCAGTTAAAAAGGATTGAAGTACTTCCAATGGATTAATATCCTGACCCCCAAGTACACAATTTTTTGAAAAATTAAGTACTTTAAAAAAGGGTCAGAGTGATTCCTACATTTCACCCACACACCACTCACATTCTACATACATTTCTTGGGCATTTACAGATCTCATCCATTACATGACTTGCCCAGAACCTTCAACCAATATTCACCATGGTCTAGTCCAATCAAATTGAGATCCGAAGTTCAAATGAGCTAATTAGAGACAGGACCCCGGGCTCTCCTGACCTTTGCTGAGAGATCCAAGTGACAGATTAAACCAATAGTTTAGGCTAACTTCAGCTCTCCTGTCTGGGAGATATCAGGAGTCCAGCATTGGGTGACCAAGGGAGGGAGTGGAACATTTAACTGTTGACTGAGAAACTGCTTTAACTACTGCAGGAAATAATGGGAGGAAAATGTAATTGTGGGAATAGCTTTCATATTAAAGAAAGAACTTGCACTTATATAGTGCCTCTCAACCCCAGGACGTCCCAAAGTGCTTTACAGCCAATGAAGTACTTTTGAAGTGTAGTCACTGTTGTTATGTAGGATATGTGGCAGCCAATTTGCGCACAGCAAGGTCCCACAAGCAGCAATGTGATAATGACCGGATAATCTGTTACAGTGGTGTTAATTGAGGGTTAAATATTGGGCAGGACACGAGGGAGAACTCCTCTGCTCTTCTTCGAAATAGTGCCATGGGATCTTTGCGTCCACCTGAGAGGGCAGACGGTGCCTCGGTTTAACGGCTCATCTGAAAGACATATTAAGCGAATACATTTAACACAGTGAATAAAATACTGCATAGAAGGGCGGGGTGGAGAATGACTTTCAATTAAAGATTACTCCATCAATTTAGAAAAGATGGTTTATGTTGAAGGAGACATTTTAAGTTATATATTTGCACTATTCCATCAGACCCACTGTTCCAGTCTCACCAAGGAGTTTCTTTGCTTCCATTGGCAAGCACTCCTACAGTTAGCAGCACCTGAGTCCGAAAAGGACCTGATTGTACCAGAGTTCCTTGCCGACAAGTGACCCCTTCCAAACATTCAGGCATTCCATGACTGCGTGAGGAGCTGTTACTGTTAGAATCCACATGTCTGCAGTGTCAGCCTTTCATTAAGTCTTCAGAAGGGCCATTGCAGGGCCGTCTCTCTACACAATGGTCACAGGCAGTGAATGCTGAGTGTAGCAGAGCTACTGAAGCTATTGGGATCAGTCTTCATCATTATAGTTTGCGTAGTTGTAAGTATATTTCATTGAATTGTTGCACTATCTCCTTCATTTTTTGGCCCAGCAATGCTGGTTTGAGGCAACTTGGGATCCAACATTTTGTATCCAGCTGCCCTTGTTCCACTTTAATGATATGAATTGGGAACGATGCCGCGTTTCCAGACATGTGCTCACACTTTGGGCTTCCTCTCGCAATGCCTGTCAGAGGTGTCCCCAACCAACATGAATTTTTGCAACAGGCTAATGCACATCCAACTTTTGATTACACTCCTGTGAAGAGCCTTGCAACATTTTAACTACGTTAAATACAAGTTGTTGTTGATCTGTCCCTTTATCTAAGACTGTAGTACAATAGAATACCATCCCCCTCCTCTAAAAAGGGGCTTCTATAGAATTAATGGGGATGGGGGCTGCAGCTTTTTTTGATGACCACACGAGGGTTTGCACTTGATATACACTCAAGCTGAGTAGACTGTAGAAGCTTGAAGTTCCCTGCCAATAGAAAGAAGAGTCGAGGCTCAGAACACACTGTCCTAAGCAGCATAGGGACTCGCCAGGAGCACATGTTCCTCCGGTCAAAAAAGAGAAATCTTGGATCAGTTTTTAAAGTTCTGATTGCATGCAGAGATCTGTGACTCTCAATACCCTCCCCTGAAGTTACGAGCGGAGCTGGAGAATTTTTAAAGAATTATGGGGTTAAAAAAAAGTCACAAAACATGGAAGCACTGGGTCTAAAAATAATGATGCGGAGATGCCGGTGTTGGACTGGGGTGGACAAAATTGAGAGGTCGCACAACACCAGGTTATAGTCCAACAGTTTTATTTGAAATCACAAGCTTTCGGAGCTATCGATTGCTCCTTCCTCAGGTGAAGTAAATTAGATACAGAATCGCCAAAGCATATATAGATAGAAAACAAAGCATGTGTACTTTACAATTGCAGACCAATAAATTAAATCATCCTGACTATCTGCCGAGGTGTGATAAAGTTAATTAAGTCAGCCAGGAAGGTACCACATCAAAGACATAGCAAGATACAACTGAGACAATGAGGTGTAGTCGCAGGGGTTCTAACGTGTCAAAAGCTGCCGTCTGTATGTAAAACGAAAAGCTTTAAAATTTTTTTCCTTTTTTACTGGGAAAATTTTTACTTTTTTACTGGGAATCACATCTGTGAACAAGCTAACGACGACTCGAGTCCGGATCACGTCATGTATCGTGACATAAACCCAAGATCCCGATTGAGACCGTCTTCATGAGTGCGGAACTTGGCTATCAGTTTCTGCTCGATGATTTTGATGATGAGCAAAATCATCGAGCAGAAACTGATAGCCAAGTTCCGCACTCATGAAGACGGTCTCAATCGGGATCTTGGGTTTATGTCACGATACATGACGTGATCCGGACTCGAGTCGTCGTTAGCTTGTTCACAGATGTGATTCCCAGTAAAAAAGTAAAAATTTTCCCAGTAAAAAAGTAAATTTTTTTTAAAGCTTTTCGTTTTACATACAGACGGCAGCTTTTGACATGTTAGAACCCCTGCGACTACACCTCATTGTCTCAGTTGTATCTTGCTATGTCTTTGATGTGGTACCTTCCTGGCTGACTTAATTAACTTTATCACACCTCGGCAGATAGTCAGGATGATTTAATTTATTGGTCTGCAATTGTAAAGTACACATGCTTTGTTTTCTATCTATATATGCTTTGGCGATTCTGTATCTAATTTACTTCACCTGAGGAAGGAGCAATCGATAGCTCCGAAAGCTTGTGATTTCAAATAAAACTGTTGGACTATAACCTGGTGTTGTGCGACCTCTCAATTTTGTCTAAAAATAATCACACCCCTCCCACCAGGGAGCAGCTTCATCCTGAAAATCAGGCAACAGAAACCTACATTCAACCATACAAGAAAGTAAAATGCAGTACACTACAATGTGTACACGACACATCCTGAACTATACAGTGAAACATTTACACATTTATATTTGTAATACTTGTTCTTGGGATGCTGGCGACACTGGCAACACCCTATTTATTGCCCATGTTGGCTTGAGGGTGTTAGGTGTCAACTATGTAATGTGGGACTGGTTGTCACACATAGGGTCAGACCAGGCAGGGGTGGCAGGTTCCTGAAGGACACTCGCAAACCAGTTGGCTTTTTACAATAATCCAGCAGCTTTCATGATAATTTTTACTAAATTGAATTTCACACTCGCCATGATGGAACTTGAATTCTCAGTCGCTGGCTTTCTAATCCGGTACGTGGACGGATTATATTAGTCAGCCTGGTGTCAAGAGTGTTGAGCGCGCAGATATCTGAATATCCTTCCCCCTCCTCCATCCAACTACTGGAATATTGTTTTGTGTCTACACTATTCCACAATCCAGAGGTGGAGGTTCATCTGCAAGCGACTGTTGATCACCTCACCATTTTTGTGCTGCTTTGGAGTTTCCACAAAGGTGAAATAAAAGTGGCAAAGCCATGTGTATAAAATCTCAAGACAAGCTTATAAATCAAGCACATTGGCTGTGGAGAAAGCTTGGCTGGGGGTCCGGGCGGAAGGGGGGATGTTAGGCGAGGACAGGCGAGTGTTCCAAATGATGGACCCCTTCAGTCGATATTCGATGTCCAGGATCTCTCATGAATAGCCATTCTGGCAAGGTATTTATATGGAAGGCTGCACACTCATACCTCAACATGCAGACCCGCCTTTCAGGCCATCCACTGGTTGGAACAGATTTGACATAGTATTTACAGCAGAGGAGCAAGCCATTTGGCCCAACAGGTCCATGCCGGTGTTTCTGCTCCACACGAGCCTCCTCCCACCTAACTATCAGCTTTGTCAGAGGACACTCCTCAATGCAAGGGGTAGCAGTGATGGGAGGTTGTTTTTGCACCCAAGGTTATCACAGCAGCTGCGGTCAGGACCCCCTCTCTACTGTCCCAACAATGCGCCTTCAATCTCAGGGCTTCTTCCACTGCAGCAGTATCAGACTGCCACGTCCCACATCAGCCTCTTTGTCCCCTTTCTGAACAGTCAAAGCCAAATTAGGCTTTATGGCCAGTTCTGTGCTATGGACTTGCTGCTGTACTACTTTACATTCCTACATTACAACAGTGACTACACTTCAAAAGTAATTAATTGGAAATGCAAGACTTTCTTTTTTCTTTAGGAATTGATTGAGGTAATTCTAATTGGGATTCTACTGGGACAGACTGTTATCCTATCAGTCTGGGCTTAATCCAGGTCCCGGAGGTGAAGAATGGAAGCAGATTATTATTCAGGGAAAACTGACTTGAATGACAAGAAGTCACAGTTATCCACTGGAACTAGTTTAAGATACCGACCCCTTAGCAGCAAAGATTCTCCAATAGTTAGTGTCAGTTTAATGGAAGACAAAAACTGCCACCTTTGGTTTCCGAGTCCTGAACTGCTTTCATCAGTCTCCTTATATACAGCTATAGTCAGATTTAACACGCTCATCCTACACAAAGCATGGAAACCACCACATCTACAGCATCAACCAGCAGCTTCTGGACAGGGCATCAGGTCCGCTGCTGCACTGAGGCAGGTTTTAAACATACTCTCTGCAGAGTTCAACTTAACAGAGCACAAGCAGTTCTTATTCATGTTAATTCTAAAATAAATATATGCAGAGAACAGATACACGAGAGAACAAAAAAAAAACAGAAATTAAAAGGGAAAAAGGGACATATACTGGCATATTGTTTCAGGTGAAGGAACTGGGGAATGGCAAATAATGCACATTAAACAGACACTGGAGATCACAAACAACTTTTCAAAAACAAAAACGGTCACAGAAGTTGAGCTGGCCGGGAGGGAGAAGAGGAAGAAACGAATACACAGTTGCTGCAGCATTTTATACACGTTACAATAATGCAGATTTTATTTTGATAGATTTTAACTGTAGGCTAAGTAGGTCAGATGAACGGGATCTTGCAACTCTTTAAAGAAAAAAAACAAGCGCGCAAGGATCCCACAGAAGGCAAGTACTGTCTACTCCTCTTAAGTGTACACAGTATCATTGCTACACGAAATTAAACAAACAGAAATACATACTTAAAGCAAAAATAACCAAAAAAATAACAAACACACACCAACTGTCTGCAGTCTAATGCGCCCAGTGTCAGGGCACCAGGTTTTAACATTCGAACTTTTCACAGTTGAGTACTTCATCAATTTTGTACAATTCAGAAACATATACACCAACACCTGCATGCAGGCAGCTCAGATTAACCTTCAACAAAGAGTTCAAGAAATAACCAGCTAATCCAATGAAGGCAGTAAACGGCTGTCAGCAACCATCATTCTATACACTTAGCTGAAGTACACATAAGTTACACAGTTGGCGAGAATAGATTGAGGCTGCATAGGAATCAAGTTTCTGAAAATTTACACACTATATAAAAACTGCAGCATTCCAGAATTTAATTTTCTGTTTTCTTTAAAAAATTAAAAACATCAGAACAAAAGCAAGATGGTTGACTGAAAACTGCGTGTGAAGGGAGAGCACGGCAGCAGGGACTGACTCTCCCAATCATGGGTGCAGTTCTCTGGCCGTTGCTCTCCCTTTCTGCTGGTACTGTGTCTGACAGGAGGGAGGGAGGGAGTGTTGGTGTGTCTGGTGCAGGGGGGGTTAGCGAATGGGCAATCAGCAGAGGTCAGTGACTTAAACACACACAATCTCATCCGGGCTGCACTGGTTTCCATTCTGAAACACCATTTTTTAACAAGTAAGCTCTTTCAATACTGGAAAACTGAATTTTGGAGCCCTACAGTTTTGATGGGACTCACCAACACCTCTAACAAGGGGGAGTCGGGGGGGGGGGGGGGGGGGGGGGGGAATTTAAACACATATTCCCTTTTATTTTTAAAAACACCTCTTCAAATACTAAAGAAGTACAAACCTGTTTTCTGTTGCACACAGTTTATTTAACAATATGGTATATAAGTAAGAAATGAGTTTTTAACCAGTTTATACAGTGATTGAGAGTTTTGTTTTCTTATTTATAGTAATTATATAACTTGCATGATTTACACTATAATTGCTTTCTTCTCATTTCAAGTTTCACAGAGAATAAAGGAGGAAAGGAAAGGATATTTCTTCTATTAAAATCAGCACAATCTATCAGTGATCATCCTAGTTTCACTAAAACCAGTTTATCATGAAACAAAGCAACAATTTCTACATCTGCAAGACAAGGTTTGGCATTTGCCAGTACATGTGTGCAATGGTCTATTCCTATCTATACAAATTTAATACTTGAAACGCCCGCACAGACTTCACTATAGAAAAACCTTCCCAGAACACGTCAGAAAATTATTGGTATACATTATATGTTGCATTTTTCAGGAAATTTTCTTCCCCGGTTTTTAAACACAAAAAATGCTTAAAGTCTGAAAAATACAAAATAAAAAATATGAATAATATAACGAACTTGCTTTTTTTTCCATATTAAAAAAAAATTAGGCGATGAGTCATTAGCAACAAAAGAAAACAGGAAACAAAAATAAAAGGAAAAAAAACAAAACACGACCAGAATGTGCAACCAGTCAGAACAAAAAATATATTCTTTGTATTTTAACAGCAAGTCACCCCTCAATGTCTAAGGAAGTTGCAGTTCCTTCCAGGGATTGCTCGTCTCCAGACAGCTGAAATTTTCAGTACAAAAAGTCTCAGGAAAAATTGCTCCCAAAATGCTACAAGTTTTCTTCCACAAACTTTTCTAGTGTGTCACATGTAATAGTGGAGCTCGTTAGGCTAGAGCTGTCAGCACCCAGTCCTA
The DNA here is from genome assembly GCA_030390025.1 of Squalus acanthias. NCBI lineage: Eukaryota > Metazoa > Chordata > Chondrichthyes > Squaliformes > Squalidae > Squalus > Squalus acanthias. The sequence continues at coordinate 16,229,161 of CM059442.1, read as the reverse complement.
AGTCACCAGTGGCGCTATGTATAGCACTAATGCTGGGATTAGTCAGTTGTGGAAGCATTGCACTCTGTTCTGGGGTGCTAAAGTGTCCCTGATCCATGGGGTTAGCCTGGGGCGCTGCTAGTCCTGGGTGTGGGGAGCCGGTCTGGGGAGAGACGTGGTGGGGAGAAGGCTGTGGCTGTATCCTGGGTGAAGGGCTGGAATGTGGAGGCTGGGACTGGGGTCGTGGTGAGGGCACCGGCTGTGGAGACCGCACCTGGTTGCTGAGAGAAGTGGCGATCTGTTGGTTCTGAAGGTGAGATGACTGCGGCTGTCCTGAGAGCATGTGCTGCTGGGGGCTCATGGGGTTGGGCTGGCCTGGCGAGCCCATTTGCTGCTTCATCTGTTGCTGTTGCAGAATCCGCTGCTGTAGCGTCTGTTGGATGGTGGGAGTCCCGTCGGTTCCCATCCCTGGCTGACTCAGCTGGTTTAGCTGCCCCATCTGGGTGATCTGTCCCATTGGCCCACCTTGCATGGGCATGTGCTGCTGCATGCGTTGCTGTGGCATGGCTTGCGGGTAAGCTGGTCCTTGTGGTTGCTGGAACTGGGTGTGACCCGCCATTCCTCCAGCCATGCCAGTGCCCTGCTGCTGTTGTTGTTGCTGTTGCTGCTGCTGCTGCTGCTGCTGTATGAGCTGGCGCCTGATCAGCAGCTCCCTGTACTGCGGATTCATAGTCGCCAAGTTGGGGTTGTGCCCGGGGTTCATCATGTTCATGGTTTGGCCCTGGGCGTTCATGCCACCTAAGCCTTGCTGCTGCGGGGACAAGGTAGGCCGCTGGGCACCTGCTTGCATGGGGTTCAAGTTCTGCAGTGGATTCTGCATGCCTGCTTGAGCGTGCATGCCTGCTTGCTGCATTCTGGGCTGGGCTTGAGGTTGCATGCCAGGCTGAGGCTGCATGCCGGGCTGGTTAGCCTGGTACTTAGCTGTTCGTTGCTTTATGAATGCTGCCATGAGTTGTGGGTTGGACTTCAAAATGTTGAGCACCTGCTGCTGCTGCTGGGGAGAACTGGGCGATTTCAGTGTCCGTAAGAGATCCTGGAGAGCATTCGGGGAGATGTTGCTCCGCGGAGGTTGCTGGGCACCTGGCATCCTCTGCCCTGCTGATGTCTGCGGCGATGTCATCTGCATGCCACTCCTCGGCATGCCAGGCTGCAGAGGCTGTGACTGTGATAGTGTCGTTCCTTGTGACCACTGCCCTGGCTGCATGCCAGGCATCACCTGACCCATTGAAGGCCGAGCGACTTTCATACCCACGGCCGACATCTGGTTGACGGGCCCGATCTGCTGTGCCATCATGCTTTGCCGCGCCATCCCTAGACCATTGTTCATGTTTGCCATTTGGTAAAGCTGCTGCTGCTGCTGGGCCTCCAGCTCAATCTGCCTGGCCACTTCCAACGCCGCGGCTGGCGGGGGCTGAGCAGGAGGGGCTTGGGGAAGTGGCGCGACCTGGTTCGTGGGCTTTCCTTGCGAGACAGTAGTGGGGGGTTGAGTCCTTGGTGGATTGGGGAAGCTGCTTGGCAAGTTGTTGGATGGCGGGGTCTGAGGCGGGGGTTGAGGCTGCGGCGTCTGAGGGGTGCCTGGCTGCTGCTGTCCAGTGGGCGTAACAGGCGCGGCTGAGGTAGGAGAAGGCAAACTTTGCTGAGGCACATTTCCGCGCTGCATGGTGGCCATCCTTCTGCGGAGCATCTGCGCTTGCTGCAGCCGGTGCTGCAGCTGTTGCTGGCGTAGCTTGTGTTTGATGTTGAGGCAGAATGGCACAGGGCATTTGTTCTCTTGGCAGTGTTTTGCGTGATAACAGCAGAGCGCAATAAGCTGCTTGCAGACAGGGCAGCCTCCGTTGGTCTTGCGTTTGCAGCCCTTCGTGTGCTGGACAACCCGCTTCATCTTCTGGCAGGACGGCAACGAGCAGTTGGCATTGCGGCACTGGCAGGCATGGACCAAAGACTGGATGCAACGTTGGATGCTGAGGCGGCGAGACTCCTGCGGGCTCTTGGAAAGCGGATCTGGTTGGTTACTGCTCTCGTCATCTAGCCCCAAGCCCCATTTAACCATTTTGTGCTCATGGCCTTTAATGTTGTGGCAGTTGACACACAGGTCGTAGTCCTGGACAAGAGGAGGAAGAGTAAAGTGAGAACCACTGTATTTTAACAAACAACTGAAAATTGTAACAGTAGCAGACAGAAGGATGCTTATAGCAACCATTTATTATGGCACAAATATAAATATGAACATGTTCTTCATATCAATTCCACTTCATAGCATTTATAATTGTGATGTCCTAGGAAAAGATTAATGTTAAAAACAAATAAGCTTACACAGAATAGAATAGGATTTAATGAAAGATTCATACGCCTTAGAAGAGATGGGGGTAGGTGGAAGGTTTCTGGCCCTTATTATGCCCTCCTTCCCAGAAGGTGCTCACCCTTGCTGGATTATGGGCTCAAGGCACCCTCAGTACCTCAATCTAGTCGCCATTGTTCACATGTGAAGCTAGGCAGTGATCATCAGCAGGCTAAATGAACCTAAGGGGCATCACTGCCAAGCTGCCTCCCACCTCCACCTGTTCACCAACTCACACTTTCCACTAGATAGTGATCAGTGACAGGAACCCTGGTCAATTTTCCCCTCCTGTTCCCAGTAGCCCTGCAGGCACGAGCAGTGGTCCTTGCTGTGCTGGGTTAGCTGATCTCAACCCAGCACAGACTAGGGACATCAGTCCTGTACAGCTCAGCTGTACTTTGACTTCACTGACTGGAGCTGTTTAATGCACACTGCTAACTGCTCTTACCCCTTTCCAAGAGCTCTTCTCAATGACACAAGTGATTAATTTACGAGGATCACCCAACTTGAAATATTTTGTTAACAGAAGAGGAATGGCAGGATATGCCCGTCTTACCTCACAGACTGTGCAGTGCCACCGTGTTTCCACGTGGTGCTTGCACTCGTTGCACGTGTAGACAAATCGGTCCTGGCCTTGATTATGCAACTCCACCAGCATGCACATGGTGGACCACTTTGCACGGCGCAATGAAGAGAACTCCAGGTGCTTGTCCCTGGCCAGCGTCAGGAAAGCATCACGGCCGTCCATCAAATCACAGCTCAGCAAGGAGTCGGGGTCCACAACGGAGGGCAAGGTGTTCACCACCGGTCCAGCATGGAAGTGGATCACAAAAAATACCTGAAAAAGTAGTGCTATTAGAAAGGAACAGCGAAGATCAGGGAATCGATGCATTTCTTGCACATTAACGCTAGCTTGGAAATTCAATGGACTTTAAAAATAAATATAACTGAATCAGAAAACAGGAAACTTTATAGGAATGAAACTATTCTACACCTAATATCTCATCTCTTATCTTCCACACCTAATATCTCATCACATCCCATTTGCACTTACAAAGTGAGGATAAAGTGAACTTCAGTAACTCATTCCCCTTAAAAAAAAAGTTGGACTGACACCTGCTGCTTCTACAGGGGGTACAGGCTGCTGAGTTAGATCCTGATGGTCACTACAGGTCTTGGTTTGGGGGGGGTAGTCTTATTATTGGCGTCTGTCTTCCATTGGGGGAGCTGGAAGATGAGTTTCGGCCAGTATACCCCATCCTAAATAACCCAGTATGAGGCACAATTTAGAAAACACGGCAAAACACCAACTAAATTTGCCAAATGAAGGCAAGAGAGTTCAAAATGGTCGAAGCTGGGGCACAAACTTGGTTCCCTGCTCTAGCTGATCTTGTCACTGTACCTCTACCTGACGAAGGAGCAGCAGCTCCTAAAGCTCGTAATTTTAAATAAAACTGTTGGACTATAACCTGGTGTTGTGCGACTTCTCATTTTTGTCCACCCCAGTCCAACACCGGCATCTCCGCATCATGACTAGCTGATCTTAGCATTGCCAGGTTATCCACAGGTTATCAGGGCCTGATAATCTGCATCCCAGAGTACTAAAAGAGATAGCCATGGAAATAGTGGATGCATTGGTTGTCATCTTCCAAAATTCTATAGATTATGGAACAGTTCCTGCAGATTGGAGGGTGGCAAATGTAACACCACTATTTAAAAAAGGAGGGAGAGAGAAAACAGGGAACTACAGACTGGTTAGCCTAACATCTGTAGTAGGGAAAATGCTAGAGTCTATTATAAAGGATGTGATAACAGGACACTTAGAAATTATCAACGGGATTACACAAAGTCAACATGGATTTATGAAAGGGAAATCGTGTTTGACAAACCGACTGGAGTGTTTTGAGGATGTAACTGGTAGAATAGATAAGGGAGAACCAGTGGATGTGGTGTATTTGGATTTTCAGAAGGCCTTTGATAAAGTCCCACATAAGAGGTTACTGTGCAAAATTAAAGCACATGGGATTGGGGGTAATATACTGGCATGGATTGAAAATTGGTTAACGACAGGAAACAGAGAGTAGGAATAAATGGGTCTTTTTCAGGGTGGCAGGCGGTGACTAGTGGGGTACCGCAGGGATCATTGCTTGGGCCCCAGCTATTCACAATATATATCAATGATTTGGATGAGGGAACCAAATGTATTATTTCCAAGTTTGCTGACGACACGAAACTAGGTGGGATTGTGAGTTGTGAGGAGGATGCAAAGAGGCTTCAAGGCGATTTAGACAAGTTGAGTGAGTGGGCAAATACATGGCAGATGCAGTATAACGTGGATAAATGTGAAGTTATCCACTTCAGTAGGAAAAACAGAAAGGTAGAGTATTATTTAAATGGTGATAGATTGGGAAATGCTGATGTACAAAGGGACGTGGGTGTCCTTGTACACCAGTCACTGAAAGCAAACATGCAGGTGCAGCAAGCAGTTAGGAAGGCAAATGGTATGTTGGCCTTCATTGCAAGAGGATTTGAGTACAGGAGCAAGGATGTCCTACTACAGTTGTACAGGGCCTTGGTGAGACCACACCTGGAGTACTGTGTGCAGTTTTGGTCTCCTTACCTAAGAAAGGATATACTTGCCATAGAGGGCGTGCAGCAAAGGTTCACCAGACTGATTCCTGGGATGGCAGGACTGTCGTATGAGGAGAGATTGGGTCGACTAGGCCTGTATTCACTAGAGTTTAGAAGAATGAGAGGGGATCTCATTGAAACGTATAAAATTCTGACAGGGCTAGACAGACTGGATGCAGGCAGAATGCTTCCCCTGGCTGGGGGGTCTAGAACGAGGGGTCACAGTCTCAGGATACGGGGTAGGACATTTAGGACTGAGATGAGGAGAAATTTCTTCACTCAGAGGGTGGTGAACCTGTGGAATTCTCTACCACAGAGGGCTGTGGAGGCCAAGTCACTGAATATATTTAAGAAGGAGATAGATAGATTTCTAGACACAAAAGGCATCAAGGGGTTTGGGGAGAGAGCGGGAATATGGTATTGAGATAGAGGATCAGCCATGATCATATGGAATGGCGGAGCAGGCTCGAAGGGCCGAATGGCCTACTCCTGATCCTATTTTTCTATGTTTCTAAAACAATATCTGAATAACTAGCAACAAGTAAAGTGACCCACCATCTAACTCCTGGGTTAGGTTTCAAACTCAGTCTTGAGGAAGTAACTGTGATTTTAAGGTAGTAGTAGTCTTCTTTTGGCTGGTGTGTGCTCTTCCCCTCCCCCATCTGCCACGATCAGGAGGTGGAAATGGTGTAGCCGGCTAAGCTTTCCAGAGACCATTTTGCCATACTATGGTTAACCTGGCAGGAGATAGGGCATTTCTCCCTTCCACTCTGCCACTCCCTGCCAGTTATTCCTCCTCGCTGTGTCTGTGCCCCTGTCTCTCTTTCTCTCACACACACACACAATTCAAACTAGCAAATTTACTATCCACAAAAGCCAGAACGCAAACATCAACAGAGACTGAAACTCAGGACTCCCAACATACCAAAATCTTAGTTACCGGGCAACGCGGCTGCTTAACTCTGCAGTAGTACACAAAGCAACAATTCCACAGGGATAAAAGACCAACTGATACCGTGAGGTGTAATATGATTATGTAGGATTATTCTGAAATCTGAAACCTATAAGCTTTTGTTCTCCCCCTCCACCTCGCTAATATTCTCCTGACCTCTCTCCTATGAATGCCGATTCCTTGCTAGGGTACAGTTCTATGGGGGTCCGCTACATTTTGTTATGTCTCTCAGGAGGCCATTATTCATGTGTGACCATTGACAGTGAGCAGCAGCAGGCTATTTGGCCCCCGGGGGTGGATTTCACCCTAGCCCGATCCTGGTCTTAACCAATGCTCACATGTGTGTACACTTGCAGCAGGGTTTGCTGGATCACAATCAAGACCGTGAATTCTGGCTGATTTTTCTCCTCCCTCACCCCAGGGGTTGCTAAGTTTAAAAAAAAACTCATAAAAAATATATTAATCAGTAGCGACTTAGTAAAGAAGAGCATACTGGAAAAAATGCAATTGGTGCTCAGGTAAGCAGAGTTTAAAAACTGACTACAGTACCTCTTTATGCTTTTCCATCGTGGCATAGAGCTTCTGGGACAAGTCATTAGCTACATTCGGCATTCCCGGTTTTTTCTTGTTGGCTCGACTAATGCTGCTTTTATTCTTATTAGTTTTCTTGTTGTTCTTTTTCTTTGCATTTTTGCTGTCTCCCTTCTTTCCCTGGAAAAGGTATAAAAGGAGGATATTTAAACAACTTTAGATACCTCACAAGGGACAGTAATCCACCACCACTGTCCTTCGAAAGGTTACTTTATACAGAACACAATTTAGGAATGTAGTGCATTTTGCATCACTTCCTTATGGCTTTATTCCTTCTAATGTACACACACGGTAGGTATTCTTGCTTGAAGTCTGGATAACTGCAAACTCTTCCGTCACAGTATAAGGATTTACATCTCCTACACCAAGACCTCACACAAGTGGTCCTACACTAGGCCAGTATTCTCACTTGGCACAACAAACATTTTTACAAACTGGGAAGAGCACCTGCGATACTGCAGAGCCTGTGCTGGACCTCTGTACCCAGGTACTACCACACATAGCTGAACACTCATTATTCCCCCACAAGGTAATCGGCTCACCAATGATTACAATCAAAGATCCCCTTCTAACAATACGAGCACGACAATCAGACAAATCGTTTTTTCATGACTTCATAGCTTTTACAAATATTTTGAGGTTCCTCTGTCACTCTGCACTTTGTGAAGCAGGACGTGCTCACTAGCATATTCTTCAACACGGGAACGGCATAGTAGTTATGTTACTGGACTAGTAATCCCGAGGCCTGGACTAGTGATCCGGAGACGTGAGTTAAAATTTCACCACGGCAGCTGGGGAATTTAAATTCAGTTAATTACATTAAAAAATCTGGAATAAAAAGCTAGTATCAGTAATGGTGACCATGAAACTATCGAATTGTCGTAAAAACCTATCAGGTTCACTAATGTCCTTTCGGGAAGGAAATCTGCCGACCTTACCTGGTCTGGCCTATATGTGACTCCAGACCCACAGCAATGTGGTTGACTCTTAACTGCCCTCTGAAATGGCCTAGCAAGCCACTCAGTTGTATCGGGATGGGCAATAAATGCTGGGCTTGCGTGAATTAATAAAAAACAGTAGAACTGCACATCTCATGTGGCTGCTGTAATGTTGCACTTTAAACATCTTTTGCTCTTGATCTAATCAACCAGGATCTAAATTCACATTAGCCTGAATACCACAATAGAGATTAAATTAAATTAATATTTGAGTTACAAGTTTAAATGGCCAGATTTTTCATGTACAGATCGTAATCAAGACCTTTTCAATTTCAAACTCCCCATCACAGACTCTGCATTATTTTTTATGGTGAAAAAGTTCAGTTTTTAAATCATAGTTGGGTCACGTGAGGTGCAAGAATTGTAAGGAGGAATGGGAACACTCGTTTCAAAACTTTTTTTGTCCACAACTACTGAATTTGAACAGCAGGAACAAGAAAAGCAGTGTTGTTCTATCTCAAATCAACTAATCTCAATGTAAAGTTGGACATGTCACAAAACCAGTATGTTTCCAAAATATCAGGTGGTCAAACATCAACTGCAGACTTGTGGGTGGGGTCCCTCGTTGATTTAGAGCTTGTATGTGAAAACCTAAAGCAAACTTTAATTCAAGTCTAACTGATCCATAAAATCCTGAGGACAGTCTCCTCACAGCACTCACATCAGGGGCTTCGCTAGGGATGCTGTTCTCCTCTCTCTTGCGTTCCTCTTCTTCCTGTTCCAATTCCTTTATGCTTTCTTCAAGTACGTTGGGCCAAAAGTCACCCTCAAAATAAGGCAACTCGTTTGCACTGGTCAGCCGGTCCTCTGTCGCTTGTTTGAAGATATCCTGCCAGCAAAACAAAAGAAAGTAGCATCAAACGACATGCATTTTCTTATACAACAGGACTGCATGAAGCAAAGGTGCCTTATTTAAGTTTGTACAAGTGTGGAAGAATGGTCAAGGGGTGCTAGAGAATTGAACAGTATGTTATTTCAAAGAGCAGAAACACGTTATTTTCTACAACCAAATACACACCAATTATTAGAGAGAGATTAATTGCCTCAAATCTAATTAACACATTGTTCTTTTGGAAGTAGTGTCATGTCATCTCTAAATGTGTGAAACTTCTGTTGGTATGTCACTGTACTTTAAAATATTCATATCTCCGTAATAATCAGAATGTTACCATACAGATCCAAACTTTTATAGGCTTAATTAAATACAAAGTTCAGGCATATACTGCAGAATACAAGGCAGTATTCACGTGCATACGGCACAGGAAATTCCATTAAAGAGTTAAATGCTCTCTCAGCCCTTCTCCAGCTGAAGTGTGGTAGTCCCTTAGATCTAATCACTGCTCAATTCCTTCTGCTTAAACTTGATTACAGAACTGTTCATTTAAATCATCATCATTCAGGACTTGATATATCAAAACTTTTTATGCTTAAATGTATTTAGTGTAATTTGCTGAACTGCACTGTGAGCGTTGGCTGGATAAACAAGTGGTTGTATGAGGCTTGTGCTGGTTGTGGACTCCATTTAGAATCCCATTTCAAAGATAATTTGCATTTAAAACTAGTTGGTTTGGTGAGAGAGATATAAAGATAGCTTTGGAGCTGATGATTTAAAATGAACAGTTCTGTAATCAAGTTTAAGCAGAAGGAATTGAGCAGTGATTAGATCTAAGGGACTACCACACTTCAGCTGGAGAAGGGCTGAGAGAGCATTTAACTCTTTAATGGAATTTCCTGTGCCGTATGCACGTGAATACTGCCTTGTATTCTGCAGTATATGCCTGAACTTTGTATTTAATTAAGCCTATAAAAGTTTGGATCTGTATGGTAACATTCTGATTATTACGGAGACTGAAACAACAGGACAAGCCTACAGGAACTGCAGCACACAGCTAATCGCAACTTAGAATAATTCTAAAAGACTTGGGTCACCCATCATCAACAAAAATGAAGTCTTCCAGATTCATGGGCTCAAGGTCAATTCACAGGAAGTGATGTGAAACTGTTAAGAACATAAGAATTAGAAGCAGGAGTTGGCCCCTCGAGCCTGCTCCGCCATTCAATAAGATCATGGCTGATCTTCGACCTCAACTCCACTTTCCCGCCCAATCCCCATATCCCTCGATTCCAAAAATCTATCTATCTCAGCCTTGAATATACTTAACGACTCAGCATCCACAGCCCTATGGGATAGAGAATTCCAAAGATTCTCAACCCTCTGAGTGAAGAAATTCTTCCTCATCTCAGTCTTAAATGGCTGACCCCTTATCCTGAGACTATGCTCCCTAGTTCTAGATTCTCCAGCCAGGAGAAACAACCTCTCAATTTATATCCTGTCAATCCCCCTCATTATTTTGTATGTTTCAATGCAATCACCTCTCATTCTTCTAAACCCCAGAGAGTATAGGCCCAATCTATTCAATCTCTCCTCATAGGGCAACCCTCTCATCCCAGGGATCAATCTAGTGAACCTTCGTTACACCACCTCTAGGCAAGTATGTCCTTCCTCAGAGAAGGAGACTAAAACTGTGCACAGTACTCTAGGTGTGGTCTCACCAAAACCCTCTACAATTGTAGTAAGACTTCCTTACTCTTGTACTCCAACCCTCTTGCAATAACGGCCAACATGCCATTTGCCTTCCTAATTGATTGCTGTACCTGCATGCTAACTTTGTGTTTCCTGTACGAGGACACCTAAATCTCTCTGAACACCAACATTTAATAGTTTCTCGCCATTTAAAAAACATTCTGTTTTTCTATCTTCCCACCAAAATGAATAACCTCACATTACACTCCATCTGTCACCTTATTGCCCACTCACTTAACCTGTCTATACCCCTTTGCAGACTCTTTTTGCCCTCCTCACAGCTTACTTTCCAACCTAGCTTTGTATCATCAGCAAACTTGGATACAATGCACTCGGTCATCTTTATCCAAGTTATTAATATAGATTGTAAACAGCTGAGCCCCAAGCATTGATCCCTACTAGTTACAGCCTGCCAACCTGAAAATGACCTGTTTATCCCTACTCTCGGTTTTCTGTCCGTTAACCAATCCTCCATCCCCCAACCCCATGAGCCCTTACCTTGTGTAGCAACCTTTTATGTGGCACCTTATCGAATGCCTTTTGGAAATCCAAATATACATCATCATCCACTAGTTCCCCTTTATCTACCCTGCTAGTTACATCCTCAAAAAACTCGAATAAATTTGTTAAACACGATTTCCCTTTCATAAAATCATGTTGTCTCTGCCTAATCATATTATGATTTTCTAAGTGCTCTGTTACCACTTCCTTGATCATGGATTCCAGCATTTTCCCGACGACTGATGTCAGGCTAACTGGCCTGTAGTTCCCCGTTTTCTCTCTCCCTCCTTTCTTGAATAGCGGGGTTACATTTGCTACCTTCCAATCCGCTGGGATTGTTCTAGAATCTAGGGAATTTTGGAAGATCACAATCAATGCATCCACTATCTCTGCAGCCACCTCTTTTAGAACCCTAGGATGTAGGCTGTCAGGTCCAGGGGATTTGTTGGCTTTTAGGCCCATTAGTTTCTCAACTACTTTTTCTCTACTGATAAATTACTTTAAGTTCCTCACTCTTGTTAGCCCCTTGGTTCCCCACTATTTTTGGTATGCTTTTTGTGTCTTCTACTGTGAAGATAGATACAAAATATTTGTTTAAAGTCTCTGCTATTTCCTTATTCCGTATTATAATTTCACCTGTCTCAGTCTCGAAGGGACCAACGCTTACTTTTGTTACTCTCTTGCTTTTTACATGCTTGCAGAAGTTCTTACAATCTGAATTGATATTTCTTGCTTGTTTACTCTCATTCTATTTTCTCCCTTTTTATCAATTTTTTGGTCGTCCTTTGCTGGTTTCTGAAGCTCTCCCAATCCTCAGGCTTACTACTATTCTTCGCAACATTATAAGCCTCTTCTTTTAATCTAATATAATCCTTAACTTCTTTAGTTAGCCATGGATGAATCACTTTTCCCATGGAGTTTTTATTTCTCAATGGAATGTATATTTGTTGAGAATTTTGAAATATATCTTTAAATGTCTGCCACTGCTAATCTACTGTCATACCTTTTAATCTAATTTCCCAATCTATTTTAGCCAACTCACTCCTCATACCTATGTAATTGGCTTTTAGAAGCCTCTCGTTTCGGATTTAAGTATTTCACTCTCAAACTCAATGTGAAATTCTATCATAATATGATCACTCTTCCCCAGAGGATCCTTTACTGTGAGATTACTAATTAACCCTGTCTCATTACACAATACAAGATCTAAAACAGCCCGTTCCCTGGTTGGTTCCATGACATATTGTTCTAGGAAACTGTCTTGAATGCATTTCATGAACTTGTCTTCCAGACTACCTTTGCCAATTTGATTTGCCCAGTGTATATCAAAATTAAAGTCCCCCATGATTATTGTATTATCTTTGTTACAAGCTTCTATTATTTATTGATTAATACTCTGTCCAACGGTATAGCTACCTGTTTGGGGGCCTATAAACTACTCCCACTGTTGGGAAAAGGTGCTGACCCCTCCGTCCGTGCAAACTCCCACCCCCATCTCCAACCTCCCTTTCCTCTCCACAGTCCTTGAACGTGTTGTTGCCTCCCAAATCCATGCACATCTTTCCCGCAATTCCATGTTTGAATCCCTCCAATCAGATTTCCACTCTTGCCACAGTACTGAAACGGTTCTCATCAAAGTCACAAATGATATCCTCTGTGACTGTGACAAAGGTAAACTATCCCTCCTCGTCCTTCTTGACTTGTCTGCAGCCTTTGACATAGTTGACCACACCATCGTTCTCCAACACCTCTCCACCGTCGTCCAGCTGGGTGGGACTGCACTCGCCTGGTTCCATTCTTATCTAATCATAGCCAGAGAATCAGCTGCAATGGCTTCTCTTCCCACTTCCGCATCATTACCTCTGGTGCCCCCCGAGGATCTATCCTTGGCCCCCTCCTATTTCTCATCTACATGCTGCCCCATGGCGACATCATCCAAAAACACAGCGTTAGTTTCCACATGTACGCTAATGACATCCAGCTCTACCTCACCACCACTTCTCTTGATCCCTCCATGGCCTCTAAATTGTCAGACTGCTTGTCCGACATCCAGTTCTGGATGAGCAGAAATTTTCTCCAATTAAATATTGGGAAGACTGAAGCCGTTGTTTTCGGTCTCTGCCACAAACTCCGTTCCCTAGCCACTGACTCCATCCCTCTCCCTAACATCTGTCTGAGGCTAAACCACACTGTTCACAAACTTGGTGCCTTATTTGACCGAGATGAGCTTCCGACCGCATATCCGCAGCACAACAAAGACTGCTTATTTCCACCTTCGTAACATCGGCCGTCTCCGCCCTTGCCTCAGCTCATCCGCTGCTGAAACCCTCATCCATGCCTTTGTTACCTCTAGACTTGACTATTCCAACGCACTCCTGGCTGGCCTCCCATATTCTACCCTACGTAAACTTGAGGTGATCCAAAACTTGGCTGCCTGTGTCCTAACTCGCACCAAGTTCCGTTCACCCATCACCCCTGTGCTCGCTGACCTACATTGGCTCCCGATTAAGCAACGCCTCGATTTCAAAATTCTCATCCTAGTTTTCAAATCCCTGCATGGCCTCGCCCCTCCCTATCTCTGTAATCTCTTCCTCCCCCCACCCCATCCCCGAGATATCTGCGCTCCTCTAATTCTGGCCTCTTGAGCATCCCTGATTATAATCGCTCAACCATTGGTGGCCGTGCCTTCTGTTGCCCAGGCCCTAAGCTCTGGAATTCCGTCCCTAAACCTCTCCGACTCACTACCTCTCTTTCCTCCTTAAAACCTACCTCTTTGACCAAGCTTTTGGTCACCTGCCCTAATTTCACCTTATGTGGCTTGGTGTCAAATTTTTTGTCTTTTAATACTCCTGTGAAGCGCCTTGGGACGTTTTACTATGTTAAAGGTGCTATATAAATGCAAGTTGTTATTGTTGTAAAAAACCTGAATCATAACATCCTGTAAGACTTTAACCTGGCAGAAACCCCCCCTTTCAGATTCAAAGCATCAGATAAAAGGATTTCCCATTCTGAACATTAGATTAAATACTTTAAAGCTACCTATACAGTCATATTATTACAACCAGTGAACAGTCTCACGTGCAGTGCACTATACTTACAGTTGATATCATTTGCCCTGACCATTGGGTAAGATGGAGAATGTGTGTCTGCCTGAACCAAACAATTTTAACACATATACAGGTTTATAACTGTTTCCTGGATAGGATTATCAGTTTTTTCGGACAAACTGTACTTTGTATCTGACTAAGGGCACCTTTTGCAGGAGTCTTCCTTGTCCCAGAGATCTGGGAGGTGGAACATTTCAGCAACTGGAGACTGTAAGATTAACATGGGGTTGGTAGGCCTAGGGGGAGTGTACCTTCAAATACTACAGTTATACAAATCTGCATTGGTCAGCATTACAAAGCAACATCAAGCTAAAGGGATTGGATTACATTGGGGCATGCATTATACCTTATTTTTAAAGCAGGTATTAGGAGAATCATAGAACTTCAGAACAAACCTTGTAATCGTGTATGATTCGCTCTGCGAAAGCTTTATCCAGCATCTTCTTATACCATTCCTGCAACCGTTTGGGTTTGGGGATCTTCTGATCTGCTGGGTGGCAGTGGAAGATGTAATCATCACCTTCACTGGGAGGGCATGCCCAGATATGGCCCTGTGTAAAGCTGTGGGTAACAAGAGATCACAGGTGAAATGGATTGTTCAGATACCGTTACAACTCTGATCTAAATCACACGAGGAAAATAGCAAGCAGACATACAGCTTCCAGTTTAAATGCAAATTGTTCAAAAAACGTACTTATAATTATACCTGGTCATGGATGTAACAGTACATAAGAACTAGGAGCAGGAGTAGACCATACGGCCCCTCGAGCCTGCTCTGCTATTCAACAAGATCATGGCTGATCTTCTACCTCAACTCCACCTTCCTGCACTAACCCCATCTCCCTTGATTCCTTTAGTGTCCAAAAATCTATCGATTTCAGTCTTGAATATACTCAACGACTGAGCATTCCCAGTCGAGAATTCCAAAGGTTCACAACCCTCAGTGAAGAAATTTCTCCTCATCTCAGTCCTAAATGGTCGACCCCTTATCCTGAGACTATGACCCCTAGTTCTAGACTCCCCAGCCAGGGAAAACAGCTTCTCAGCATCTAAAGTACTGGCAAAGTATAGCCATTCCAAAGCCAAAGATTGATTATGATTGGTAATAAGTATCTGAACTGGATAAACTGGGGAAATTAACCTTAAAAGGAAGTATTTTATTAGGTAGAAGAGCAACCGAGAGAGTAGGGACTAGTATAAAACTAGCGGAGGATAACGCTGGCTAGCATAAGGAATGCTGAAGATTCTCAGTAATCTTACAAGTCAGAAAACAACCGACAATCTCATAAGTTTTTTGAGGGATTTATCAGGACAGGTTCAGTATGAGAATAAAGATATGGCTGATGAGCTAACCAGATACTCTGCAAAGGCTTTCACTTCTGAAGATGATGCTCCAGTCCGATCTTGCAGGTTAATCTAAATAAGTTAGAGAAACGGGCCCATGTGTGGTGAGCGTCCTTCATGTGACAAGTGCAGTGTAATATATGTGAGGTGGGAACACTCCAGGCATGGTTACACTCAGCATTATGGATCAAGAGAGACGTGGGGCAATAGTTAACCACTCATTAAAGGTGCACAAGCAGTGTGAGGTGGCTAGAGGGAAAGGAAATAGGGTTTTAAGAGGCATTGCTCAGACCAATGAGGAAAAAACAAAGAGCTTTGCACTTAGGCTATACAAGGCTTTGATACCTCTGCACTTTGTAGTGTGTCTCGTTTTGGCACCCACAATTGGAGAGATACATTGAGGTTCTAAAGTAGTTGCAGATGAGGGACACCAGAACAGTACCTAGCTTTAGGGATGTTAATAATCAGGGGAGGCTGCAAATCTTAGGGCTATTTAGAGTAACGCAGGCTTTGAGGGGGTAGGAAGGGCTTGGATTCGGAATTGTAAGGCTAGAGGGCATGCAGATTAAAATCCTTAGGCAAAGAGTCTGGTTAGATGTCAAGAAGCATTTTATTGCAGATATGGTGGGTACAGGTTCGCTACAGTCCTTTAAAAGAGAACTTGATAAGTTCCCGAATGAAGAGGATGTTTCCAATTGTACAGGACAAGTTGTTAGTTAGCTGGGATTATGAGGAATTACAGGCTATCAAGTCTCCTTGAACTTTGTTTGATTGTCTTTGGGAGGAGAGTTTTCCCTGAATTGACTACAGGATTTTGCCACTCCACCGAGATTGAGTGGTTCAGGGTGGGGCAATGGTGTGCGTGTTGCACCAGCAGATATTGGGGGGGGGGCGGACTTGATGAGTTTAATGGCCTTTTTTGTCCGTTTTGTACACCCTATGAGATGGGAGAGGGACATAACCAATGTTCCCTCTAGCCTGCGCAGCTGTCTGCCGGTCCCGCGCAGCCTGGGACCAGCTTTTCCAATGTTAAATTTTGCGCATGCTTGAAACTGTGAATGGCCCGCGCAGCCCCTTAATGGGGCTGCGCACCCAAAAAAAAATTAGGGGGAACATTGGGCATAACACGCATACACACTTTGCACCCCATTACCCACAAAGAACAAGTAAATTTACAAAGCTCTACCTTTGTTAAAATGGAACTTACCCAAGTTTTTTCACATACTCCAGGTAACCAATTAAGATTTCATGATAGACTGCAGTTCGGAGGCATCTTGGGCGGAAGAAGTGAATACTGTCGAGGTATGATATGTACACACGCCTGCAAAGTTGTGCAAGAGAAATAGCATCAGCCATTAAGTTAGTGATTAAAAGGGCTATATTCTGCCTCCATTAAATTAAACACCTACCATCCTGGGAACAAAATAAAGTGACTACTGTTTTAAGGGTACATCTTTTTCTTACAAATATTCTCCATTTTTTTTGTGCCTTACTCCAATTTCTAAGACACTAATGTACACTTTCAAAAGCATAAGAGTTTAATTCAAGTTCTCCATTGTTAAAGCTGGGTTAAATGAATTGTTCCTTTACAAACTGAACATAAAAAGGAACTAAAGCAGGCTCTGTATAAGTAATCTGCTAAGATATTGCACGCATGGCATGCCAGTACCTTGTATTAGGAGTTGGGCAGTCAGAGCCATATTCCTGTACATGCATTCCAAAGAAACAGACGTCCACACCATCAATCTCCTCAAAAGCAAAAAGTGCTTTGGTTCTATAAGGAAAGGTCTCCGACATTTCACCTGTATCCACAAACCTGAAACAAGAAAAGGGGCCACCGTTAAGACAGTCCGAAGGGCGAGTTACATTAGATCACAACCCTCCCTCAGCTGCAGGTGCATAAAATTCTACTCATTAACAAATATATTAAAACCAGGGCGGGGAAGGAATTGAGAAAGAAGCATCCAAACTCTATTTTGTATTGAAATATACAGTCAGAATCTGGGACCTGTTTTTAGTGTTTCTTTCTCTTCCAAAATCAATCCCATGAACTCTGTACAACACTAGCAAAGCTGTATGAGTAAATGTAGGGCTCCACACATCAAGGGGTCGAGTTAGACTGATTCCACCAGTTAGTCTGATGTCACAAGCAATGAATAATGGGTCCATCGAAAATAAATACCCAGCAGACACCATTGTAGTTATGTCACAACTGCTCCATTTTCAACCGAGCTGGGACCAGTGTCCTGGCGAACCGAATAACTAGGGCAGTAGACAGGGCTTTAAACTAATGAAGCGGGGGAGGTGGAAGGATTCAGGAAAGAGTAAATTTAAAAGCAGCAAAAGAAATGTCAAGGCTCTAGAGCAGAGTAGAGTTTTGGGTAAAAATAAGCAGCGTGGGTCAGGAAGGGACAGAGAGAGTAACAAAGGTAATAAGGCATCAGTGACTAAGGTGACATCAGGAAAAAATAGAAATAAGTCAAAGCTAAAGGCACTATATCTAAATGCGCGAAGCATTCGCAACAAAATAGATGAATTAATAGCGCAGATAGAAATGAACAGGTTTGATCTATTAGCCATGACAGAGACGTGGTTGCAAAGTGGACAAGGTTGGGAACTAAATATTCCAGGACACTTAACTTTAGAAGAGATAGGCAAAATGGAAAAGGAGCAGGGGTAGCCCTGATAATAAAGGATGGGATAAAGACAGTAGAGAGAAAGGATCTTAGCTCTGAAAAGTAAGAAGTAGAATCCGTTTGGGTGGAGCTAAGAAACAGCAAGGGGCAGAAAACTTTGTTGGGAATTGTTTATAGGCCCCCAAACAGTAGTTGCAATGTAAGACAGAGTACAAATCAGGAAATTAGAGGCGCATGCAACAAGGGTAATGCAGTAATCATGGGGAACCTTAACCTACATATAGACTGGGAAAACCAAATTTGCAGTAATAGTGTGGAGGACATTCATTGAATGTATGCAAGATAGTTTTCTAGATCAGTATGTTGAGGAACCAACTAGGGAACAAACTACTTTAGATCTAGTATTGTGCAATGAGAAAGGGTCAATTAATAACCTTGTAGTAAAAGGGCCTTTAGGGAAGAGTGACCATATGATAGAATTTTATATTGAGTTTGAAAGTGATTGTCAAATCCGAAACTAGGGTCTTAAATCTAAACAAAGCAAACTACGTAGGTATGAGGGCGAGTTGCTAAGGTAGATTGGGAAACTACATTAAAAGGTAGGACGGTAGACAAGCAATGGCTAACATTTAAAGAATACATAATTTACAACAAATATACATTCCTTTAAGGAACAAAAACCCCACAGGAAAAGTGGTCCAACCGTGGCTAACAAGAGAAGTTAAAGATAGTATTAGATCAGGCTTATAATGTTGCCAAAAAGAGTAGTAAGCCTGAGGATTGGGAGGATTTTAGAATTCAGCAAAGGAAGACCAAGAAATTGATAAAGAAACGGAAAATAGAATGAGAGTAAACTAGCGAGAGACATAAAAACAGATTGTAAAAGCTTCTATAGGTATGTAAAAAGGAAAAGATTAGCAAAAGTAAATGTGAGTCCCTTACAGGCTGAGACAGGAGAAATTATAATGGGGAATAAGGAAATGGCAGAGAAATTAAACAAATACTTTGTGTCTGTCTTCACGGAAGAAGATGCAAAAAATGCAAGAAATAGTGGAGAACCAAGGGTCTAGCGAGAATGAGGAACTGAAAGAAATTAGTATTAGTAAAAAAATAGCACTGGTGAAATTTATGGGACTGAAAGCCGACTGAAAGTTGTCATTTTCCAAAATTCTGTAGATTCT
Source organism: Squalus acanthias (assembly GCA_030390025.1). Taxonomy (NCBI): domain Eukaryota; kingdom Metazoa; phylum Chordata; class Chondrichthyes; order Squaliformes; family Squalidae; genus Squalus; species Squalus acanthias. The sequence continues at coordinate 16,210,259 of CM059442.1, read as the reverse complement.
AGAACGGTTCCCGTGGATTGGAAGGTAGCAAATGTAACCCCACTATTTAAGAAAGGAGGGAGAGGGAAAACGGGGAACTACAGACCAGTTAGCCCGACATCAGTAGTAGGGAAAATGCTAGAATCTATTATTAAGGACGTGGTAACAGGGCACTTAGAAAATAATAATAGGATTGGGCAGGGTCAACACAGATTTATGAAAGGGAAATCGTGTTTGACAAATCTGTTAGATTTTTTTGAGGTAGTAACTAGCAGAATAGATAAGGGGAACCAGTGGATGTGGTGTATTTGGATTTTCAGAAGGCATTCGATAAGGTGCCACACAAGAGGTTATTAAACAAAATTAGGGCTCATGGGATTGGGGGTAATATACTAGCTTGGATTGAGGATTGGTTAACGGACAGAAAACAGAGAGTAGGAATAAACGGGTCATTTTCGGGTTGGCAGGCTGTAACTAGTGGGGTACCGCAAAGGTCAGTGCTTGGGCCTCAGCTATTCAGAATCTATATCAAAGATTTGGATGAGGGGACCAAATGTAATATATCCAAGTTTGCTGATGATACAAAGCTGGGTGGGAATGTAAGTTGTGAGGAGGATGCAAGGTGGCTTCAAGGGGATATAGACTGGCTAAGTGAGTGGGCAAATAGAATATAATGTGGAGAAATGTGAAGTTATCCACTTTGGTAGGAAAAATAGAAAAGCAGAGTATTTTTTAAATGGAGATTGGGAAATGTTGGTGTTCAGAGGGACCTGGGTGCCCTTGTACACGAATCACCGAAAGTTAACATGCAGGTACATCAAGCAATTAGGAAAGCAAATGGTATGTTGGCCTTTATTACATGAGGATTTGAGTATAAGAGTAAAGACATCTTACTGCAATTATATAGGGCCCTGGTGAGACCACACCTGGAGTATTGTGTACAGTTTTGGTCTGCTTACCTAAGGAAGGATATACTTACCATAGAGGGAGTGCAATGAAGGTTCACCAGACTGGTTCCTGGGATGGGGGGATTGTCCTATGAGGAGAGATTGAGTAGACTAGGCCTATATACCCTAGAGTTTAGAAGAATGAGAGGTGATCTCATTGAAACATACAAGATTCTTATAGGGCTTGACAGGGTAGATGCAGGGAGGATGTTTCCCCTGGCTGGGGAGTCTAGAACCAGGGATCACAGTCTCAGAATAAGGGGTCAGCCATTTAGGACTGAAATGAGGAGAAATTTCTTCACTCAGATGGTGGTGAATCTTTGGAATTCTCTACCCCAGAGGGCTGTGGAGGCTCAGTCATTGAGTATATTCAAGACAGAGATCGATAGATTTTTGAATATTAAGGGAATCAAGGGATATGGGGATAGTGCAGGAAAGTGGAGATGAGGTAGAAGATCAGCCATGATCTTACTGAATGGCAGAGCAGGCTCGATGGGCCAAATGGCCTACCCCTGCTCCTATTTCTTATGTTCTTAACCTTGCTTTCCTCTCTGAGGTCCTCGGACATACCATTGCTCCCAGGGCAGTATCCATTATATTACATTACATAGGATTACATAGGAAATACAGCACAGAAACAAGACATTCAGCACAACCATTCCATGTCGGCGTTATGCTCCACTCAAGCCTCCTCCCGTCTTTCCTCATCTACCTCTATCAGCATAACCCCCCATTCCCTTCTCCCTCATATGCTTATCTAACCGTCTCTTAAATGCATCTATAGTATTCGCTTCAACCATTCCCTGTGGTAGCAAGTTCCACATTCTCACCACTCTCTGGGTAAAGAAGTTCCTTCTGAATTCCCCATTTGATTTCTTGATGACTATTATATTGATGGCCTCTAGTTTTGCTCTTCCCATAAGTGGAAACACTCTCTCTGTATCTACTCTATCAAAACCTTTCATAATTTTAAAGACCTCTATTAGGTCACCCCTCAGCCTTCTCTTTTCAAGAGAAAGAGAGACCCAGCCTGTTCATCCTTTCTTGATAGGTATACCTTCGCATTTCTGGTATCATCCATGTAAATCTTTTTTGCACCCTCTCCAGTGCCTCATTATCCTTTCTATAATATGGCGACCAGAATTGTCCGCAGTACTCCAAGTGTGGTCTAACCAAGGTTCGATACAAGTTTAGCACAACTTCTCTACTTTTCAATTCAATCCCTCTAGAAATGAACCCTAGTGCTTGGTTTGCTTTTTTTTTTAAATGGCTTTGTTAACCTGTCGCTACTTTCAGTGATTTGTGTATTTGTACTGAAATCCCTTTGCTCTTCTACCCCACTTGGATTGGTATTTTCCAAGTAATATGTGACCTCCCTATTTTTCTTACCAAAATGTAATACCTCACATTTATCTGTGTTGAATTTCATTTGCCAATTATATGCCCATTCTTCAAGTTTATTAATGTCCTCCTGTGATTTGTTGCACTCCTCCTCAGTTTTGACTATCCCCCCCCAATTTGGTGTCACCTGCAAATTTAGTAATTGTGTTTTTGATTCCAAAGTCTAAATTGTTAATATAAATTGTGAACAACAGTGGTCCCAGCACTGATCCTTGTGGAACACCACTTCCCACCTTCTGCCACTGTGAATTGCTACCCTTTACCCCTATTCTCTGCTTTCTGTCTTGAAGCCAGCTAGTTATCCATTCTGCTACTTGGCCCCTGACTCCGCATGCTCTGACCTTATTCCTTAGTCTATTATGTGGTATCTTATCAAAGTCCTTTTGAAAATCTAGATAAATTACCTCTACTGCATTACCCTTGTCTACTCTCTGTTACCTCTTCAAAAATGAGGTTGGTCAAGCAACACTTTCCCTTTTGAAATCCATGAAATCTGACTATTCATTATTATATTTTTGGTTTCCAGATGTTCTTCTATTTTCTCCTTTAGTAGGGGTTCCATTATTTTTCATACCACCGATGTTAAGCTGACTGGCCTATAGTTCCCTGGACATGTTCTATCTCCCTTCTTAAATATAGGTATTACGTTAGCTATCCACCAGTCCTCTGGCACTACACCTTGTTCTAACGAATCATTAAATATGTGTAGTAATGCCTCTGCTATCTCTTCCCTAGATTCTTTTATATTATTCTGCCCATCCCGACTTTCCTTTTTTCATTTATGTGCCTGTAAAGTATTTTACTATTTTGTTTTATGTTCCTTAATAATTTAATTTCATAGTTCCTCTTTGCCTTTCTAATTGTTTTTTGAACTTCTCTCCTAATCTCTTTGTATTCTCTCGTCATGCTCTCTCAAAATTCCGTTTGACCCACTTCTGCCCTGCTCACAGCATTGAAATGGCCCTAGTCAAAGCCACGAATGAATTACTCTGGTGCATTACCCCCCCTTGTCCTGTCTGCAGCATTTACCTGTGGCCTCCTCCTCTCCTGATCTACATGCACCCTCTCCACATCATCATCTGCAGGCACCAGTTCAGCTCCCACCTGAGTTTTGACACGTACACTATTCTCAGGCAGAAAATTATTATAAAACTCCCAAGTAGCCATATCTTTCAGTGTTTCACGTACAGAGAAGGTACTGAATGACCTCCAGGTGATTGCTTTACTTGCCTGCTTTTCATTCCTGGTTTAACTTCCACAGTTTTATCTGAGCTGGATACCACACGAACATACACTTCCCCAGCCTCTGGATGGTTCTGACGTCGCAGAAATTTGTTCACTCTGTCTTCTAAATGATTCCCTAACCTGGTTGTTTGTAGCCCTATGAACAGAAACTCAGCATAAGCAAACACATCAGAAGCACAGTGAAATTCAGGTTACCAACTGCCCATTTCTCAAGTTAGAAAAAAACCTCTGACTTCCTGGAAGGTACATTATGATCTGAGTTGATATAAAGCAATGTGACATTTGAGGTGTGGCAGCCATATGGTATATCACCAGGATTCAAAATCCATCAGTACATATTTATGCACCAGCAATTTTTGTTCCTATGTGGGGCTAAAAGAAAGGGGAGATGGTCATTTTATACACGGGTCATATCTTCCCTCAGGTTTCCTGCCCAGTGAAGCAATTCTGTCGAAGTGGATGCAGCAGCAACATATTCCCAACAGCTCCCGCTGTCAGCTGTTGGTCCGGTGTGGTCCACTCCACTCCTCCAGCGCCGTTTCCCACTGCTGATTAAAAAACAAGGAGCAGCCCAGCGGGATAGATACAGCTTTAAAATCAGCAACAAGAGATAGCACTGAGAACGGGCGGGTAAGCGTTTGATCATTTAAATATTGTATTGCTGAAAGGAGAAAGATTGTGGGTGCAGTTAGCACAAAGGATAGAATTGTGGTGAACAGCCACATTGTAATACTGATCCGCTTATAAGAACCATGGATCTTTCGAGTTTCTTGGGTGAAATTCTGGCAGCTCATGCTGACTATTTGAGAATTTAGAATGCAGATTCTTCAGTTCAAAGGCCTTCACTAACAATTAATGACTGATGCTCAATCAGAATCCATTTTTAATTCAGCCATGTACTAATTTGGTTACCTAAAAGGCAGTGTATTCTACTGCATTGTCACATTATTTTAAATGTTAGTGTCTCCAAGTCACACTTTGTCATTGTGTCTTATATTTCAAAACTGCTGGTTGGAGGGAAACAGGGAGGAGGCATGTGATACAGAAATTGCTCTGACGTGATACCATGTTCCCATTCATGCACCACTCGGGTAGGAATTTCAAGCTGCTAAATCCCCGTGCTCCCAGACTGTTTCAGACGAGAAGCTTCAAAAGTACAAAACACAATAATAAGGCGTGACCGACACCTCTGCTTATAACAATTCAGTAGAATTCACATCCTACTCTACCGTGTATTTATTGGTTTAAGGCTATTTAATTGTAGTGGCAACCAGAGGTTAAATGAGATCTAGCTTCTAACTATAACTGGCTAGGCTCATTGTCAGTCTAATTGTTGAGAGATGGTCCAAATTCCCCGTCGGCTCCACGGAAAATCCCAAGCTGGGTTTTTCCATTGAGCTTGATCACGATTTGGTTTATAGTGTAATGTGTGTTTGCACCTTTGTGCAATAGTTACAACTTAATTTAACTGCATCCAACCCAGGGTTCAAGAACCAAATACTCATTTCACAGTCTTAAAGAAGGACTCCTAAACATAGATAATATAGTAACCCAGCACTGCACCAGTCACAGATGCCAACACTTCATCATGATGGTTGCAGGTCTCATAATGGAATACAGTCTCCAAAACGCCCTTCAAAAATACATTTAAAAAGATGTCAGCTTGGCTCAGGGATAGCACTCTCACCCGAAGGAGAAGGTTATGGGTTCAAGCTGGGTAATGACCATTTTTAAACAAAAAAAGTCCAGCCATCTTTCCTTGACCTTCAATGGCATCGCTTGTGCTTGCTCCATTGTAGCTTTCCCCTCACTCCCTTTCCCAATTGTCTGCTTTCTTATTTTAACTTACGTTGTACTCTTTCTTACTTATTATAACCCTTCTCTCCAATTTTTCATTTCAGTCTCTGTCATTAATTGCACTGTAAAATTCACCTCACACACCCACATGCAGCCGGAGGCCCCACTGCTACTGTTCCTCGACTCTTAAGAACCAAATTAAGATAAATGGTGAAAATTGGGATCCAATGATCGTGACAGTGTTACACGCATACTAAACAATGCATTGTGAAGGCAGAGAGATTTGATGGCACTAAACAAGCCATTTTAGCCAATAATCAAATACCAGTCCACCACAGATACAAGAGCTAAACTCTCAAAGCATAGAAATACTTACTTTTAGAGCTGAATTTGTTTTCCTTCCTCGTTTTACCCGTTTTCTTCAAGCAATTGTCACAAACAAAGCTGTAGAGAGAAATTTCATATTAAAAATGGTAGTTTGCATACAAAGCATCTGCACTGTTAAATTCTGCAGTTAGGTATCATCTAAAAGACAAAGGCAGGACATTAAATTAATTTTACACGTTCCCCCCACCCCCTTTGTAGATCTTAGTTAATTTTCTATATACAAGGGAGACAATTATTTTTAATTGGCAGCAGGCCATCTGTAGCAACTGATCTGTAACTTATTTAGAGTCACTCCTTAACACTTTATGAGTAAATACTGGGTCAGTTGAAGCACTCAAAGGAAATAGATAAATTTATCATTCAGTAAAAATACAGTGTGATATATCCAGAGGTAGGAAAAAGAAAAATGGTCACATTAGGCCTCAAAACAAAGTCCTTCATCCGGTATTACAGTTGATAAAAGTTGCCCCATCAGGAGTGCCTGATATGGGAGCTGACTGTGCCCTAATATTCATTAGCTTTAACGAACCGATGAATCAACAAAACAAGCATGCAAAGCAGATCAAAACAGCCTTGAAGAGTTTGTCTGAATATTGCAAGTCAGAGGTTTTGGTGTGGCTGTGCAGCCCTTGCATTACTAACTGCCTGGGACTGAGGACACTGATTGACCGGGAGGGTTGTAGATCAAGTCGGCGTTATAACAAAATCAGCTGTCACAATCTACGACAGCCAAAACAACAGCTTTACAAAAGGGTAGTGGCGGGGGTGGGAGGGAGATCTTGCCTGACCAACGCAAGATTATTTATGAGGTGATGTCCCAAACTGATCTGGACTGCGGGGAGGCACGTGGTAAGTCATATGAATGTATCTTGACTCCCAAAAGGATACACACCATTCCAAAGTGTCACTCTTTTACGTGGTTAAGACAAAGATTAAAACCTGGTTAAAATGAAGGAACCTCGGTGTAGTTGTAACAGGAGCAAGGTTGGGAGGGGACGGGGTATTCAGTGGGGCGGTTCCATTGTGGGATATATAAATACAAGTTGTTGTTGACCCTTCCCGGTATACATAAAGTATTCGGAATCCCAGTTGCAATGCAAAATAGATAAATTCACAGATGACAGATGTTAGGGGGATAGGGTGACTTGCCACTCATCATATCTGAAGAGTGCCAGCGGGAAAAAACAAAGCAAACAGGATGTTACGTCAGGTTGGCAAATCAACTGAGTTCAACACCCCCCTCCCTGAGGTCACGTTAGGCGGTGCAGTAGCCCTGGTAACGGTCCAGGAGTGCTATGTGCAGTTCTGGTTGACACTACTCAAGCAGTCCATTCTGGCCAAGGCTGTACAGAGCAACAAGAACTCATGTTAAAAGCCACGAGAACGACATTAAGGTAGGATTCTTTAGCCTCAAAGAGAGAGACAGCTCAGCAGGGACAATATATAGATATGAGATACTTAATGGGGTAAAGCAAACCCTAAACAACACTTTCAGATATGCCAGGACAGGTGGAAATGGCAGCAAATGTGGGACAGATGTCAGGAAGCATTTATCAAACAGGGTGATTAACAATTGGAATGGGCTGCCTGGTAGGGCGTTTGAGGCCAGTACACCAAACTCATTTAAGAAACAGCCAGAAATTGCAAGGGACGTTGGAAGGATTAATATCTTGGGAGGATGAGATCAAATGGGCTGAAGGGCTCTTAGTCTGAACCAATCATGATCAGAAACCTTTAACCCAAAAATCAGTTAGAAAGCATGTAACCTAATGACTAAACAATAATACTTACCCCGAAGGCCAGATAGTTTCATTATGGAGAACGCAGATTTGATGCATTTTGCGGCCACATTCTTTACATTCAACAAAACTAAAATGAGAAAATAAAGTGTCAGGTGCCCAATTCTGCAAATGTAACATTATTTTTGCACATTAATCATCCAAGTTGATAACTTTACCAAATACATAACTCAATTTTAGAGCAACAAGAAAGGGCTACAAATAACCTGCAGTAAACTCTGTGGCTGGTCTGGAAGCGAATTAGGAGTCAAGCATACACACTGAAAATGATGTCTAGCTTCTAGCCAAGACCTGCCTTTAAATGGCTGTGCTCTTTTAATTATTGTAAGATAGGGTGCAATAACTGCAAACTGCCTGAATAATTAAAATTAGGATAATTTATTAGCAATCCCTGAAGAGTGCTCATAACTGCAATCAGAGAATTCAAATTGGAACAGGAAACTAGAAAAGCTACTAAGCTGACCAAACAAAGTCTTGACTGCCAAACTAGGGATAAAGGAAGCAACCAACAACAGGTCAAATAATAATTCCAAGTGACTGGAAGAAATGAACAACCAGGACACTTACGGCTCAGGATCCAATGTATCATTTTTCTTCTTTTCAAACTGATCTTTTGAAATGGTTCTGTAGAAAGGCAAAAAAAACATTAACAAGGGGTTCTGTTTCACGAAACAATACACCACAATTTGTCCCCACTCTAGATTCTTAGTACAGTGCTTACATAGCATACCACATCTGCATGCTTCCACCCCGCACCCTCCCACCCCGCATGCAATATTCTATTTTGTTTGCAACACAATAAACTTGCACACAATGTGTGTGGCCCAAAGTACAGGCAGGTTACTTGCACCCAGGCCTCTACATGCAACTTCTGAAACTGTCAATAAGAGGTACATGACAGCAACTTAGGATGAATCTCACTTAACTTCCTCTCCCTCCTTATGGGGAAGTGACAGAATAACTAACAGAACTACATTCAAGGAAAACCTGCACTGAAGGGAAATAATGTACCTTCACATGCAAACCAATTAGAAGAAATAATTTTCCAGACACCTTTGATGAGATCAAGTATTGAGTGTTCATGAATTGAATTCCCTGACAAAAGTAGGTGGCAGCTTCCACCTCAATTAGCAAAAGAGTCAGAGGGGAGATGAAGAGAACTTTTTTTTACGCAGCGAGTTATGATGATCTGGAAACATTGTCTGAGAGGGAGGTAGAAGCAGATTCAACAGTAACTTTCAAAAGGGAATTGGATAAATACTTGAAAGGGAGAAAATTGCAGGGCTGTGAGGAAAGAGTGGGGAGTGGGACTAATTGGATACCTCTTTCAAAGAGCCAGCATGGGCACGATGAGCCGAATGGTCTCCTTCTGAGCTGTAAGATTCGATGATATGAATTGCTGCATGAACCATCTACCAATGTTCCCTTTAAGCTGCGCGGCCACGCAGCTGTCTGGAGGTCCCACACAGCCACTCATCGGCTTTTGAATGGAAAAACCGCGCATGTGTGGAAATTTGAATGGGCCGCGAAGCCTGTTAAAGGGGCCGTTCACCCCCCAAAAAATTAAAGGGAACATTTCCCTCTACGAACTAGAATATGACAACAGCTGGGATTTCACAACCAAAGAAGTTGGAATTGTCCAGATAGCAACAAACGGTTTCTGATTGACAGTATAAAACTTTAAATACAAGCATTTCTGGAGATCAAATGGATATGCAGACTGAAGGGTGGAAATACTAGGCAACTAAAATGGCCTTTTTAAGAGCAACACTGTCACATGGAGCCTCCGGGTGTGCTGTGGTAGACCTGCCCCTCCACCCGATATATGACCTGTTGGCATGTGATCTGAGTGAGTTGATTGATAGTGAATTTCAACAGATCTAAGAAGTCTTCTGTGATTCTGGTTGATGCAGTTCCCAGAATTACTGCTATCATCCCTGGCTGGATTATAAGGATGATGTTGGATACGAGGGAAAACTGCATAGAGAAACTTCCCTAACCCAGGATATCGAAAGATCACCTCATACTATGGTTTGTCTGTCTCAACTGACTCCTACAGCAGAATAGATGGTTGCCACAAGTCTATTTCTGGGTTACACCATTTATTGAAAGTAAGATGGGCTCTGTCTAGACACAAGGTCTTTTCATGTGACTGGATGCCATCTCTGCTCAAGGGATTTTTGCTGCGACATTCTACTTTCTCCCAAAGTTTTGAACAGGAAAGATGATGATAGTTTCAACACCAGGCCAATATCTGATGGCCCTGATTCTCTGGAGCAGGAGCTGAAAGTCTTGAAAATAAACGTGCATTGATATAGAACCATATTGGTTGAAACACTTCAAGGTTCTTCACACAATGAATTATAATAATATTTTTGAAGTGCAGTGACCAGTATTAAGGCTTTGTGTGTTTATGTACCTCATTACAGTGGTGTTGCACTCAGATGGAGGGCGAGTGCTAAAAAATCTCTCCGAACTCATTTAAAGTGCCTGGACATCTGCAGCTAATTCGGTGCACCTCGCAGTGAGCAACCCAACCTGCGAGGGGAAAGTCCGCGAATCATTGTGAAAGATGCTGACATGAGGCCACATTGGAAAAAAAGTGACAAACATTTTGCCAAACTAGGTAATGGTGAAGATCAAAGATATCTAGGTCTGTTAGTAGACTTAATGCGTCCAGTGACTGTAGGGCAACAATCAACAAAGTAGATAGCAAGATCAATTATACTGTAGAACGTAAGTGGGAGGCTATCATGCTGAAACTGTGCAGTGTCAGATTGCACCTTAAGTAGTATGTCAATTTTTGATCATTAAGATACAAGTCCAGGTAGTGATGCAGACACCAGTCACAAGGCTGATCCCTAATATTTGATTAGGTTATAAGGAGAGGCTGGAGAAACTTGATCACTTCTGTCTTGAAAGGGAGAAATTGAAAGGGGGATCTTACATAGATACATATTAATAGGTACAGAAAAGATGAATCCAAAGCACTACAACAAGGTAAATGACAGTAGGACAAGAAGGCATACATTGAAACTGGTGAATGGCAAATTTAGGACTATGAGGAAGTTCTTCACACAAAGAGTGATCAACACTTGTAATGGAGTTCTGGGTAAGTTAGTGCAGGAAAACAAAGCTGGAATCATTTAGGAGACAGTTGGATGATGTGATGGCAGAGAGGAGGAAAGATTGTACAATGGGCTGCATTTTCAATTTATCTCAGGATCTGAATTTAGAGCCTAATGTTTTTTGGTGGCATAAGACAACAGAAGATAGATCAATCAGCACCAGTGCTGATGCACATGCCAATCTGCATGCTAAGTTAGACTGCAGATGTCTGTTTGGAGTCAGTATAACAACCAGTGAGTGCCCATGCTGAATGTAATGGTGCAGGATGGAAAAGTAAAGTCACCAAGATAAGGTTCAGTTGAGGGTTCGTCAATGAGCACATTATAGAAAACTGCATCAAATGACACCTTTTAACGTGAGCATTTCCTGCTCTAATCTCAGTAGATGCTGGAATTACAGAACTTGATGTCATGTGGCTTTAGCTGCAGACAGTTGTGAGAACCTTTGCCCCACTAAATAGGTGCTGCTCTTTTGGACAATTTTAGTGCCCCTTTTGCTCAATCCTCTGATCTGACCCACAGCTGTACGTCTTTAACAAGCTGCAACTTACAAAGCCCTTGGGTTAGGTGTTGAAGGAAACTGCACTTGGAGAATATCTTTCCAGCAAATTCAACACTCAGTGTGTCCTATTGCTGCGTTCAGTATAGAAACATAGAAAAATAGGAGCAGGAGGCCATTCGGCCCTTCGAGCCTGCTCCGCCATTCAATATCATGGCTGATCCTCTATCTCAATACCATATTTCCGCTCTCTCCCCATACCCCTGGACGCCTTTTGCGTCTAGAAATCTATCTATCTCCTTCTTAAATATATTCAGTGACTTGGCCTCCACAGCCTTCTGTGGTAGAGAATTCCACAGGTTCACCACCCTCAGAGTGAAGAAATTTCTCCTCATCTCAGTCCTAAATGTCCTACCCTGTATCCTGAGACTGTGACCCCTCGTTCTAGACCCCCCAGCCAGGGGAAACAACCTCCCTGCATCCATTCTGTCTAGCCCTGTCAGAATTTTATACGTATAGCCTGTGAAATTCTGCAAAATGTGAACAAACTCTTCTCATGGGTCGCAATCCATGGAAACAAGTCAAGATGGGTAGTTCTTCAAACTGGTACCAAAGTCCATGAGCGGAACAGAATAAGGCATCAATTAAAGTGAAGTAGGCCATGGCCAATTTAGAATGCAAAAATAATAAGGCGGTTTGGTTCAGGGTCTTAAAGCTGCAGCTGATGATTTTGCAAAGTGAGAAAACATGTTTAAAAAGGCAAGGACTAATTTCCAAACTTTTAAAAGAACTATCCAGAAAGACCTAGGACTCGTTAAGACAAGCTGATTGCAACACTTTCCAGTATTAAAGGCTGCTGCCAATGGGAGAAAAAGAACCAAGGTTGTATCCACCATTTCTCTTTTCTACTGGGACCTTTTAAAGAACCGAGATACACTTCTTGGGCGAAAGAGAATTACTGTGCAAGGTGCCAAACTCTTAATTGGACAGTGTCTCGGTTGTTTTTCCCAATTTTGATGGCAGCTTACTTGTGGCAGATGGAGGTTCAATGAAAGTAAACGAAAAGAGGCAACGGACTTCTGAGTAGGTTACACAGAGTACAGGACACATCAAACTTAGTCCGTCTCAAATGCAGGAAATTCTCAGGTTGGCTGCATACAATGTTCAAGTTAATTTCATTTGAGAACACTTGAATGTTTAATGTAACACAAGTTGTACTGCAGACATAACCAGCAGCATTCCAGTGACTGGTGACTATCCACAATTTACAAGAACTGCCCCAATGATCAAAGAAGTTCTGGATTTCATGTATGGGTGGAAAGTGTACAAACTCAAAAGCACCTTCCTTTGTACAGATCGAAGGCTTACAGAGATTAGTGTCCAACACACGCAATACATTTTAATTGGACTGCAGTACTTTTAATATATACAAGAACCACTGCTAATTCTTAACAAATGCAATAGTGAATTCGGCAAAATAAAAGTTTCCCACCAACCTTTCATTCTTATTCATCCTAGGCCACGATTCCAAAAATGTTCCAGTCCTGCACAGCAGGGGATATTTGAGAAAACAAGCTCTCAGGTCAGGATGTATTTATTGAAAAATGTGGACATAAAACGGTCGAGGTGGCCATCGCTAATTCCATTTTACACAGGAAATGGCAAAATACAGAAAACAAGTAAAATCGTTACTTACGTTTGCGGTTGTGCAGGATCGTCACCCAGAGTGACACTGTCGCCTTGGATCTCGTTGAAGCACTTCTCACAGAAGTGATACCTGTCAGCAAGAAGGCCATATTTGGGTGAACTGTTCGTCCACACAACACAGCCAGCCCAGCAACGGAGCCACCAATCAGAGAGGAAGGCAGATCACCACGGCGAGAGGATTGGTTGGTTGATTGATGAGATTACGGGTCAGTGTTTTACCAGGTTGGGTCAGGTCAATGTGGACAATGGGGAGGGGAGGGTTAAGAAAAAAAGGGGAGGAACAAACAGCACAGACAAAGTAAGACGGAACACCAAGACAACACAGAGCAGAAAGCCAAGGCAAAGCATAGATTAGCATTTGGTCTCATTGGATAGGTTAAAAAGCAACACCACTACATAATTAAATCATTAAAATTTGATTCATGGGCATGTTGCATCTTTTGGATTACTAGTGCTTTTACCAATCAATCTTTAGCATGTTTCTTGGGCTGGTTTATGGTTACTGTGTTTGCACAGCAGGGCAATAACCCATTACTGCACTAAGTCCCAGTGGGTTTACATTTACTTTTCAATTTTCACTTAATTGCCAATGACTTAATGAAGACTCTCCTCAATAAGTTAAAAGATACAGTTTGCCAAGCTGAATCCTCAATCAATATTCTGAACTGCATGCTGCTATGCAGAAATTCAATCAGCACATTTTAAATTTTGCCCACACAAGTGGTGGCATTTGGCCTCCTTCCTGCTCGTTTCTAGAGCCCACCATGGCCTGGTTTCACAATAACGGTCATCCTAGGTGAGGTACATAATTCTGGGTTGCCAAATCATGATCCCAAGAGACCTTGGAGAGTATTTTATGGTTCAGGTACTGTACTTTGAATAGTGCATTCTGCCCAGGAGCATTTTTAACAGTGGGGGAAACCTGGCCTCATTGGAATCAGCAGGTAAGCAAGACAGAGGTCAAAACACCATGGCCCCATATAGAGAAAATTTGCAATGTATGAGCGAATCATTCCACAGTTCAGAACATTTCATGGAGTATTCTGTTTGCAACTAAACTGTTAATTAAAAAAAAACTGCACAAACTCGTCCTTTAAGTGCCCCTCCCCCCCAAAAAATGTATCACCCTCTAAAAATGGGCAGATTCCAGCATCCATTCAACGGAATGCCTTGGCAAACACATTGCCAAAATAGGACTAACCTGTACTAGAATTATATTAAACTGACAGAAATCACAAATGTACATGCCATCATTCAAATCCTCAATTAATATTTGAATGTCATGTAACATACAGTATTTGAAGTTTCTGAATTGTCATGAGTGTTTGTTGCTTCAAGAAATCTATTGTGGACCAATCACTACAAATAATATTTTATAACCTATTTAATGGCTTGGTCTTGCATGAGTTTAAAAAAAAAATCTGCAAGATGAGGAGCTTGGCCAGTGCATCTCACGCAAGGTTAAGCACCAAGGCTGAACTTGCCCCGTTTCTATCCCAAACAACTAATCACCTGGAGAAGACTCACTGGTGCTGAACCAAGAGCCCTGATCGAGTAGGCCAGAATGAAGGGCACTATATCTCGAATCTGCCCAGCAAGTATGCTGAAAAGCCTTCAGTCATGCATGGTTTTGTAAATGCGGAGATCCCTGCAATGGGGATATTTTTTCAACAAAAACCTATCAGGGAAAACCACTCCAGGAGTTGCTTGCAGTGGAAGTGTAAGGGTAGTGGAAATAACTTGCTCCCCTACAAGGCTGTGGATCAATTGAAATCTCCCACACCGAGATCGATAGATTATTAGGCAAGGGTATCAAGGGATATGAAGCAAAGATAGAGTTGAGGTACAGATCAGCCATGATCTAATTGAATGGCAGAGCAGGCTCGAGGGGCTGAACAGCCTTTTCCTGTTCCTAAGTTCCTGTTGCTTGCTTTTAGTATTCCTACTTGTGTTGTAAATTTTTTCTAGCCTCTTCCAGTTTTGTTTTAATTTTAAATCCTCAGAAAACATTTCTAAAACAAAAAACTTCAATGTAAAATTTGAACTATTTACAATTCAGCTCCTTAATCTGGATGCAGTTATTGATATCTGAATCAAGAGGGGAACCATTGCTGCGTTAGACCTGACAGTGCACTCTAGACCATTAGAAAACCCAAATGCATGCTAAAAATTTGAGTGATAAAATAACAAAGAAGCTGGCTGGGCTGCGATAAGCTGCATGGCCACAGAACAAAGCAAATCTGGTCACCTGTAGTAAAAGTAAGGGTAACTATGCAAGACAAAGATTTACGGGAGTTTGAAGGTGAGGGGTGAGCAAAGGGAATGTGAATGCATCCACAAAGCAGTACCAAATATTACACAGCAGATATATGCAGATAAATGTAAAATCTACATTAGAACTAAGGGTGCCACAATCTACGAATCTAATGTTACAACAAATCAAGAGTTTCTGTGATTTACAAATTAAGAACATGCCCTAACAAAAACAATGCCTAACGTGCCAGGTAATTTAAAGCAGACTTACCTTTCAGTTCCGTTTTTCATGCATTTGTGGTTATCTAGTTGTTGGTACTACAAGGAGAGGCTAAACTGCCTTTTCTGCGCAGTACATCTTGAGATGCAGGAATTACGTGTGCACACATGCACACAATTCCAGGACGGTGTCATGAGACAGAGGACAACAGGCTGTAGACTCCTCCACAGTCTCCTGCATCTCTGCTGCTCCATGGATCAGGCAGCTGGAGGCAAATAACACTGACAGCCATCAGCTGGGGCTGCCAGCTTTTCCCTGCGGTAGAATCTCTTGTATCTTAGACAAGACACTCAAGCCTGCTGCAGCTTAGACTTGCCTGCAGAGAAACACGGTCCCCTGCTCGGATTTGAACATGCTGCAATGCAAGTGCTGCAACATAGCATTAGGCTGTGGGCATCAGCAGCTCATAGTTCCACTAACAGAAAAAAAATTAAAAATCAGAACTATTTTTGAAAAGCCTCAAGATGGACAACAGTGGTAGAATGCGTTTGCCTCACAGGATAATGTTCTGCAAAGTTTATTACTGGGGCATTATACACTTTTATATTCAGGGTAACCTTTCCCTGAAGAGGTTGGTTATATTGCAATATTTACTCCAGAGTTATAATTCTCTTTCCAACATTTGTGCAGCAGTAAAATGACGACAAAATGCAATTTCCAGATGATTTTACCGCGTTAGCTAAGAAGAATCTGTAAATAGAGCACATTCTCTAGCTTAATAAATGCTCAACAGTGGCAGCTAAGCTCTCAACTGTGATTTAACTTAGCAGATTCAGAACAGAAACAGTGACCCTCCTACTGTTTAAGGGACATTTCAAATATTCCTACAGTCACCGATCTTAAGTAACAATTTTACCAAAACACAAGTTAACTGAATTTAAATAATTATTCTCAAAATTGTGGCACCCTTAGACCTAAGGAAACAGTGTGTGGTTCCTGTAAATGGTTTAATTATCTAGCTAGTCTTTTTCTTAAATGGAGTCTTATGCAGATTGTGATTTACAATAATACATCAGAAGTTGCACTGGAACATAAACAATTACAATTTGGCAACAGGATTTTATACAAAAGAGATGTGGTAAATTGAACAGGTGAACGCCACAGTGGCTACAATACATATAGCTTGCAAAGAGAGTCACCAGTGCAATTAACACACTTAAAGTAGATGCTATTAACTGATCCCAGTCCTATAATTTCTTTAGGAATCCTAAATTCACAAAATGGAAGGGTTATGCACCTACCCAAATCATTTTGCGTCACTTTTAATATGTGTGACCCCCCCCCCCCCCCCAAGGACTGGACTGTACCTTAATAAATTTGAGTGCAATCCCTGATATTAAGCACTTACTAAATTGTAAGAGGGTTTTTATATAAAAGCAAATTCCTGTTACATTTACTGGAACCACACTTTCAAAAGGTTATTCCATACTTAGAACAATATTGCTGTCCATGGTTATAACCAGACACTGCTTTCGGGTAAAAGCTTGGCACTGCTGTGAATTTAACTGTGTCCACATGACCATAAAGAAACAAGAAACAACCAATAGGTGGATGAAGAGCGTGAGCTGACGCCCTCTTGTTGGCTCTCTCATTCACACACACCCAAGCTCCTGCCTCACTGCAAGGTTCTGAATGGCACCAGCAAGTTCATTCATCTTTATGTACAACACACAGGAAACATGTACAAACACACGCACTCTCACTCAAATAATAACAACAAATTGACATACAGTATATGCATTCTGGAAGAAAAAAAGCATTTAATCAAGTTGCAATAGTATACGACTTAAAAATATTATGTCAAATGGGTTTACACATACAAAGAGATAAAACTTCCGGCAGTCAAAACTAAAATCAAGCTAGTGTCTCACCCGCTTTCGTCTTGAACTGCACATAAAATTATCAATCTGAATTCTCCTGCAATCATTATACCCTATAAAATACCAATATGGCAGTCTGGTATCTGCTCTACTGGCAGACTTGCTGCTCACAGGGACACATCCAGCTTAACTGGGTCAGATTTCTAAAGAACTTTGGTCAATTTGATTAAGAAGGGACACTGACCAGTGGACCATTCGGCTGGGTAAGTAAAGATTTTTTCTTAAAAGTTTGATGAGATTTGGAGATGGCAATTATGAACATATGCACTGCAATATGATGGCATCTGCGACACATTAACACCATCTTGTAACAGTGCCAGTATCTGAATTGCTACAGTACTGTGCCACATTAGTGGTTAATTCCCTTCGCCTGTGACTCAATATTTCCCATTTCATTTGGCAAGTAAATGGCCTCTGGCGTGAGATGAGTTAAAATCTGTTAACTGAGAAGATCTGTTGATTTATACTTTGGCTTAAACTTACTGCTCATGACATTTATTACCAGAGACAATGTAAACCCTGCAAATTGTTCAGCAACGTCAGAGTGTGGTTGAAGTGAATCATTCACTCACAGACTGTCCGCTGCAGTCGGATATGTTCCTGGAGACAAAACTGTCCATGCACAGTGTTTATTTGAAGTACAGACACAAGTTTTAAAAGCGAAACAGCGGAGAACAGTATCTGGGATCTAGTACGTCCTGAATTCCTTGCTGGTGCCAATTAAAACCTTGCCTGTGATTTTTTTCTGTCCAGCAGCTCATACAGCCACAGCTCTGCACACAAAATACTGCTGAGTTCAACAAAGCAACAAAAGGAGGCTGGCATTAGTCACTGTTTAAGGTTCAGTTACATCAATCTCAAACAGTTAGATTCTACAACTCAAGAACAGGCCAGTGGAAACCTCGGATGACAAACCATGTGCATTACTGGCTAAATCACTTAAGTCACTGTACACATTTTCTGTTTTGCCTGTCCCTTTAATTGCCACTATTTCACGCTTTAATAGGTGATTTGCCATTATTGGGCCAAATTTAAAGATTATCTCAAATGGGTTGAAACATACACAAAGAAATCAAATGTTCAGCAGTCAAGATTAAAATCAAGGTAGTGTCTCAATTGCCTTTGTCTTGATCTATCTATCTATAATATTAACATAAACGTACCATTTTAGAAACATAGAAAAATCGGAGCAGGAGTAGGCCATTTGGACCTTCGAGCCTGCTCTGCCATTCAATATGATCATGGCTGATCCTCTATCTCAATACCATATTCCCGCTCTCTTCCCATACCCCTGGATGCCTTTTGTGTCTAGAAATCTATCTATCTCCTTCTTAAATATATTCAGTGACTTGGCCTCCACAGCTGTCTGTGGTAGAGAATTCCACAGGTTCACCACCCTCAGTGAAGAAATTTCTCCTCATCTCAGTCCTAAATGTCCTACCCCGTATCCTGAGACTGTGACCCCTTGTTCTAGAGCCCCCAGCCAGGGGAAACATCCTCCCTGCATCCAGTCTGTCTAGCCCTGTCAGAATTTTATACGTTTCCATGAGATCCCCTCTCATTCTTCTAAACTCTAGTGAATACAGGCCTAGTCGACTCAATCTCTCCTCATATGACAGTCCTGCCATCCCAGGAATCAGTCTGGTGAACCATCGTTGCACTCCCTCTAGGGCAAGTATATCCTTTCTTAGGTAAGGAGACCAAAACTGCACACAGTACTCCAGGTGTGGTCTCACCAAGGCCCTGTATAACTGTAGTAAGACATCCTTGCTCCTGTACTCAAATCCTCTTGCAATGAAGGCCAACATGCCATTTGCCTTCCTAACTGCTTGCTGCACCTGCATGTTTGCTTTCAGTGACTGGTGTACAAGGACACCCAGGTCCCTTTGTACATCAACATTTCCCAATCTATCACCATTTAAATAATACTCTGCCTTTCTGTTTTTCCTACCGAAGTGGATAACTTCACATTTATCCACGTTATACTGCATCTGCCATGTATTTGCCCACTCACTCAACTTGTCTATAAATCGTCTTGAAGCCTCTTTGCATCCTCCTCACAACTCACAATCCCACCTAGTTTCGTGTCGTCAGCAAACTTGGAAATATTACATTTGGTTCCCTCATTCAAATCATTGATATATATTGTGAATAGCTGGGGCCCAAGCACTGATCCCTGCGGTACCCCACTAGTCACCGCCTGCCACCCTGAAAAAGACCCATTTATTCCTACTCTCTGTTTCCTGTCGTTAACCAATTTTCAATCCATGCCAGTATATTACCCCCAATCCCATGTGCTTTGATTTTGCACACTAACCTCTTATGTGGGACTTTATCAAAGGCCTTCTGAAAATCTAGATACACCACATTCACTGGTTCTCCCTTGTCTATTCTACCAGTTACATCCTCAAAACACTCCAGTAGGTTTGTCAAACACAATTTCCCTTTCATAAATCCATGTTGACTTTGTCTAATCCCGTTGATATTTTCTAAGTGTCCTGTTATCACATCCTTTATAATAAACTCTAGCATTTTCCCTACTACTAGGGTGGATGCTGGGAGAATGTTTCCCTTGGCTGGGGAGTCTAGAACCAGGGGCCACAGCCTCAGGATAAAGGGTAGGCCATTCAGGACTGAGATGAGAAGAAATTTCTTCACACAGATGGTGGTGAATCTTTGGCATTCTCTACCCCAGAGGGCTGTGGAGGCTCAGTCATTGGGTATATTCAAAACAGAAGTCGATAGATTTCTGACTAGTAAAGGTATCAAGGGATACGGCGATAGGGCCGGTGAATGGAGTTGTGGCAGAAGATCAGCCATGATCTCACTGAATGGGAGAGCAGGCTCGAAGGGCCGAATGGCCTACTCCTGCTCCTATTTCTTATGTTCTTATAGAATTTTGGAAGATGACAACCAATGCATCCACTATTTCCATGGCTACCTCTTTTAGTACTCTGGATTGCAGATTATCAGGCTCTGGGGATTTATCGGCTTTCAGTCCCATTAATTTCTCCAGCACTATTTTTTTAACTAATATTAATTTCCTTTAATTCCTCCTTCTCACTAGACCCTAGCATTTCTGAGAAGTTATTTGTGTCCTCTTCCGTGAAGACAGAACCAAAGTATTTGTTTAATTGCTCTGCCATTTCCTTGTTTCCCATTATAAATTCTCCCGTTTCTGTCTGTAAGGGACCTACATTTGTCTTCACTAATCTTTTTCTTTTTACATACTTGTAGAAGCTTTTACAATCGACTTTTATGTTCCTTGCAAGTTTACTCTCATACTCTATTTTTCCCCTCTTAATCAATCTCTTGGTCCTTTTTTGCTGAACTCTAAACTGCTCCCAATCCTCAGGCTTGCTACTTTTTCTGGCAACTTTATATGACTCCTCTTTGGGTCTAATACTATCCTTAATTTCTTTTGTTAGCCGCTTTTCCTTTTGTGTTTTTGCGCCAGAAAGGAATGTATAACTGTTGCAATTCATGCATTCGTTCCTTAAATGTTAGCCATTGCCTATCCACCGTCATGCCTTTTAATGAAGCTCCGCAATCTATCATAGCCAACTCACTCCTCATACCTTCGTAGTTTCCTTTGTTTAGATTTAGGACTGTCAGTTAGCACAGTTACAAATTCAAAAAATCAAGCAACTGAAATATTGGTTGATTTAGTCAGCTGTCTGAAGGGCTAGCATTAAATGTAGCCATTACTATTTTATCAATGTTTCAAATCTCAAGTATCTCATATGTGATGCAGTACAAGCCTGCTCATTCCATTCCCCCACCATACACCAACAAGCTCTGCCCACCTACTCCAATTGTTTTTCAAAGTACTCTGGTGGGATAAGAGGCGACACTTCAACAAAGGTCAGAATACCAAGAGTAAGACGACATCATTATCTTAATCTCTGGATCACGAGATTTAACTGAAGTTTTGAATACAGTGTGTTCACCCTTAAAGAGTAGCACTATCAATTAAAATGAAGTCCTCTCTATTTAAAGTGCTTTCCCATCATTGCTTGAAAACAATTATAGTCGTAAATATGTTTTTTCTGTTAGGAGGTACACAGATCTTTAAAAATGGGAAGACAAGTTGAAGAAGCGGTTTAAAAAAAAGCATTGGTTTTATAAATAGAGACATGGAGTAGCAAACCAAAGAGGTTATGCTATGGCTGTACAAATCATTGATTAGGTCACGGTTAGAATATTATGTCCAGTTTTAGGTGACCTACTTTGGGCAGAATATCAAGACCATGGAGACAGTGCAGTTGATACCAGGGATGAAACGTTTCATGAGAGTAGAAAAACGGGGGTTCTTTTCAATTAGAACAAAGGATCAATCAAAGTGTTCAAAATTATGAAGGGCTTTGATAAGGTAAATTGGAAAAACTATTTTCACTACTTGATGTGTCAGTAAAAAGAACAAAGGGAGAGGTCAGGAAAATTAATCTTTTTTTTTACATAAGGAGAGCTGTCGGACACTGAATACCCGACTAGAAACAGTGGTGGAAGCAGATTACATAATAACCTTTAAAAGGGAAGTGAATAAATATTTGTAAAAAGAAACACTTAAAAGGATGTAAAGAAAGGATGGGGGGGGGGGGGGCGGGGGGGATGGGTCTAAGTGGTAGCTCATTCAGAGAGCTGGCACAGGCACAATGGGCCAAATGGCCTACCTTGGCACTGTAAATTCTCAAAGACAGCATCCTTGCGGAGTTGCACCACTTTGGGTCTCTCACCCCACTGCTCACTCAAAGGCCATACAGCACAGGGAGGGAGAGGCTGTGTGCATCTCAGGGCTGCTCTGAAGCCACCCAACCCTAGGAAAACACCATCAGGTGAATATGCAGCAGTAACCAGCCAGCAGTGTGTTTCTCCAAGCCTGGGTAGCTCTGGATCAGCTCTCTGGCTGATCTCAAGTGCCAGCCACCATTAAAGTGAATAGAGCTGTTCCTGGACTCACGTGATCCATCCCAAAACCCACATCACAAAGAGGCTGAGGAGGAGATGGTGACCCAGGATAGAAAGCCTATGCAATGCTGTTACGGGAACAAGATTTTAGAACAGCGAACACAGAAATTTAAGACAATATTTTTTCAGGCAGAGATAGGGAGAATACTTTGAATAGGAAGTATTCCCTAAAGATTGTGTGTGCAAACAGTGAACAAGGAACAAGAACGTAAAAAAAACCTGATTGTAGCAATTAGAAGTATTGATGTTTTATATTAATAGTCGTAAACAGGAAACCCTACACACTTGACTATTGACAAAATTCTCTAATCAAACACTTGATAGTGGTTGGGGAAACCATCTATAAAGCCCCCCGAAATACAACACCAGTTAATGCAAACAGATGAATCTATCTGCTCAAAACTTCATTCTTTAACTTTCACAGCCAAAGTAAAAATGTAATTATTGACTGTCAGGAGCACAAAGAAACAAGCTCTTTGCCAGCAACTGAATAAGCATCGATTCCCCCGACCCCGACATTTGGTTTATTTCATTCAGCACTTTTTGTGTTTTCTTCCTCTGCTCTATCTGACAGGTTGCTATTTCAGCTGTTAGACATTTCAGCCCCCAAGCTATAAAACAACCCATTAACTTATTAAAAGGAGCGAAGTCAGTGTTAATGGATGGCACATGCACACACAGGAGCAAGGATTGCACAACAGAGTGCAATCTTCTAGGGTCACACTTGGGAGCCGAGCAACAGGGCGCTCCTGGAAATTCATTTTCAAAAAGGAGCCACTTTTTCTGGAAACCAAAGAACATCGCCAGACACTGAAAGCACACAAGTACGTCTCCCAGCAGGCTGATTTCCAAAAGGAACCCCAAGTCTGATGATAGGAAATTCATGAAGCTTTGTTAAACTCTCAGACAGAATCATAAACTGTCGCTGTTCCTTGTGACAGATTTAAGGCAGGGAAAATTAAATATATATCTTCCCCTCCCCGCAACAATAATTCAAATGTCACCTCAAACCCGATAGAGCATGAAACATATCCCATAAATCGTCCAGCCTGAAAGGACTCTTTTGTGCAAACTAATCTACACAAGTACATTTAGTATAACATCCAGAAAGCATGCAGCACAAAACAAAAACCAAGATAAATTTCTCACAAATCAAAGCCTTAAACAGCTCACAATCACATCCCTCATTGGGTCCAAATTCAGTGGCTTCCATCCCCAATAGCTTTAATCAATCCTACATTTCTAATGTAATTGCACCTAAATGGAAAGTACAAGAGAACTAATAAAAGCAACATGTTTTCCTAAAGTTTACCTGCAGCCAGGCAATGAACTTGGTTTGTCACTGGGAGGAGAATAATTTTCTTTCTGCATCTCTGCCTCCCTCCCTTCCCTCCCTCAACACAATGTTTAGCCCCCACTTCCTTACCTGTTCTGATAGCTGAAATATGTGGCATCGCGAGGGATTGTACACAGCTGTTTGCCATAGCAGCATAACGTCTGAGGGGAGAACTCATACTGTGAAGAAAAGGCATAGCGACAATTTAATCTGATCTCACCGAGAGATTTAAATTCAGTTCAGGTGCAAACATTGTAAAACGGGAACTTCAGCCTTCTCACCTCTACAGCAAATATGTAGTTAATGACATGAACCATCTGTGCTTACTAACTTTAACTGTACTAATTTTAACGCAGAATATGGACCACAAGGACATGGAGAAATCCACAGCACTAATAAAATGAACTGAATATATGCATGGTCTAGGGGTGGTCGCAGGTATACCATTATGCTTTGGGTGGTGAATGGGTTCACCAAGGTGAGGGATATTGGTGCCGGAGAATTTAACATTTTCCCACTTTCAGTATCAGGAACTGAAGATTTTTCAGGGACAGGAGAAGGCCATTAGGCTTCACAAGCCCATCTTTTTGATCATGACCTGACCAGCCCTACCCTCACTTTGTTCCTTAACACCATCTGTTCTCCAGAAATACATCTAGTTATCCTGTAAACAGATTTAAACTATTCACTTCAATGGTCTTTCCACAAACCGATTATCATTGGTGAAGATTCCTAATTGCCTCATTTTAACTCGTTCCCTGTAGTAGTGGAGCCCTTTGCTGTGGGGAAAAATCTGTCCAAGTCAACCTTCTCCCACAGTTTCAATTTTTAGAGAGAAGCGGCCAGCAAATATTAAGAAGCTTCCCGTAGAAATTAAGAAAAAGAAAAAAGGAGGGAAAACCATTGGGAGAAGGAAATACAGCAAAAATGATGGGAATTTTATACTAACTATACGCCTTCAGTTACAGTTTAATTATTTAGGCACTTTAAACCACAAGTACTTTGCATTTTTTATAAATAATGTTACCTTCCGTCCACAACAGTAGCCAAGAGATTGCATGACTGGATCAATCTCCAGCTCGAAGACCTCGGCCAATTTTGTACAGTATTTATATACACGTGAGGTCTTGCGGTTGTATAACCATGCATTGTTGAACATCAACCATACATCTTCTACATACTGCCATGGCTCCTGGTACTGCCCAGTGTCCAGCTTGCGTTTTATTGTTGACAGATCCATAGGATTCTTCACTATGTCAAAATAATCCTACACAGAAGAGGGGGGGTGGGGGGGAAAGAAGAAACATCCTTTCAGTAACTGAAATTACAGTGCTCTGCAGTCTTCAAATATAACACAATCCCCACTGAAAGTTTCAAATCAAGGGCTGAAGCACCATCTTTATACTTTTCAGTCTGTGAGAACTGCAGAATTGAAAAATTGTTCACTTTTTTTTTAAAGTCAGCATTGGACAAAATGTTCATAAGAATCTGTAGAATGAGGAATGGCTATCAGATCCCAAATGACACGTAAGCCAGTTGCCTGCATCCAATGTTCTTGGTAACCTCAGGGTGCTCTAAGCACCATCCTGCCTTTCACTTAATTTTATACACCCTGAAGCAAAATTGGTAAAGCTCCCAGTTATGTTTTTGGGTTTCTTTATTCTTTTTTACTCTAAACATTTTGGCTTCTCAGATTACTCCCCTAGGTGAGCCCTACCTCCTTTTCTCCCAGAGATCGTTTTCATTTTCCTTCGTATCTACGTAAATTTATAGCCTGCCCAGGAATTATTTCAGTTACTGATTTAATTGCAAGGCGGCAGAACACTAGACTCTGACTAGATTTGTGCTTTAATTGTCAAACAAGTTTATTAAACGGTAAAAGAACAAGCAAATAGCAGTAATGCACAGATTTTTGTTTTACATTTGTCTTTAAGTTTAGCTACCTGAACTAGTAGAAAATAAAGAGTTTGCGACAGCTGTGCTTAGATATGACATGAGCAATATTCTTATGTAATGGTTCCTTTATTTTTCTCACCATCTATGGAAACTATCTGATCTATTGCTCTTCGAAAGCTTCAGCCAGTCTCTCCGATTTGAACAAGGCAGATTGATAAATACCTTAAAAAAAAGTGTGACCGGACCAAGCAGAATTAAATAATTTTCTGTTAAACTATTTAAAAAGCTGCCAATCAAACATTTTCGAACAACTCCCACAAGATGTTTATATTTGAATTGGATGGCTTGGTTCTCTACCTCAGAAACCAGGCATTGTCAAACTGACTAAAATCTGAGATAGCTTTATCAAATTAAGCTGGGACATGATTTCTATGAGTGAAGCTGGTTTTTATTCCCTTATGTACTGTGACAGAATTAAAGAAGCTACATCATGCTAAATCTTAAATATTTCATTTTTGTCACATTCTCTTCCTTTTGAAAGAACCTATGCACGTTATTCATGTTCACTGAGCTAGGTCTCAGCATATTCCACCATCTTAAACATGAAGTCATTATTGCAAGCATATTATTGGAAACTCTGCTGGTTTTGGTTGTCTTGATACATATTTGAGTTCCACTCACAAACACGTTCAGCAACACTGCACCCCTTTGATCCAAAGACCTTATTGCCACTTGGTGTGAAGGCAAGCGGAACTAATTGCTGTTTAATAGCTCACAACTGCACTACAAAACCCAAGAATGTTTCAATAGCATTTGTTTTTAAAGTGCTACATGTTTAAGCCTAGAGATATTGCAGTAGGGCCACTGCCCAATAAAGTTTCCGCCTATGTTTTAAAGTGCGCTTTACTGTGTCATACAGATAATTATGTAAAAGAAAATACTTAAAAGCAATTTAGCAATACACCCCATAACAGCATACTCTGGCAGTGGAGAGCAGGTCTTTCTGGTTTAAGATATCAAGCACTGACTTTTTAGTTTGGGTTCTCTGACTGGAACATCAAATTTCCACCCACCTGTTAAACATGTGTGTGTATACAATATACTGTGCTAAGCTATGGATCAGCACAATAAAGAAACAGAAAATGGAAGAAATACAACAGATCTGTTAGCATCTGAAAAGAGAAAAAACAGATTAACAAGTCTCCCACCTAAAACGTTAATCCTTTTCTTCTTCTCAGTGGTTGACAGACCTGTTGTGTATTTCCAGTTTTTAGTTCAGATTTCCATCAGGCCCAGTTTTATTTTTTATCTCCACGAGTGATCAGAATTACTGGTTGCTAGAATAATATTGAACTAAAATCTGTGTGTGGGGGGGGTAAGGGGGAGCTAACTAATGATAGTTAATGAGGCAATTGTTTTTTAAAGTTGCAGTAGTACAGTAATGGAGTCACGTGTTTGAAGTACTAAAAAGGTTATCAGGAGAGGTTTATTGTTTTATTCAATTTGGAACCAAGACATCTCAGGATGATTAGAAAAGGTACAAGCAATTTTGTGCACCACTGTTGGTTTGTTCCCAATGCTCTGTAAAATAGGAAAAGTTGCAATTATCTCCTTCTTAAAGGGGTTTCACCAGGCACCAATGCACTGCAATTAGATAAATATCACCAGTTGTGGCTGACTATAAGCCACTGATCCGGTCAGCCTCATGAGTGGAGATATCTTAACACATCGCTACTGTGCAATATCCCTACTGATGTATCACACACAAAACAAAACAGGATCTTCAACGAGACATTTTTATAAGGAATCCAGGGGAGGTTTTCTTTAATGTGTTATTTGTAATTTGGATTCAGAGGGATATAATCTTCCAAACATCAGCGATATATCCATAACCGTCTGTTTGATTGTTATTCAAACAAGGTTATCTTACTAGCTACACAGGAGAAAAGATGCTGAAGATACATGAATTCTGAATCACAGCCTCACTTGCACCAAACGTACTGCCATTTGCAACCCATACATGGAGCAGCAGGTGTGCGGTTAACAAACTTGCAATGTACTGATATCAAACTCATCTGTGGCTATAAAGAAAAAGCGGAGGATTCTACATTTTCTCAGACAAACCACTAAACCACAAGCTTCCTCTAAAACAAAGAGAACTAGCATTAAACCGACACTCTGTTTGATTTAGTAGTATTTTACCAAACCCAGACAGCCTCAATTATTAAGACTCAGAGACAGTGAAACATAAACCTCTGCATTTTGTTGGATAAACTAGTCGCATACATTCATCAGGAAAGACTCATGGACCACTTCCAACTATACAGTGCCACCAATTTATCTTCCAGAGAGCAGCTCAGGTTAGATGACAGTATGTGTACAATGCAAAGGAAACATCACATTTATAGAGTGCCTTTGGGAAAAAAAAACAGCAATTTTTTTCCCTATCTTCATATATTTAGTTAACATATGCAAAGTCCATTGGATTGGCAAACAAAACTATGTACAGAAGTAGTTACCTGTAATGAATTGCCATGTTACACATTTGTACGATAAAAAGTTGCACAATCTGCACTGCACACAACAGAAATGGCTTTCCAAAAAAAGTGACAGATTCTGTGCACAATTTGCTATCTTTTGCAATCTGTGCTGCAATGTGGAGTATTGAAATTTTACATCTGTCAGGGTCATCTTTGAATAGCTGCGTATTTATCTGGACTTGGGAATGCAGAACAACTCAGTATTTTTGGCTTACTCAACACATCAAACTTCTGAACTGGATCCAGTGTCGTAAAGACATTCAGTGAATGTTTTCAGCCACTGGGGAGCAGCGCAGAAATCAGTAGAGATTGGCATCAAGCATCCTACCAATTTCTTTCGTCTGAACCCACTAGGAATGAAGCGGTAAAGTTTGGTTGCCACCAAAGATGAAGCGTGACTATAAGCAGTCACTTCTGTTTTGTGGGATGCTGTTACGTCTCTGGACCAATAGAGTTTCACTTTCATTAAAAGAAAAAGAATGAACCTGCATTTATGTAGCACCTTATCATGTCCTCAGAACGCCCCAAAGCGCTTTAAAACCAGTAGATCACTTCTGAATTGCAGTCACCGTTGTGTGGGCAAATGTAGCAGCCAATTTGTACAAAGCAAGGCCCACAAACAGCAAATGAATTAAGGACCAGATAATCTACTTGTGTGGTGCTGGTGGAGGGAGGAATGCTGGCCAGGACACCAGATAACTTCCTGTTCTCGTTAGATTAGTGCCACGGGATCTTTTCCGTCCACCTGAGCTGGCAAACGTGGCTTCAGTTTATTGCCTCATCCGAAAGATGGCACCTCTGACAGTGCAGCACTCCTTCAGTACTGCACTGGAGTGTCAGCCTAGATTATGGGCTTGAAGGTGAGAATGTGACGAACTGAGCCAGGCTAGCACATTAGGTTTACTTATTTTAACACTTTAATAAAGTTCAGCTACAGGAAACCCATTACTGTTACAAAAAGCATTTAATGATTCAAAACATGGTTTAAATTCCCTCCAGTGAAAACCATCCTGTGTTACTTTGCCAGCTGCATAGAGTAACATGATCAATAGTATTTAATTACCAGTACTTACTGGAATTCCTAAAAGTGAGGGATCCACAGGTTGCCTGAATGGCAATGATTCGGGGTCCTGACGGTACAATGCTTCAAGTGTGGGCATAAGAGCTTGCCGTAGTTCCTCTGGTTTGAAAACTATCAGGAAACAACAGACAGTGACATCAGCTTACCGTAGAACTGTACCCTGTTCCAGAGAAAGTCATTCGGCTGAACCAATAAAACTATGGCACATTGCCACTCTAATATAGTCAACTATGCTTTAATCAAAAGGTTACAGTAGTTTTTAACATTATGGATCACATCAGGAGTGACAATCAACTGCATAAACACTTGGCTCAGGCTGTAACAGCCATTTATAATAGGAATTCCTATACAGCTCAGATATTCTAAAACAATGTACAGCTTCACAATGCCACTACTAAATGCACAAATTCATTGAGAGAGGTAGTTTGCTCACATTTCCACGCAGTGACAATCCGAATGTAAAACTTCCAATCTATGCCATGATAATGTGCAGCAGCCTTTGAGCTGCAATTTTACCTGTAGAGGACTGTACTGAATTCCTTTATATTGTATTTTGTGACTACCCCATCTCACCCACAGACCAGATAACATCCTTAAGCCCTTATCTGCAGCAGGTATTTGAAAAAGTTGTTTTTGTTGACCCACAAACACCTACACTTCCTACGTGATTGAGGTGGCGATGCCGATGACTGAGAAGACGCATTGGCGCTGGCCTCCTCTTCCTCCTTGGGCTCGGTTTTGATCTCTGGTTTCTCCTCCTCCTCCATGGCTTCTTGCTTAGTCTCAACACTCTCATTACTCTCTTCCTTCAACTGTGGACATGAAGACACCTCATCACTCTGCAGATAGAAGAACACATGCCATACCTATGTAAGCAGTCTCATGTCTATCAGGCACCTTTTAACCCATTACACTTACATTCATAAATTGCACTGTATTTTTCTTTTAAGAGCCAGTACATGGATCGTCTTTAATGTATGAAAATTAGCTAAAGATTTTAGTTGGGCTGATTAAGTGCTTCAGCCTCTAGTAAATATAATTTGGAGGTCTGTAGCCTTGGCATTCTGATGATTAGCATTCATTGTAAACAGGTTAATCAGTTCACCAGTTGACACCATCGTCCAAACCAATTGAGGATCAATTTCTTAAATGCTTTTCTCAACAAACTCTCTGCCTTCAACTCCAGCTAATCTGTGGTCAGAGTCTTTTCCTAGTCATAACCCATCCTTACCAAACTCTACTGTGTCCCAGTGAAACAAGTTAAACATTACGGTCTCAAATCCCTCCACTACCCTGCTGCAAGCCTACCCGAATGATCTTCTCCACCTCTGCCTCAACCCACACCCTGCATTCCTCTGGCTCCAAACTACTTTGCTCCCTCAGACAGGCCTAGGGCCAATTCAGAGCTACTCGAGTCAGAGGAAATAAACCCACTTGTGGCAGGATACTGCTGTGTACACAAGAGGCAAGTGGAGCCTGTTGGAGGCCAAATATCAGTACTCTGCATTGGTATCCCACGTTGCAGGTAATGAACCCAATTTATTGCCTGTGAGCTTCCTTGATATGGTAGTAAGGACTCTTCAGGTGAACTGCAACTAGTCCCCAGATTGCACTGCCTGTCTGAACCAGAGTTAAACACAACAAAAAAATATGAAGCTGACTTGGGAAAATGTCTAACGAGTTTTGGACTACCGTATTTCATCAACTAACTCAGGGATACTGCAATACTTGAAACGGTTAAGGTGACATTTGCTCATCTCCGTACCTCAATTTTGACATCCGTCTGGGTTTCCGGCGCTTCTGATTCCATTTCTTCCACTTTGACTTCTGGTTTGGTTTCAGACAGTGGTGCTTCAGTCATAAGCTGCTGAGAGTTTGTGTCTGTACTGGCCACAGAGGCTGGGGTAGCTACTCTACCATCTGTGCTTGTTGCAGATTGCGAGAGCTTTAAAATTTGGGGGAGAAATAAAAATATTTCAGTTGTAAAAATAAAAGCTACATAGCACGATGAGCAGATGTGAAAAAAACCCTGTAATTCACGCAGCTTTGTTACGCATGAGTTAATGAGTGGGACGTAGATCATAGCTAATACCTGCTTAAAGATGACCAATTACAGCACACGTTATGTACATAAAATGAGATCAAATTTAATTTTAAAATGTAAACTATATCGATGTGTGGATTGAGGGATGGTTCTAGAAATTTCACCATTAGCTTGACAAATGATTGCACTGCAGAGAATATAGATATGCCCATGATACAAAATGTATTTAACATCTTAGCATAATTAACACTGCAGAGAGAATTGTTTTAAATAACTAATCCATTTCAGATAAGATACACCCTTTAGAAGGTCATCAATTGAAGCGATAGCAAGAGAATTTTTTTTTCTCAAGCATGTGTCTTTCATACACTACTTTGATTAGGCATGGGAAAAGTAGGACCATTTCCAGCTAAGCCAAAAATAATGACTTAAAAAGTAAGGTTTGTACCAGTAAAGGACATTGAAAACTTCAGGGGTTCAATGTGCAGGCTCAGTGAGTGGGCGAGAACATGGCAGATGGAATATAATGTGGATAAATGTGAAGTTATCCACTTTGGTAGAAAAAACAGAAAGGCAGAGTATTTCCTAAATGGTGAAAGATTGGGGAATGCAGATGCTCAAAGGGACCTGGGTGCCCTTGTACACAAGTCACTGAAAGTGAATGTGCAGGTGCAGCAAGCCATTAGGAAGGTAAATGGTATGCTGGCCTTCATTACAAGAGGATTTGAGTACAGGAATAAAGAAGTCTTACTCCAATTATATAGGGCCTTGGTGAGACCACACCTGGAGTACTGTGTACAATTTTGGTCTCCTTACCTAAGGAAAGATATACTTGCCATAGAGGGAGTGCAACAAAGGTTCACGAGATTGATTCCTGGGATGGCGGGACTGTTGTATGAGAAGAGATTAAGTAAACTAGGCCTGTATTCTCTTGAATTCAGAAGAATGAGAGGGGATCTCATTGAAGCATACAAAATTATTACAGGGCTTGATAGGGTGGATGCTGGGAGAATGTTTCCCTTGGCTGGGGAGTCTAGAACCAGGGGCCACAGCCTCAGGATAAAGGGTAGGCCATTCAGGACTGAGATGAGAAGAAATTTCTTCACAGAGGGTGGTGAATCTTTGGAATTCTCTACCCCAGAGGGCTGTGGAGGCTCAGTCATTGGGTATATTCAAAACAGAAGTCGATAGATTTCTGACTGGTAAGGGCATCAAGGGATATGGTGATAGGGCCGGTGAATGGAGTTGAGGCAGAAGATCAGCCATGATCTCATTGAATGGCGGAGCAGGCTCGAAGGGCCGACTCCTGCGCCTATTTCTTATGTTCTTATGTAATTCAGAACTTCTCCATATTCCTGATACCATTTAAGTTACTGGGGAAAGTCACTAACTTTATGAAAACAGTGATTAAATATTTGCTAGGGTGAAAAAAAAAACGATTCAACGATTATCAGAGGCTACGATTCTCATACTGCTGTCGCTCAAACAAAACCATTTTTGTTTCAAACAAGACTACTTACAGGAGTGGCAGGCTGAGGCGGCCCAGTTGACTGCTGCATTGGTTGTGGTGTTGGTACCGACTGTTGTGATTGTACTGGAGTTGGAGGCTGTGTTGGAGTTTGGGTCCGAGGTGGAGTCTGATTCGGGGTCGTGCTCCGCGCTGGAGTCGGTGTTGGTGTCGAGGCCCGACCTGAGGTGGAAGCTGGAGTAGAGGCCTGAGACTGGGAAGTTGCTGGTTGAGGAGAAGTCATGCCGGATGGGGCTGGATGCTGGATAGGCGGTATACTTCCAGCAGCAGTAGTGACGACAGGGGCAGAGACGGAGGCAGGTGAAGGGGTTTGCCGGAGAGTTGGCTGAGAGACCGGTGGACAATGCATCTGAGCGCTGGGTAGTCCGATCATGTTTACAGAGTTGTTCAAAGGAAGTGAAGTGCCAGGTGCCTGAGTCTGCTCCAAAAAAAAGCACAAGACATCTCACTAACTCACTAAGTACTTGGGTTTGCTGACAATGTATACACTTACAGTAACAATTGAGAGAAGTTTAATATGGTTCAATTAACTATGTTTTAAATGGGGGAGGCTTTAAAAATATACGAGGCATGATACTGCAGTCAGAATGCTTTACAGTGGCATTGTTAAGTACCAGCGTGTTGAATAAAAAGTTTATTCCACACCATTTGTTAGGATTCAAGCCATTTTAGGTAGTTCACTCAACAATGAGAAAACAAAGCATACAAAAAAAAGTTCTGGATGAAACACATAGCTGGAGACCAAAGCCATACAAGATACTGGCACACAGAGTTTAGATATATATTTTACGTTGTACTGAACAGGCAAATTACAAACTACATCATGATGTTCTGAAGCTTCAAATGAATTAACCCTTGGAAGACATCATTCATTTCTGGGCACTATTGCCAATGTAATCCTGATCCTCTTTAGACTCTGCACATTTTCCAAACTCATCTTGAGCTCACAAATTAAAAGCAACTGCAAAAAAGCAAGGGTTTCATCTGAATAGGAGCACTTGTTGGAGTCGGAATACACTGTGAAGCACACCAAACAGCCTGCTCAACCCTACGCATCTTCTATTTTATCTACCCTCTGACGTTTCAGCTTATATTATAGCGAATGAGTCGATGTTAGTCAAGGACGGGGGAAGGAACTGAGAGATTATTGGCTCTCAGCCAATAGCACCTGAATTAATTAGTGCGCTTGAAGTGACTGCGCCAAGAATACCTGATTCATTCCAGGCTGGTTTGCAGGTTGAGATATGCCCACATTATTCACATTCATTCCACCAGAGGCTGCAGGAAACTGGTTCTGATTCAGAAACTGGTTCTGGGGAGAAGGCTGACCAATGTTGTTGGCATGCACTCCCAGCATGCTTTGGGGCTGTGGCAATCGGGAAGGTGACATTCCCATCTGGAAGAAATTAAACAAGAGTGTTACAATTTATACTAGATTAAAAGAAACAAACTGACACAACAACTTGCATTTATATAGCACCTTTAACATAGTAAAACGGGATATTTCTCCCCCCCACGAAAAAGATCTAGGTTACATGAGGGAGATAGAACTCCACAATGAACAATGCTAACTTAATACCACAAGTACCTTCTCCAAAATGTAGCATTTTTATTAGGCAAACAAAAATTGGACAAGACAGGTGTTTGGCTAATTATAATAAATTCTATTATTAGGATGAGAATTTTAAATTTGAGTCATTTGGGGAACAGGAGGCAATGTAAGTCAGTGAGGACAGGGGTGATAAGTAGGACAGTGTGGGGAGGATATCAGCAGCAGAGTTTTAGATGAGCTGAAGTTTATGAAGGGTGGATGACGAGAGGCCGGCCAGGAGAGCATTGGAGTAATCAGGCCTGGTGGTGATAAAGGCATGAAGGGCGGTTTCAGTGGCAGATTGGCTGAGGTAGGGAGGAAAAAACTAGGGGCTGAAGAATGGCTAAACGAGAACACCTTATCCTGGTATCAACTAATATCCCTCCCTCAATCAGTACCACCTAAAAAAAGACAGACTGATCCACTCACCTCACGGCTATTTTTGGGACATTGTTGGTCTAGAATCGTTGTTACACATGCCTACATATCAATACACATTGTGATGTTTCAACGTGAAAAGTGCTATACAAGTACAAGCATGCTACCTTTTATTGGTTAATTTAGCCTTGGAGATTGAACGTTAAGGACTGTGACTGGGTTAGACAGTAATGTTAGCACACATTTCAAGAGCAAGGACATCACCAACACCAAAAACATTGAAGGAACGTCGGCTGCATGGATTGGTACGGCCCTGGAATGCCCCTACAGTGTGCGGAGGATACCAAGTAGGAAGACAACAACCTATTTCTTTCAGCAAAGCCAGGAATCTTAAATAGATAGATTATGTGCCAGGCTTCTTTGATTACTATCATCCAGGAGCTGGAGCATTTTACAATTCCCAAAACTTTTAACCTTCACTTACACTGGGCAATGCTTCTTCTAGAACTGACA
Organism: Squalus acanthias; assembly: GCA_030390025.1. Classification (NCBI taxonomy): domain Eukaryota; kingdom Metazoa; phylum Chordata; class Chondrichthyes; order Squaliformes; family Squalidae; genus Squalus; species Squalus acanthias. The sequence goes on along the minus strand of CM059442.1, from coordinate 16,175,082 downwards.
CACATATTGCAAATTTCAAAGTGATCAAAAGATAGTCTTTTCCTCATTAGTAAATATGTTTGAGGTAATAGTGATTCTCTAGTCTCATTAGCAATGGAATAGCTGAACAGAAAAGTAATTACCGTTGGAATAGATCCCATGTTGCTCATCTGTACAGTATGGTTCATGGGAGGTGCTGCACGTGGTCCCATGGGTCCCTGTGACATTTGCACATTCCCCAATGTCATGGGGCCAAACTGGTTCATACCTGAAAGAACAAACACATCCTTCTCATTAGCTGAAATGGGGCTGTACTAAATTGATTTTTAGTTTCCCATCAATGGATTTTGGCATAAGCTGGGAGGCGGCAACACTAACACGACACTGCACCAGACTAATGCTTCCCAAGTCACAGCAAGTTCAGAATCCCAGTTCAGTCCACTAGTTTCCCCCATGAACAAAGTCTCCACCCTCCCAATCGACCGTGGTATGTATCCATGGGTGGAGGGCACACTCTGGTACCTCAGTCAAGTGGTCGTTACTTGTGTGTGATCCTTGCCAATGACCAACGATAATCCACTCAACCATTGACCTTCATCTCTACCTCAGCCCATCTGCCACTGAAATCATCCTTCATACCTCTGTCACCTTCAGGCTTGATAACGCCAATGCTTTCCTGGCCGGCCTCTCATCATTCACCCTTCATAAACTTCAGTTCATCCAAAACTCTGCTGCTGATATCCACCCCCACACTGTCCCGCTTACTCATCACCCCTGTCCTCACTCACCTACATTGCCTCCTGCTCCCCAAATGCCTCATATTTAAAATTCTCATCCTTGTGTTCAGATCTCTCCATGGCTCTCTCTAACCTCTTGCAGCCACAGAACCCCCCACCACAAACTCTCCATTCCTCTGACTCCAGCCTCTTGGGCATCTCCCTTCCTTTCATCTCACCTTTGGCAGCCATGCCTTCACCTGCCTCAGCCCCATGCTCTGGAAGTCACTCCCTAAACCCCTCTGCCTCTCCACTTCCCTCTCCTCTGCCTCTCCACTTCCCTCCCCTCCTTTAAGACCATCCTTAACCAAGCTTTTGGAAATGCCTCCTAATCTCTTCTCTTTTGGCTCATGGCTACTTTCCCTACACTTCTATGAAATGCTTTGGGAAGTTTTTCTATGTTAAAGGCACTCTATAAGTGCAAGCTGTTATTGTTGAGGAGGTGGAAGAGGAGGAGAGAAGGAAGTCATTTAAGACATTCCCAACAGAGGGTCACTGGCTGGTGGTCAGGAGCAGCAATTTTCCCCTCACTAACTCCAGGGCACCGAGGTCAATCGTAGCACCCCTACCACCGCTGTGGCTGAGAAAGGCTAACTCAGCACAGAGCAGGAATCAATCTTAGAACCTTATCAGCCTTTATGAAACAGTTATTCACCGGATAAACTCAGTGAGCTATTGGGGCAACTCCAAACCTTTAAAAAAAAATAAAAGCCAGTTTGTTTCATGTCAGCACTCTTTAAAAATAAGTTTCTTGGCAACATCAACTGGTAGGGGAACTGAATGTGGATTCTAGCTTCCCACAGTTAATATGAAATAAACAAATAAGTCTGTGCTGTGGTTGCACAGCTCACTGGAATACCAACAGAATGCGCCATGCAGTGTTAGGAGACATCACTTTGTACCCATAATGCCCTACACAGAGGCCACTTTATCATGGGGAAAGTAGGGCAATCTGATCAGAGGGACATTGATCTTAAGCTCACACATCTTTTAAAAAAAGGGACAGTGTCGTCGACAGTGCTATCAAGCAGCACTTACTCACCAATAACCTGCTCACTGACGCCCAGTTTGGGTTCCGCCAGGACCACTCGGCTCCAGACCTCATTACAGCCTTGGTCCAAACATGGACAAAAGAGCTGAATTCCAGAGGTGAGGTGAGAGTGACTGCCCTTGACATCAAGGCAGCATTTGACCGAGTGTGGCATCAAGGAGCCCTAGTAAAACTGAAGTTAATGGGAATCAGGGGGAAAACTCTCCACTGGCTGGAGTCATACCTAGCACAAAGGAAGATGGTTGTGGTGGTTGGAGGTCAATCATCACAGCCCCAGGACGTCGCTGCAGGAGTTCCTCAGGGCAGTGTCCTAGGCCCAACCATCTTCAGCTGCTTTATCAATGACTGACCTTCCTTCCAGCATAAGGTCAGAAGTGGGGATGTTCGCTGATGACTGCACAGTGTTCAGCGCCATTCACAACTCCTCAGATAATGAAGCAGTCCATGCCTGCATGGAGCAAGACCTGGACGGCATTCAGGCTTGGGCTGATAAGTGGCAGGTAACATTTGCGGCACACAAGTGCCAGGCAATGACTATCTCCAACAAGCGAGAGTCTAACCACTGCCCCTTGACATTCAACAGCATCACCATCGTCGAATCCCCCACCATCAATATCCTGGGGGTCACCACTGACCAGAAACTTAACTGGACCAGCCAAATAAATACCGTGGCAACAAGAGCAGGCTAGAGGCTGGGTATTCTGCGGTGAGTGTCTCACCTCCTGACTCCCCAAAGCATTTCCACCATCTACAAGGCACAAATCAGGAGTGTGATGGAATACTCTCCACTTGCGTGGATGAGTGCAGCTCCAACAACACTCAATAAGCTCAACACCATCCAAGACAAAGCAGCCCACTTGCTTGGCACACCATTCACCACCTTAAACATTCACTCCCTCCATCACTGGCATACCGTGGCTGCAGTGTGTACCATCTACAAGATGCATTGCAGCAACTCGCCAAGGCTTCTTTGGCAGCACCTCCCAAACCCATGACCTCTCCCACCTAGAAGGACAAGGGCAGCCGACGCATGGGAACACCACCACCTCTAAGTTCCCCTCCAAGTCACACACCATCCTGACTTGGAAGTATATCGCCGATCCTTTTTCGTCGCTGGGTCAAAATCCTGGAACTCCCTCCCTAACAGCACTGTGGGAGCACCTTCACCACACGGACTGCAGCGGTTCAAGAAGGTGGCTCACCACCACCTTCTCAAGGGCAACTAGGGATGGACAATAAATGCTGGCCTTGCCAGCGACACCCACATCCCATGAACAAATAAAAAAAAAGGGAGAATGGATGGGAGGGGAAAAGGATGAACCCTTTCTGGGTGGTTAGTGCTCAGTATTTTAGAGAATTGCAGTCAGTAAATACTAACCAAATACCACCTTTAACTTCACAAGGTGTATGAAATCTTAAACTGTAATGTAAAAAATTACATTTAAAAGCTCCCAATGTTCCAACAATTGGTAGCATCTAATGATTTATTTTTTGTTGGTCACATAACATTTTATTTCAATTGGAAGTTCAACAGGCAGGCATTTCAACCCAGAATATCAAACATTAGATTCCCTTCCAACCTTCTCTGCCCTCCTCTCACAAAGGTAATTAACTAAGTTTTGAGCCTAGACAGTGAGTGTCTCCACCATAGAGGCTCCACAGCCAGATAAATCCTTTCCAAGAAATGCATATTCCAGCGTGGGTCACTGGAAGCCATTCACGGGCAAAACTAAAGTTTTTTTGGGAACTAACGTTATGTGACAGGCCTTCACAACATTTAAAGACCTATCACAGTGCCACCTACAGGCGCAACTGGTACTGCAGGCAGATGCTGACACTTAAAATGTATTTTCCGAGAGAGAGAGCCTGACTTAGGAGTTTTCCAAGCATTCTGAAATGGAATGTTGTGACCCAGTCATCGATTTTAATATATAATGGGCTAGAAATTCGGCTCGTCGGGTGAGTACGCGCTGTGTACTCACTCGTAAGGCCATCTGAAGTGCCGGTTTCCTGCATGCACTGCGCGGGAAACCGGAACTTCCGTTCTCCTGAAGGGAGGGGTTCAGAAGTCGAACGCATGCGCGGGAGAGGCTGCGCGCATGCAGCGAACTTCAATTTTTTTTTCCAGAAGGTAAGTATGAAGAAGCTGCGCTTTTAAAAAGGAGGCGCAAGGCCTGTTTTTAACAAGGTAAGTGGTTAATTAATTACAATTTAAAAATTTTTTCAACAGGTTTATCTTTTTTAAATACTTTAAAGAAAGGTAAGTTTATTTTTAGCACCGTTACAAAGTATAATTAACTTTTTCAAAAATTTTAATTTTTGTTTAAAGTAGTTAATTTATTTAACTTAGTTATTTTAAAAATGTGATTTAAAAAAAAAATGTATTTGAAGTTTAAGTGTAGTTTTGGGGCCGATCTCTATTCATAGATTTGACAGGTCTTCCTGTCAAATCGATGAATGAAAATGCCCTGCTAGGATTGGCTCTCCATGGCCCACGTGATCCCAGGGGACGCTTCGAACTAACAGCGCCCCTGGGATATGCAAGCACTGCGCGCCGGCAGCTGGAGGCGGCCCAGGACCTGAAGTCCTCGTGGGCCCAAAGCACAACTGCAGGCGCGGTAGGCAAGTACGCGCGCGATCCTTGCACCCGCAGGAAGCCTGAAAGCTGAATTTCTGGCCAGATTTTGCTATTTATTACACAGGAAAAACTATAACAAATATACTTGCCTTGAGACCCTGGCATGCGATTTATGATCTGATTTGGCACATTCGGCATAGACAAGGGTCCATCTGAAACAAAATAAACTGTTGTTAGAAGTACACTGATCCAAAGCCACATCTCCTAAAAGCGTTCCTTTGTTCTTGCATAAAACATTCACCAGGAGCATTAAAATATCTTTCGTGGAAAGCAACCGGCCAAAAATCAATAACGGGCATCTAAGTGTAGACAGATCTTGTGGGGTCTTGCTGAATTACCTTTAAGAGCGAGGGAGAAATTCTGCAGAACAGTCCCATGGGCGATTCAACAGATATAGTTAAGTTCACAGGAGGGCAGCTTGTGAAAGCCAAATAAAGCCATCCATATGCAGGGTCTTCACCTTCCACACAGGGAGGTTGTGCTCCCTTCTGTGGGTAAAATCCGACAGGAATATCCCCAAGTCTTATCTTCAGTGATGTTATTACAGTAGTATGTGACCCTCATTGTTTCTTTCCTGACTGCATTCGGACTTCAAGGACCCCAGTTCCTTCTGATTCAATCAAAGGGGCAACTTATGTCCTTTTCCTAAAAGGGAATGATAGGTTGGGAGGCCAGTGTGTGAAGGATGCCTCAATTCAAAGAGTGAAGATGACTATCAGTTAAATTATCTTTCATTCTTCATTTTTTTGGACAATGGTGGAAATAAATTAGTCAGAGGACATTCTTCAGAGATGACGACACTGGGATGGAAGTATACACCATCCACACCTGTTAGATCGCACACTGATGCTCCATAATGATGAGCTCATTACCCTGCACAGCAGTTCGACAGTCAGTCAATTGAAAGCTGCTTCAGATCTTCCCATAATTGGAATTTGACTTCAAGGAGTTTTGCTTTACTGACCCTGCAGATTTTCTATGTGCCAGATGATATTGGGATTGTATTTTCAGGCTGTTTTGTGTTGAGTTGTTAGTGCAGAAGTAAACACCTTTTTTTATAGTTTGCAATTTACTGTGAATCTACCGTTCATATTTAATACTGTTCCTTTATCTGTTTATAGTTCAATGCCTTGTAGTTTATAGCCTTAGCCACAGTCTAATGGTGTATTTATTCTTCTGCCATAGGAAGCTGAGGGAAATCATGTGATAGCACTCGATATCCAGCAAGCTAAAACACAGTTACAGGGTTCTCTACATTAACATAGATCTTGGGCAAGTAAAGGCACACTCTAGGTCATAGGGTTCGCTTATGCAGGTGTCTGCAACGTAAAACCCAAGAAGAATATTTGGTACAAGCACCCAAAAATGCAGCACCCTGCCCTTAGAGCAGGGGAGAAGTCAGCCGCGGTTCCAACCCCCAATTGCTAGCAAATGACTTTGGTCGAGAAGTACATCAGTGGGAAATGAAGGGCAAGACTGAGGATGGCTGTGATGGTCCTCATGCTTGAGCAGCTTGACACGGTTTAGGCTGTTAAGTAAAAAAATGTCAGAGGTGCCAGTGAGCTGTTGGCACCCATGGAACCGTACAGTTGGATGAGGCACTGCCTTTAGGAGGGGAAAGGAGAAAAAACTTGGGGAAGGTGGTAAGAGATCCAGTTGTGACGAGTTACTGTCTTCAGAGGCACCAGCAAGTGCTACAACACTCCTAGACTTACAGGTCAAAAAAACTGCATGAAAGGACAACTTAAGTACAAGATTTTACTGTTGTTGCTTTGCTCAATCTTAAAAGTACTCTTCTGCCAGCTATCATAGTGTTGATATCATCTTCCATTTGGTGTTGGATTTGACTTTCCACAATTGACCAATGATCCAGCATAATGGCTATTGAAGGAAATAAGAAACCCGCTGGTACCCTTATGAAAACCCTGCGTTTATAATTCCGAATCTGCATCTTAAAATGTTTTTAAAAATGTGTCAGCTGTGGCTCAGTTGGTAGTACACTCACCTCTGAGTCAGAAGGTTGTGGGTTCAAGTCCCACTCCAGGAACTTGAGCACATAAAGCTAGGCTGACACTCCAGTGCAGTGCTAAGGGAGCGCTGCACTGTCGGAGGTGCCGTCTTTCGGATGAGATGTTAAACCGAGGCCCTGTCTGCTCTTTCAGGTGGACGTAAAAGATCCCATGGCACTATTTCGAAGTGTCCTGGCCAATATTTATTCCTCAACCAACATAACAAAAACAGATTATTTGGTCATTATCACATTGCTGTTTGTGGGACCTTGCTGTGCGCAAATTGGCTGCCGCGTTTCCTACATTACAAGTGATTCCACTTCATTGGCTGTAAAGCGCTTTGAGACGTCCGGTGGTCGTGAAAGGCGCTATATAAATGCAAGTCTTTCTTTCTTTTCTTTTTACTGCCAAAATACCACTCCCTCGTTTTTATATGCACTGAGGTTATGTAAACCGGTTATGGAGAGCAGTGTGGCAACTTCAATGAATGGAATTAGAATAGCCCATTGTTGGCAGAAGTTATAGGGAAATCCTGAAACTGGAGAGAAGAGAAAATAGTTCAACAAATAACTTAATCACCGACGCAAATATAGGTTATGATAGAAAGAACAACTACTTCCATTTCTATAGCGCTTTTCACAACCTCAGGACGTCCCAAAGTGCTTTACAGCCAATAAAATACTTTTGAAGTGTAGTCACTGTTATAATGTAGGAAAATGTGGCACCAATCTGCGCACAGCAAGGTCCCACAAACAGCAATGATATAAACGACCAGAACAAGAGGGCACAATCTTAAAATTAGAGCTCAGTCATTGAGGAGTGTAATCAGGAAGCCCTTTTTCCACATAAAGGGTAATAGAAATCTGGAACTCACTTCCCAAAAGGCTGTGGGCGCTGGGTCAATTGAAATTTTCAAGACTGGAATCAAAAACAATTCTGTTTCGTATGGGTATCAAGAGATATGGAGCAAAGACGGGTAAATGGAGTACAGATCAGCCATGATCGAATTGAACGGCGGAACATATTTGAGGGCCGAATAACCGTCTCCTGTTTCCATCCTCCTATAATCTGTTTTAGTGATGTTGATTCAGGGATAAATATTGGCCAGGACACTGGGAGAACTACCCTGCTCTTCTTCGAATCGTGCCATGGGATCTTTTCCAACCACCTGAGAGGGCAGACAGGACCTCGGTTTAATGTCACATCCAAAATACGGCACCTCTGACAGTGCAGCAGACCCTCAGTACTGCAGTGAAGTGTCAGCCTAAATTATGTAATCAAGATTCTGGAATGGGGCTTGAACCCACAATCTTAGGCTCTGAGGCGAGAGAGAGCTACCCACTGAGCCAGGGCTGACAACTAGGTTTTGAAGTACTTGCTTAATAAAAATTTCTGTTGGACTATAACCTGGTGTTGTGCGACTTCTCATTTTAATAAAAATTGACATCCCTTGTAAGTGAGATATTATCTTTTATTCACCACATAGGAAATATACTTACTAGGTGGCCGGACAGGCTGGACCTGAGCCATACCTGGCGCCTGCGACATGCCAGGTGGCTGGCCACCCGGTCCTGTCAAGGTACCCTGGTTTGGCAACATTCCCTGCTGCTGTTTTTGAAGCCGAGAGCGTCTTTTTTCCTCCAGCTCTTTCTGAATCTTGTAAATCTTCTCTGCTAGTAGGTGATAGTATTCATCCTAATTGGAGACAAATAGAAGGTCAAGACTTAATGCATGCTTCTACCAGTTACTGGTTTACAATTCCTGCTGCTCTTTTTGCTTAAGCTGTAATTTTCTAGTTAGCACACAACCAATCTGTTTAGTTTTACAAGTCACGGGGGGGTGGATAAATTAAAAGACATCAAGCTAGAAGCACCTTGACCTCAATACACTGGAAAACAGACCGTCAGACACCAACTGCCTGACTACCACAATGCATCCTACGAAACCCAGGCAGAGAGGACCTGCGGGAAGGAGGGAGGAGGACAGTAGCATTATGTTGTGTGTGTGTGTGTGTGTGTGTGTGTGCTAGGCCGATGTAGCAGAGCCTGGTCTCCAATCGTCTTGGATCCCCTTGCCATTGGACCAAGACCTTGCTCTGTCAAGCCCGCGTGGTAGCTGGTGTGCAACGGCCACCCCACGTTAAAAGAATTCACGCACAGGCATCTTCCACCCTTTAAAATGAAGTTCGGGACCTGGAATGTCAGGACCCTCATGGACAACCCCAACAGTGACAGACCGGCGGAACGCCATACTGCTATCGTTGCCCGGGAGCTCAGACGTTTCGTCATTGACATCGCTGCCCTAAGCGAGACCCGGCGGGCAGGGGAAGGCCAGCTCAAGGAGCACGGCGGTGGCTACACCTTCTTCTGATAAGGTAACCTGAAGTAGAAAGTCGCCTCCATGCGGTAGGCTTCGCCATAAAAAATGAACTAGTTGGGCGTCTCAGAGACTCTCCTAGCGGTATAAACGAGCGCCTCATGACTCTTCGGCTCACCCTAACCCGGAACCAGTGCACTACGGTCATCAGTGTGTACGCCCAACACTGGAAGCCACAGACGAGACCAAAGAGGAATTCTACTCCAGCCTCGAACAATCCCTGTCCCGAGTCCCAACGGGCGACAAGCTGATCCTCCTTGGCGACTTTAACGCCAGAGTTGGAAAGGACACAGACCTCTGGGGAGGTGTGATCGGCAGAGAGGGGGTAGGGAAAGCCAACTCCAACGGTACCCTCCTCCTGTCGAAATGCTTAGAACATGGCCTTGTCATAACCAACACCTTGTTCCGTCAGAGAGAGAAGTACAAGGCTTCATGGCAGCACCCTCACTCCAAGCACTGGCACCTGCTGGACTACGTCATCGTCCGAGCGAGGGACCGCAAGGACATCCGCATCACCCGTGCCATGACAGGAGCTGACGACTGCTGGACAGACCACCGCCTAATCCGCTCTGTCATCTCCATCAATGTAGCCCCAAAACAGCGGCGGCAACAGAAACAATGCCGCAGGAAAATTAACGCTGGAGCACTCAAAGACCCCGCTAAGAAAGCCCTATTCAGCCTGTGCCTCACAAACAACCTGGCAACTCCCAGTGATGCAGAGACACAGAGTGTCCACAGCGCCTGGTCTGCACTCAAGGCCTCCATAATCAGCACCTGTGAAGAGACGCTCGGTCACTCGACCAGGAAACACCAAGACTGGTTCGACGAGAACGACCAGGAGATCCAGGAGCTAATAAGCCGCAAGCACAAGGCATTCTTGATCTGGAAACAGCAACAGAACTCGAGAGCATGAAAGCAGCTCTACAGACGCCTGAAGGCCGAGGTCCAACAAAAAACTGGCGACCTAAAGAACAGATGGTGGGTGGAGAAAGCGCAGGAGATCCAGCAGCTAGCCGACAACCACGACGTGCGTGGATTCTTTCGCGCAGTCAAGACCATCTACGGCCCAAGCACCCAAGGTCCTACCCCACTGCGGGCCAAGAACGGAGAGGTACTCATCAAGGACAGAGAGGCAGTCAGTGCCCGCTGGAAGGAGCACTTCGAAGATCTCCTTAACCGCGACTCTGTCTTCGACACGAGTGTCCTCAACTCCATCCCGCAGCATGCTACCCGCCACCACCTCAGCACAACCCCAGCCCGGCATGAGGTTGAAAAGGCCATCCGACAACTGAAGAACAACAAGGCCTCAGGAGCAGATGGAATCCCCGCCGAGGCACTAAAGCATGGCGGAGAAGCACTACTGGCGCAAATTCATGAACTCATTTCTCTTATATGGAAGGAGGAGAGCATGCCAGGGGATCTCAGAGACGCCGTAATTGTGACCATCTTCAAGAAAGGTGACAAGTCCGATTGCGGTAATTACAGAGGAGTCTCCCTGCTGTCTGCCACAGGGAAAGTCATCGCAAGAATCCTCCTCAATCGCCTTCTCCCAGTGGCCGAAGAGCTCCTCCCAGAGTCGCAATGCGGATTCCGCCCACTAAGGGGCACAATGGACATGATCTTCACCGCACGTCAATTACAAGAGAAATGCAGGGAACAGCACCAACCACTGTACATGGCCTTCTTTGATCTCACAAAGGCCTTTGACACTGTCAACTGTGAGGGATTATGGAGTGTCCTCTGCAAATTCGGCTGCCCTCAAAAGTTTGTCACCATCCTCCGCCAGCTTTACGATGACATGCAAGCTGTGATCCTGACCAACGGTTCCACCACAGACCCAATTCACATACGAACCGGGGTCAAGCAAGGCTGTGTCATCGCACCAACGCTCTTCTCGATCTTCCTTGCTGCAATGCTCCATCTCACCCTCAGTAAGCTCCCCGCTGGAGTGGAGCTAATTTACAGAACAAACGGGAAACTGTTCAACCTCCGTTGCCTCCAGTCCAGATCCAAGGTCGTCCTATCCTCTGTCATCGAATTACAGTATGCAGACGACGCTTGCGTCTGCGCTCACTCGGAGGTCGAACTCCAAACCATCGTCAACACCTTCACCGAAGCGTACGAGAGCATGGGCCTTACACTAAACATCCGTAAGACAAAGGTCCTCTACCAACCTGCCCCCACCACACAGTACTGCCCCCCCCCCCCCCCGCCCGATTATCAAAATCCACGACAAGGCCTTGGACAACATGGACCACTTTTCATACCGCGGGAGCCTACTGACAACAAGGGCTGACGTCGACGACGAAGTCCAACACCGCCTTCAGTGTGCAAGTGCAGCCTTCGGTCGCCTGAGGAAGAGAGTGTTTGAAGACCAGGACCTCAAACCCAGCACTAAGCTCATGGTCTACAGAGCAGCAGTGATACCCGCCCTGCTGTATGCCTCAGACACATGGACCATGTACAGCAGGCACCTCAAAGCACTGGAGAGGTACCACCAACGCGGCCTCCGCAAGATCCTTCAAATCCATTGGCAGGATAGGCGCACCAACGTCAGTGTTCTTGCTCAGGCCAACATCCCCATCATCGAAGCTTTGACCACGCTCGATCAGCTCCGATGGACGGACCACATCGTCCACATGCCCGATGCGAGACTCCCAAAACAAGCGCTCTACTTGGAGCTCCGGCACGGCAAGAGCGCCCAAGGTGGGCAGAGGAAACGCTTCAAGGACACCCTCAAAGCCTCCTTGAAAAAGTGTAACATCCCCATCGACACCTGGGAATCCCTGGCCCAAGACCGCACAAAGTGGAGGAGAAGCATCCGGGAAGGCGCCGAACACCTCGAGTCTCTTCGCCAGTAGCAAGCGGAAGCCAAGCGCAAGGAGCGCACGTCAACCCAAGCACCCCACCCACCTGCTCCTTCAACCACCGGCTGCCCCACCTGTGACAGAGACTGTAGGTCCCGCATTGGACTCATCAGTCACCTGCGAACTCATTTTTAATGTGGAAGCAAGTCATCCTCGGTTCCGAGGGACTGCCTAAGAAGACCATCAAGATCAACACCGGATCTGATTTTGGATTAGAGATGGACGGGAAACTTGATTGATGTCAAGTTGATAATTGGAAACACAATGGCTGCAACCTCATGTTAGCTGAGGAAACTTTTGTGACTTTTATCAAAGTAGATAAATTCTAGAAACGCAAGTTGAGTTAGCATATTCCCGCTTGGAACGCCAGGCCATGTGCCGGGAGTGTGCACTGGGAAACAGCGTACCCCCAGCCTGTGATTTACTGCCTGTTGACATTAATGGGTAGAAAATCATGGGCTGGGGGGTGCACAAATTTCCCAAAGTGGAAAATCTCCCACAGCCCCTTTCAGAACACACATCTGCTGCAATGCTGTTCTAACATATGGGACACTAAACTTCCGAGCTTTGCGGTGTGCCGCAACAGAAATACCAAACTACTGATCAGATGCAAATACTGCACCCCCCCCCCCCAACAATCCCATATATCTTTTGGTAATGATGTGGAGAATACCATTTGGTAATGAATACCATATTCATATTTTTTGCTGGAATACCAAAAGCTTAAGCTGAAGTATAGAATTTGAGATTCTACCATAGTGCCAGGTACACTAAAACCACCGTCTTAAAGTACAGTTACAGGAACGGTAGCATAGTGGTTATGTTACTGGACTAGTAATCCGGATCAAATCCCACCACGGCAGCTGAGGAATTTAAATTCAGTTAATTGCATTAAAAAATCTGAAATAAAAAGCTAGTATCAGTAATGACCATGAAACTATTGGATTGTAGTAAAAACCCATCTGGTTCAGTAATGTCCTTTAGGGAAGGAAATCTACCATCCTTACCTGGTCTGGTCTATATGTGACTCCAGACCCACAGACTCTTAGCTGCCCTCTGAAATGTCCTAGTGAAAAAACGCTACGAAAAACAATAAGAATAAAACCAGACGGACCACCTGGCATTGACCTCGGCACTATTTCTAAGTCCTCCTCACCAACGTCTGGGGACTTGTGCCAAAATTGAGAGAGCTGTCCCACAGACTAGTCAAGCAACAGCCCGACACAGAATCATAACTTTCAGCCAATGTCCCACCGACAGGACAGGCATAAGAAATAAGAGCAGGAGTAGGCCATACGGCCACTCGAGCCTGCTCTGCCATTCAATAAGATCATGGCTGATCAGCGACCTCAACTCCACTTTCCCGCCCAATCTCCATATCCCTTGATTCCCCTAGAGTCCAAAAATCTATCAATCTCAGCCTTGAATATATTCAAAGACTCAGCATCCACAGCCCTCTGGGGCAGAGAATTCCAAAGATTCACAACCCTCTGAGCGAAGAAACTCCTCCTCATCTCAGTCTTAAATGGCCAACCCCTTATCCTGAGACTATGCCCCCTAGTTCTAGACACTCCAGCCAGGGGAAACAACCTCTCAGCATCTACCCTGTCAATCCCCTTCAGGATCTTGTATGTTTCACTGAGATCACCTCTCATTCTTCTAAATTCGAGAACATAGGCGCATTCTACACAATCTCTCATCATAGGACAACCCAGGAATCAATCTAGTGAACCTTCGTTGCACCATCTCCAAGGAAAGTATATCCTTCCTTAGATAAGGAGACCAAAACTGTGCACAATACTCCAGGTGTGGTCTCACCAAGGCCCAGTACAATTGTAGCAAGACTTCCTTACTCTTATAATCCAACCCCCTTGCAATAAAGGCCAACATGCCATTTGCCTTGCTTATTGCTTGCTGTACCTGCATGCTAGCTTTCTGTGTTTCTTGCACGAGGACACCCAAATCTCTCTGAACACCAACATTTGAAAGTTTCTCACCATTGAAAAAATATTCTGTTTTTCTATTCTTCCTACCAAAGTGAATAACCTCACATTTCCCTACATTATACTTCATCTGCCACCTTACTGCCCACTCACTTAGTCTATCTATACACCAAGGCTGGCGACACAGTGGCATACAGTTGGGAAGGAGTGGCCCTGAGAGTCCTCAACCTCCGGACCCCATGAAATCTCATGGCTTCAGGTCAAGTATGGGCAAGGAAACCTCCTGCTGATTACCACCTACCGCCCTCCCTCAGCTCATGAATCAGTACTCCTCCATGTTGAACACCACTGAGAGTAGCGAGGGCACACAATGTACTCTGGATGGGGGATGTCTTGGTCCATCACCAAGAGTGGCTCGGTAGCACCACAACTGACCGAGCTGGCTGAGTCCTGAAGGACAGAGCTGCTAGTCTGGCCTGCGACAGGTGGAGAGAGAACCAATACGAGGGAAAAACCTACTTGACCTCGTCCTCACCAATCTACCTGTCGCAGATGCATCTGTCCATGACAGTATTGGTAGCAGTGACCACCACACAGTCATTGTGGAGACAAAGTCCTGTCTTCACACTGAGGACACCCTCCATTGTGTTGTATGGCACTACCACCGTGCTAAATGGGATAGATTCAGAACAGATCTAGCAGCTCAAAACTGGGCATCCATGAGGCACTGTGGGCCATCAGCAGCAGCAGAATTGCATTCCACCACAATCTGTAACCTCATGGCCTGGCATATCCCTCATTCTACCATTACCATCAAGCCAGGGGACCAACCCTGGCTCAATAAGGAGCGTAGAAGAGCATGCCAGGAGCAGCACCAGGCGTACTTAAAAATGCAGTGCCAACCTGTGGAAGCTGCAACACAGGACTACGTGCATGCTAAAAAGTGGAAGCAGCATGCTATTGACAGAGCTAAGCGATCCCACAATCAACAGAACAGATCAAAGCTCTACAGTCCTGCCACATCCAGTCGTGAATGGTGGTGGACCATTAAACAACTAACGGGAGGAGGAGGCTCCATGAATATCCCCATCTTCAATGATGGTGGAGCCCAGCATGTGAGTGCAAAAGACAAAGCTGAAGCATTTGCAACCATCTTCAGCCAGAAGTGCCGAGTGGATGATCCATATCGGCCTCCTCCTGAGGTCCCTACCACCACAGAAGCCAGTCTTCAGCCAATTCAATTCGCTCCACGTGATATCAAGAAGCGGCTGAGTGCACTGGATACAGCAAAGGCTGTGGGCCCTGACAACATCCCAGCTGTCGTGCTGAACACTTGCGCTCCAGAACTAGCCGCACCTCTAGCCAAGCTGTTCCAGTACAACTATAACACTGGCATCTATCCGACAACATGGAAAACTGCCCAGGTATGTCCGGTGCACAAAAAGCAGGACAAATCCAATCCGGCAAATTACCTCGCACTGAGTCTACTCTCAATCATCAGCAAGTGATGGAAGGTGTCGTAGACAATGCTATCAAGCAGCACTTACTCACCAATAACCTGCTCACTGATGCCCAGTTTGGGTTCAGCCAGGACCACTCGGCTCCCGACCTCATTACAGCCTTGGTCCAAACATGGACAAAAGAGCTGAATTCCAGAGGTAAAGTGAGAGTGACTGCCCTTGACATCAAGGCAGCATTTGACTGAGTGTGGCATCAAGGAGCCCTACTAAAACTGAAGTCAATGGGAATCGGGGGGAAAAGTCTCCACTGGCTGGAGTCATACCTAGCACAAAGGAAGATGGTTGTGGTGGTTGGAGGTCAATTATCACAGCCCCAGGACATCGCTGCAGGAGTTCCTCAGGGCAGTGTCCTAGGCCCAACCATCTTCAGCTGCTTCATCAATGACCTTCCCTGCATCATAAGGTCAGAAGTGGAGATGTTCGCTGATGACTACACAGTGTTCAGTGCCATTCGCAACTCCTCAGGTAATGAAGCAGTCCATGCCCGCATGGAGCAAGACCTGGACGACATTCAGGCTTGGGGTGATAAGTGGCAGGTAACATTCGCGCCACACAAGTACCAGGCAATGACTATCTCCAACAAGCGAGAGTCCAACCAGCGCCACTTGACATTCAACGGCATTACCATCGCCAAATCCCCTATCAACATTCTGGGGGGGGGTCACCATTGACCAGAAACTTAACTGGACCAGCCACATAAATACTGTGGCAACAAGAGCAGGTCAGAGGCTGGGTATTCTGCGGCGAGTGTCTCACCTCCTGACTCCCCAAAGCCTTTCCACCCTCTACAAGGCACAAGTCAGGAGTGTGATGGAATACGCTCCACTTGCCTGAATGAGTGCAACTCCAACAACACTCAAGAAGCTCGACACCATCCAAGACAAAGCAGCCCGCTTGCTTAGCACCCCATCCACCATCTTAAACATTCACTCCCTCCACCACTGGCATACCGTGGCTGCAGTGTGTACCATCTACAAGATGCACTGCAGCAACTCGCCAAGGCTTCTTCGGCAGCACCTCCCAAACCCGCGACCTCTTCCACCTAGAAGGACAAGGGCAGTAGGCGCCACCTCCAAGTTCCCCTCCAAATCACACACCATCCTGACTTGGAAGCATATCGCCGTTCCTTCATCGTCGCTGGGTCAAAATCCTGGAACTCCCTCCCTAACAGCACTGTGAGAGTACCTTCATCACACGGACTGCAGCGGTTCAAGGCGGCGGCTCACCACCACCTTCTCAAGGGCAACTAGGGATAGGCAATAAATGCTGGCCTTGCCAGCGACGCCCACATCCCATGAACGAATAAACCAGTTGTGTGGTAACAAAATGAATGAAATGTTAAAATGGAGCACAGCATGTGTGGCCTCTAATACAATCACACATTATTTGTGCACACCTCACTTCGAGAAACCATTCAAAGCATCATATTAAATAGCAGCCATCCAAATACCCTGCTTCTCTCCCCAGGCCTACTCTCAAAAAGTAAGTGCCCTTCATTTGAACACAACTTTTAATATAACATGCAGGATAATTCTGCTCACTCAGAGTCTGCAAGAATTTACTGTATTTTCTGAAGAAAATTGTATTGCTTTTTTTCACCATTACGTTATATGACAAGAAAACACTGAGGGGCAACCCCAAAGGTTCACTGGGTAAAGACCAGGCAGTTCTCAGGTCTAATCCCTGGCCTCTGCTGAGCTGACCTCACCCGAGACAGCTGTAGAGATGTAACAGTTATTATCAGTGCCTTGGGGTGGTCAAGGGGAGAGGGAAGGAGGAAGAGGAAAGTGTGCGCATGTGGGTATCGGTGCAGTTAGGATTGGGCTTGGTTGTGATGTTTCCTGTGGTCAAATAGCGTGACACTCATTGTCTAATCTGACAGAGGATGAACGGGTACTTGGACGAGCTTATGGAACCTGTGGAATCATCTCTCAAAATGAGACACCTTCAGGCGAGGAGACGAGAGGACAGGAGAGAATTGGACAATAGGTGGGAGAAGGAAGGACTGAGCTGGACATCGATATATGGCCAGAGTTACATCACTTATTTTATGGGTAAGGGCTATTTAATGACGCTTGAACTTGGGAAAGCTGACGGCTCCTTTTTTGGATTTTTTTGTGAAGGGTGTAAAACATATGCTCCAGAAGTACACTAGCCTGACTGGGTCAACCTCATCAAATCCAGAAAACCAAGCAGTATCTGAGGAAAAAGATTAGCAGTTCAGGTGGAGACCCTTCATCAGAACTGTTCCAGTGAACAATCTCCACCTAAACAGTAATCCATCTCATTGACGGACCTGTTGTATACTTCCACCATTTTCTGTTTGCATTTGAGATTTTCACCAAACTCTTTTCATCTTTAACAAAATTACTTTTAATCTGAATGAAGTATTTGAGGAGAAACCTCTTAAAATAGCTGTAAAATTAAGTTCCAGCACAAGTCTTGGAACCACTGAGCACAAAGTCACCACTGCAGAATAAACCCACAGTGAACTAGCATCATTTAGAATTATTAATGTAAATTATTCAATTTGAATACGGTGCATTCTGGAGATTTATATCATAGTTTTATCTCGCCAAGTCACTGCCAAGATTTCCTTCACTTCAGTCAGGCCAAGAGTGCTTTAAACGTTTAGAAACCACCCAGTCCCAATGAGTAAAGTTTGAATTCAATTTAGAATAAATAAAAAGATTCCCTGACTTTGTGCTTACTTCTCACACCAAATTTCACACACAGTCTCTCTACATCTGAATTGACAAAAAAGTAAAAGATCGATTTAAAGTCTTTCTAAACCAAAATCTTTGACAAACACCTATCAGACCCAGTGGTTAATGCAAAATAAATTGTTCTCATCATTGCCCTGACTACAACACTGTGATTTACTTTGCGTAGCCTGCACTCCCCAAGGTGCATCTCTGATCCTAATGTATAAAACATGAGCAAACCAAAGCTGGACTTAAACATAAACCAGCAAACTTCTGGAGGGTTTAAGAAAGATCACGGCACTGAACAAGGTTACAATTTCCTGATCTGCTCTATTAGCACTATAAATTAAACCTAAAGTAACAACAGAAAATGCTGGAAACCCTCAGCAGGTCAGGCAACATCCGTGGAGGCAGAAATAGTGTCGGTTTCTCTCTCCACAGATGCTGCCTGACCTGCTGAGTGTTTCCAGCATTTTCTGTTTTGATTTCAGATTTCCAGGAGGCACAGATTTCGCTTTTGCTAGAAATTAAACCACTCACCGGCTCATTTCGGAACTTTAAAATGCTTGTATCTAGTATTACACTGAAACCACTTTTGCATGTTACAAAGGGCATATTTTGAAAATTGACGAGGGCTTCCAAGCTCCCAGTGACTGGGATGTTATTTCATGGAACTCCACATACCAGCGAGAGGTGTGGACTTTTATTTTAAAAAAGGGGGAATTTTGTATTTGTTACACTTATTACAACTTCAAATTTTAGGATTAAAAAAAAATTAAACTGCAATTTCAAGATTCTGATAAGCACTGCAAAATTTTTAAGATCCAACCTTTAACAAACTTACTCTCTGCTGACAAATTGTGTTCATTTTGTCAGCGTGTTTGGGGTGGGATAAGGGGATGGAAATAAAGCAAAAGTCAAACAGGTTTTCATACAAACAACCTACACTAGTTTTAGGGAAGGAGGAACTACTTCCGTTCACTGTAGGCAACCAAGTAGCCACGGTATACATCAGGCTCCTACCCACCGCATGTTACTGGTTACTGAATTTAATCAAGAAGAAAAAAAACAAAATAGGATGAAACAAGATAAGCCTTCAGGACACAGGTTGTACAGGAGGCGTTGTTTTGGAGTAAACCAAGGCTTCTGTTCAATTCCATGTCCCTAACAACACCTTCAGCAGGTATGTGATCCCACTGAAACGTAATCACGTCAGTTACTCATAGGCTTGCCCTAGGGTCAACTACATCAGCTCTTGGAATAATAGGATCAGTTCCATTGTACCTGTAGGTAAATACCGTCAAAATTGCAGCAGGAAATTCCACTAAGGTTGTTAATTAGGAAAAATATTTCTGCTCAATGTAACAGCAAGCGGACGCTTAACTGAAGGATGAGACCCTCAGCTCTTGGCCCTCAGACTAATTATACATAATACCCTTGTACACTGCACAAACTCTGCTCTTTGTTATTACAGCATGACTAAATGATTCAGATTTAATTATTTGAGGTTGTGTTTTGGGACTCAAAGGCAGCAGCTCATTTTGAATTCAGATGGTTTATTTGGCCTGCAAAGGAGATTCAGTGGTCTGAGGAGTTAACATTACGTCAGGTGTTTGACTGTCTCACCAAGCTTTCCACGGATGGAGATTCAAAGCAGAGCGCGCTCTCAGACCAACTAGAACACTATGACATTGCTTAGCCTCAGCTGGATACCTTAAAGTAAGTTAGAAACTGAAGTTACTGGAGATATACTTCAGCATCTGATGAGTAAAAACATAAGTTAGTGGTTCAGGTAGAACCTTTTGTCAGAATTTTCCACTCAAAATGTTAATCTCTTTTTAGATGTTGATAGATCAACTGTGTATCTGTTTTGAGTTCAGATTTCCAGCATATACAGTTTTCTTTCTTATTTCAAAATGTGTCATTTAACAGCACTGTATGCAGTTTGCATTGCCGGGAATAGCAGCAAATCTCATTTCAATGAGACTACGTACCCTGCTGTTAGCAGATTCATACATATCTCCTTCCACTTTCCGAGCATATGCCACAAGGTTTTCCATGCGACGATCCTTCAGTGCTGCTGGGTCAGGGGTTGGAAATATGGCTTGCACACTGTGGAAAATAGGACACAGGCAGATAAACAACCAGCTTCCTGCTCAATTTAACTATAGAAAGAAAGAACTTGCATTTATATAGCGCCTTTCACGACCTCAGGACGCCCCAAAGCGCTTTACAAAAGTGTAGTCACTGTTGTAATGTAGGAAACGCAGCAGCCAATTTGCACACAGCAAGGTCCCACAAACAGCAATGAGATAATTACCAGATAATCTGCTTTAATGATGTTGGTTGAGGGATAAATATTGGCCCAGGACACCGGGGAGAACTCCCCTGCTCTTCTTCGAATAGTGCCACGAGATCTTTTATATCCACCTGAGAGGGTAGACAGGGCCTCGGTTTAACGTCTCTTAACCATGAACATTTAAAGTTCCACAATAGATACACAGGTATGGTACTTGCATGTCGCTTGTGTAAGATCACTGCTGTAACGCATATATTTCACACTCAACAGTGCCATCTGCCAGAGATTTTCAACCAGACTGGATACCGTTTCACACTCATTTTTTATTTATATTTCACACCCAAGTTGTGCCTAACTCGGGTAAGTTTACTTATCCAATTCAGTTTCACTAGATCATCAGCCAGGTCTGCTTACTCTGCTGTGAACAGTCTGCCAGTTGCATGCAAACTGATGAACTCCCGTAAATGGAGGAGAATTACTTGCATTGAGCGCATCAGAGATTTCTTGAACCTTTTTTGACCAAATGATGAATACTCACAGCTTATGAACCAGGTGATTGCGCAGATCCTGAGTTACATGTTCGTGCCATGGTTTTCGCACACCACTAGTGGAAGGTGCTGCTGTTGGCAACGTGCCAATGTTACCAACATTTGTGCCATCGCTCATCATTTGACTAAAAAAAGAGGGTACAGGTGTTATTTAAAAGGAATTCTACAATACTGCTGTTTATAAAGCTAATTTTTTTGTCGCATATCTCTTATATTCATCAAATTACAGACAAGTTCTGTAATTTGATGAATTTGATACTAGTTTAAAATGAACTGTAAGTCTAGAAGTTTGCATCAATATTTTGTTCAACAGTCCAAAATTAAAATACAATTCTGTACCTAAGCCAATGCTTCATCAATTCAGCCAAATCAAAAAGGTAAAACCATTACAGGCTCATTCTGAAACTGAAAATTTGTCCCAGACAATAATGTCACAGTATTCGGCACTTGATTTTGCCGAGACCAACATGAGTAAGTTTTCACAAATACAAACAAGCTTAAAAAAAAGACCTCCGAGAGAAAAGTGGGGGGGGGGGGAAAAAAAACTTAGAAACTAGCTAAAATTACTGGCCACTTGTGATATTACCGCAAGTTAAATTTAACATTCTCCCTTTTGTGGATCAGAGGCATAACAAAATTCAATTCCTTCGATACTTCAAACTCTGAAGGCTTTGCAGTTAACCTTTACTACTGATATTTTATACTCCCTGTACTCCAATCTGACTAGGGTCTATGCATTTTTGCTCAATTTTTTAAAAACAGTGGTAGTGGTTGGGGGGTGTTGGGGAGAGTGGATTTTGATGGTACAAAATCTTGTGAAAACAAGAATTGAGAACTCAAGCTTACATTTGTTGAATGACAAAGTCCCACCACGTCTGTTCCATTCAACCAACAGAAACTTGCGCCTTTAACGTAGTAAAATGTCCCAAGGCGCTTCACAGGAGCATTATCAGACAAAATATGACACTGAGCGACATAAGGAGATATTAGGACAGATGACCAAAAGCTTGGTCAAAGAGGTAGGTTTTAGGGAGCGTCTTAAAGGCAGCGAGCGAGGTGGAGAGGGGAGGCAGCGAGCGAGGTGGAGAGGGGAGGCAGCGAGCGAGGTGGAGAGGGGAGGCAGCGAGCGAGCGAGGTGGCAGCGAGCGAGGTGGCAGCGAGCGAGGTGGAGAGGGGAGGCAGCGAGAAGATGGAGAGGGGAGGCAGCGAGCGAGGTAGAGAGGGGAGGCAGCGAGTGAGGTGGAGGGAATTCCACAGCTTAGGGCCTAGGCAGTGGTATTGCTGTCCACCTTCCTGGCAGACTGGAACTTCCTTCTATTAGAAGAATCTTTCTAAGAATAAAGCAGTCAAAATATGGAACTTTGCAGATCCAGCTCATATTTTCTATGTCCATTGCTATATAGGAATGAGACAGAAACTCAATAACTATATTATGCTGCTAAGTATTTTTGAATAAATGAAAATTCCTTACTTTGGTGTACCAAGAGAAGGTGGAAGAGCCGAGTCAGACATCAAGTTTGACTGATCGGGGGCTGGCACACCCATCCCTCCAACCACATTCATCTGGTTCGTACCTGCTGTGAGAAAGTAGTCGTCAATAACTAAAATAGCACCAATTCATAACCCAACAGCTCGAGTTTCCAGTTGCACCTCACTGTTGTCGCCCAAACAAACTGGACACGATATTTTTCAAGAATAAAATTCATGGCCAAGAACGAAAAGAAAGTATTTCAAACTGGAATTCTATACTAATTCGAAAATGTGAAAATAATTCAGTCAGACAGTCCTCTGACAACATGCTGAGCCACATCCTGCTGTATGATGGATAGATTCAGCTTATAACTTTGAGGGTCTGGCGGGGGGCTAAAGAACACGGAAAATTGAAGCATAGGAGAGAAAAACAGCCCTTTCTCCCTTCTGTAGTTATTCTCAGGCTTCAGTCTATTTCATATTTGCTCTCAAACTGTACTGTACAACCTGCCACAGAAATTGTTTTAAAAAAAATTAACAGGCACAGAACCATTGGTGAGTCACCACAGGCTGCCCTCCCACATGGACTATTGGCCTGCTGTGAAGGAACCACTGGCAAAGGCCTGTCCCCTCAGCTGGTGAATGGTCACTGCATGGCATGCAGGGTTATTTTTAAATGATCCTCAAAGCAGATGCTCCCTCAGATTTTCCCCTTGCTTTCCCTACTCTTGTAAACCCTTTTAGCCCATACATCTCTGCCCCAGAGAGTAGGCAGGAAACCAGCTCCAAGACCAGTGCCAAAGTTGCTACTTGGCCACCAAAAGGTCCATTGCGGTGACTCAGTAAGGATACCCATTTCATCCCCCTCCTTGCAGAAAAACCCGTAACCTCTGCTCAGGGACTTGCTCACATTGGAAACCAAGGCGAGTGATGGGGGAGCAGTAAAATTAAACTAAGAATCCTCCCTCCCCTTGGTCTGTGCTTTTGTGCTTCCAATATGCAGGCTGATTGTACCGTGCCAGTTTGGTATTTCGGGGTATCTAAAATGAGGATGGAAAGCAATTTAAAAAGAAACAACAAACATGCTTCCTACTAAATGTTACAAGCTGTCCCCATTGTGATAAAACTGTTAGAAGATATTACCCAACACAAAGTGCTGCAGACTCTACCACAACTGAGGAAAAATACCCATTAGTATACACCTAATTTCATCTTTTTGCTGAAGCCATACAACTGGTAGTCTACCACTGGACTTACCCATTGACTGGTGGACTTGAGGCTGTGTTGGCTGCTGGCCTTGTACCTGAGGCTGCGGCTGCGCTTGTGGCTGATTACCATAGGGCAGTCCAAGTGCGGCATATGCTCTCTGCATTGAGCTGGGGTCGATAGGGTTCGAGTTGCTGGATGTGCCCTGCGGACCACTTCCAACTGCACCTACTGTGTTTGGTAACCCACTCGGCAGAGAACCTAATAGGGCTGCAAGATTAGATGCAATACACTTGTATTAAAATTAATATTTACATATAAAGCTTGTCAGTCATTAATAACACCCATATTTGCAAGAACATCTTACAATTCAGTGAAATGTAATACAAGTTGATAAAGTGTAAATCAATGCTTTTTCACAATGGGTTGTGGAAGAGTACAATTTACACTTGAATCTCTTTACACTAGCATAATACTTAATGAAAGTATCCTGTGTGCTGTCACTAATCTAAGCAAAACACAGACATGAAGGGTTTTTTCCTCACATTATCAGGATCTCTCACTCAGGTAGAAAGGCACCTTTTTAACCTTACTATAGTCATGAATTAAAATTAACTCACATCCTCTGGGCTATTCTCAAGTAATGCGCTCAGCTACTTTTGGCCCTCCTGTATTAACCCTTTGAAGTCTGAGACAAGCAGTTTCAGGAGAAAAAGAAAAAAACCTGCTTCTCCTTCAAAAAGTCGGTTTGATGAAAAAAAGGTTTGGGTGCAAATGAAGAAAGAGTACTCGCTCAAAGTATTAAAGACACAATCTCTGTATAAGTCAAGTGCCATTTAATCAACCATAAGGACTCCCTCTGGATTCAGAGCATCCAAGCATTCTGTCCTTGTGGTGCATCCCATGGAGCCTCGGGGTCTGCATATAAACTATAAATGCACGTTCCCATTCATTTGTGCAGATCTCAAGATTTTGGTGCTGATTTTGGTGCTCTGATTTAAGATTTATTCACTGCTGAAGTAACAGTGCTAAGAACGGTCCTTTCTAAACGTCCAGGCCCAAGAAATTTAAACAGACAATCCAGTGAGTAAGCAAGAGAAGTGCAAATAGAATAGAGTTACCTGCACTAGACTGCTAGGGCTCATGTGCATATGGTCCACAGGACGTAGCCTGGACACCCCTGGTCTAGACCGATGGAAATTCCAAGCCTGTATTTTTGGAATTGGCATTTGCTGCCTTAAAAGTCAAATACCAGTTACAGCTACACTGCCCAAAAGAACATTCTTTACCTCCCAAAAAGTGTAATTAAATAGACCCATTAAAACAAATTTTCCCCAGCTATTCAGTTTTCCACAGAAATCTACTTCAGAGCCACACAGTTAGTGTACTCACTGCTCCTAAGTTCTTTGCCTCGGGTTCTACACCTTTCGAGGAATGTCTTTTCAGTGACAGAAATGGCAGACACAGAGGTGTAAATGTTATCGACAGAGTACTGGGAAACAGTCAAGGTGTAAAAAAAAGTGTGTAGGCTATGAAATGTTACCACTTTTCTAAAACATAATGTGTGCATTTTCTAGAGCAGGACAATGATAGCAAGTTTAAGTGTGTATATATAATCTTGAGAGGTCGCACAACACCAGGTTATAGTCCAACAGTTTTATTTGAAATCACAAGCTTTCGGAGCTATCGATTGCCCCTTCCTCAGGTGAAGTAAATTAGATACAGAATCGCCAAAGCATATATAGATAGAGAACAAAGCATGTGTACCTTACAATTGCAGACCACTAAATTAAATCATCCTGACTATCTGCCGAGGTGTGATAAAGTTAATCAAGTCAGCCAGGAAGGTACCACATCAAAGACATAGCAAGATACAACTGAGACAATGAGGTGTAGTCGCAGGGGTTCTAACGTGTCAAAAGCTGCCGTCTGTATGTAAAACGAAAAGCTTTAAAATTTTTACTTTTTTACTGGGAAAATTTTTACTTTTTTACTGGGAATCACATCTGTGAACAAGCCAACGACGACTCGAGTCCGGATCACGTCATGTATCGTGACATAAACCCAAGATCCCGGTTGAGACCGTCTTCATGAGTGCGGAACTTGGCTATCAGTTTCTGCTCGATGATTTTGCGTTGTCGTGTGTTTCTAAGGTTGCCTTGGAGAACGCTTACCCGCAGATCCGAGGCTGAATGTCCTTGACTGCTGAAGTGTTCCCCGACTGGGGGGTAACAATATATATAATCTACCATATTTAAAAGCAGATGGCTACACTAAAACACATAAAAAAAGAGTGCCCCATTAAAAAAATAAACATCTCATTTTAGTACCATTAGTGTAAAATCTGAAACATAAGCTCGCCACGGAGCGAGGGGCCAACGCTAAGTTCAGGCCTTCCATATGCAAATTGGGTCAAGATTTTCACCAGACTTAACAGCACAGAAACAATACCCCAAAGATAAGGGACTACAACTTATACAGGCACTCATTTATCCTGCCCACATTTCCACTTTGTAATTAGTGCGAGCCCTGAATATATTTTAAGAGAAAAAAGACTTGCATTTATATAGCGCCTTTCACGACCACCGGATGTCTCAAAGCGCTTTACAGCCATTTTTACTACTTTTGGAATGTAGTCATTGCTGTAATGTGGGAAACGCAGCAGCCAATTTGCGCACAGCAAGCTCCCACAAACAGCAATGTGATAATGACCAGATAATCTATTTTTGTTACGTCGATTGAGGGATAAATATTGGCCAGGACACCGGGGATAACTCCCCTGCTCTTCTTCAAAATAGTGCTATGGAATCTTTTACGTCCACCTGCGAGAGCAGACGGGGCCTCGGTTTAACGTCTCATCCAAAAGACGGCACCTGCAACAGTGCAGCACTTCCTCAACACTGCACTGTGAAGCTTATTAATATTTTCAAATAATTTATTACATATTTACAGAACAGTGAATCAAAGACACTTACTCTGCTGATTTCTCCTGTCACTGGCGTTTTTCAGGGGTAGGCATACGGGACAGTCATGTCGAGTACAGTTTTTCCAGTGAGAGATGATCTGTCTTGATGATGCACAGTGAGCAACTGCATAACAAAAACAGCCAGAGTTCTAACATTAATCTATCAGACACAGTCAGATCAAACTGGGTAGCTGCAAATCAACTGCTTTTAAAATGTTTTCATTTACATTTGTAAAATAAAGCCTACAAAACCATATTAAAAGGCTGCTGTGGCTTAGAATGGGTCAGCTCAAGAACTAACATGTAACTATAGTAAATACTGTCAGGAGACCATGTCAAAACAGGTCCACCTTCTTCACAGAGGAAAGGCACATGGCACAGGGAAGCAAAACACTATTTTAAAAGGACGTGATATGACGGCCCACAGGACTACCAATTAATGACACCATGGAGGGCTTTCCTACTCTGCTGAGTTCCCGATCTCGGCTCCAATGTCGCTGGGAAAAGACGGCAGGTGTATGAGGGACATGCACAGAGTGGGGGGAGACAAGAGAGGAGAGTTACTCAGCCATTCTCACACACAGCCAGCCGAAGAATAACAATGGTTACTCCTGTCCCCTCGCCATCAGGAGGTACATGGCCCAAGGAGAGTGGAGGGGCGGGAGAGAAAATATTTTTAAGAAAATACAACAAAACGCGTGTATCTTGAAAGTTTAATTTGTTAAAACCAAGCTTTGTTTTTTCCTGTTGGTCAAGAGGTCAATTCTTTGTGGAGCTCACACACCAGCTTGAATTTGTATCAGCTACCACTGACATGATTATAGTGACATTTGTTGCATCAACCCCCTTCAGAATTATCCAACATATCACAGTAGAAAGGGTTGCCATTTGAGCCATTTTTGCAGCTGTCAAATATTAGAACTATACAAGATCACAAACTGCAAGAGGCAATCTATGAATCCACCTCCCTCCCAATTCATTGCAAATACACTTCAATCATTTTTTTTTAAATCAAATATTTAACAGAAAGAGTATTTTAGAGATTGTTTTGAGTGGTTCCTCTCCCACCAATCTTAGTATTTTTCAATATTACCACTGTAACAAAGATTGAAAGTAATGTAAAAGGCAAAAAGCAGAGTGATTTGAACTCTTGAGACTTACTGCCTGAATCACTGTTAAATGTTCTGAGAACTGAATGGAATAAGTCATATTGAGGAAACCTTTATGCAATAGGACACAGATTATACTGACAAAAGTGTCTAATCATTTCCTGTATTAACAGCATAGGAACATGTACTCTATACACACACACACACATACTACAGCCAGCCCAGAATCTCTCTCTTTTTTGTGTTTATGATTAAGCCAAAGGCAGTACGTGCACAGACCCACAACAAAAGGAACATTTCCCTAATCAGATATTTCATAAAATCATAGAAATTTACAGCACAGAAGGTGGCCATTCGGCCCATCGTGTCTGTGCTGGTAAGTGGTTTCATTTCACAATGAAATAAAACCACTCAAGACAATGTAAACATAGGCACAGGAGGAGGCCATTCAGTCCCTCAAGCCTGTTCCACCATTCAATCAGATCATGACTGATCTGTACATCAACTCCATTTACTCACCTTTGCCCCATATTCCTTGATACCCTCACCTAACAAAATCTATCAATCCTATTCTTGAAAATTTCAACTGACCCAACATCCACAGCTGAGTGGGGAAAGTGTTCTAGATTTCCACTACCCTTAGTGTGAAAAAGTCCTTCCTGATTTCACACCTGAACTGCCTAGCTCTCATTTTATTATGCCCCCTTGCTCTGGATTCCTCCACTGAAGGAAACAGATTCTCTGCATCTACCTTATCAAATCCCTTTATCATTTTAAATACCTTGATTAGATTACAACCTCCTAAATTCAAAGGAATACAAGCCAAATTCATGCAACCGGTCCTGATAATTTAACCCTTTTAGCCCCGGTATCATTCTGGTGAATCTGCGCTGTACCCACTCCTTCCTGAGGTGCAGTGCCCAAAACTGGATGCAGTGCTCCGGATGGAGTCTGACCAAGACTCTGTACAACTGAAGCATCACTTCCTCCCCTTTTTCTTAAAAACAAAAAGCGATATCATTTGCTGTCAGCATACTTACATACAACAAACCACCACCTTCTCAGGGCAACTAAGGATGGGAAATTAATGTCAGCCTTGCCAGCAATTCCCACATCCCAAGAACACTTTTTTAATTTTTTTTTTAAAAAAAGGTGCATCCTCATTAGTTGTTGTCAAGACCTTGAAAAACAGAGAATCTATTGGACTGCTTGTCGTGTCTTGACAAGGTGCTCAGAGGAACCAATCATCAGACATGGCTCAAATGGACTATAGCTATGGTCAGGTTCAGGAACATCCTGGGGCCAGACCCAAAGCCAAAAGGGAGTACTATATAGTTCTTTCCCTCAATATAATAACATGGCGATTTCCTGTGCAGTTGACGAGCTGCCATATGAAAGCAAGCATCCTTTAGGTTGATTACAGTCAAATTTCCCGGGCAAGAAAACCCAAATGGTAAAAGGCAATGACCACTTTGAACTTTTTTTGTTTACTTTGGTAGTTGCAGATGAAGATAACTTTTTTTTTTAATAAAAGGAGTGGATTGGGATGAACTTTAAACAAATTTACTTCTTTTTGTAATCTGGGGGGGGGGGGGGGTGAAGAGGAAGAGCAGAATGTTCTCCAATGCTGTCTTTTTGGGCAGGATTTATTTTGCCCCTTTGGCATAAAAATAATAGTTCATATGGTGGTTGGTTCTTCACACTTGTAGAGTCCCCTAGGCTAAGACTCAAGAGCCCAGCTGGTTGGATTCAACTTCTAGGAATCCATACCACCTGAGAGTATCATTCCAGTATTTATGCTCCCACATACATGGAGCCCTAATCCACTGCTGTGCTAGCTTCCTGCTCTTGTGAAAGAACACTTGTCGTTTAACATCACTGGAGACAAACCTTTCTTACACATATACGGGGTTTCTTTGAAATGATGGAGAATCCCATGTGTGCAAAGTTTTTCTTGTTTCTGGATTGCTTAAGCACAATTCAGCTCGTATTTTTATGGCAAATTTTGCTCCTGGATACTCTTGCAAGGCAAGCAGCATGTTAGACTATTTCAGAACGGTTTCCAACACAAACATATTTAATTTTGCTGAACAAATCTTTTTCTTAAACATTTTATTTACAATTTATATTAATGTCTTAGATGAGGGGACCGGGTATAATGTATCCAAGTTTGCTGACGTACAAAGTGAGATGGGAAAGTATACTGTGAGGAGGACGCAAAGAGGCTGCAAAGGGATATTGGCAGGTTAAGTGAGCGGGCAACAACATGGCAGATGGAATATAATGTGGAGAAGTGTGAAGTTATCTACTTTAGTAGAAAAATAGAAAGCAGATTTTTTTTAAATGGAGAGAGACTGGGAAATGTTGGTATTCAGAGGGACCGGAGTGTCCTTGTACACGAATCACAGAAAGTTAACATGCAGGTAACAGCAAGCAATTCGGAAAGCAAATGGCATGTTGGCCTTTATTGCAAGGGTGTTGGAGTAGGAGAGTAAAGAAGTCTTACTACAATTATATAGGGCCTAGGTGAGACCATACCTAGAATACTGTGTGCAGTTTTGGTCTCCTTACCAAAGGAAGGATATACTTGCCTTAGAGGGAGTGCAACAAAGGTTCACTAGACTGATTCCTAGGATGAGGGGATTGTCCTATAAGGAGAGATTGAGTAGACTAGGCCTACATTCCCTACAGTATAGAAGAATGAGAGGTGATCTCACTGAAACATATAAAATTCTTAAGGGGCTTGACAAAGTAGATGCTGGGAGGATGTTTCCCTGGCTGGGGAGTCTAGAACTAGGGGTCACAGTCTCAGAATAAGGGGTCTGCCATTTGGGACTGAGATGAGGAGAAATTTCTTCACTCAGAGGGTTGTGAATCTTTGGAATTCTCTACCCCAGAGAGCAGTGGATGCTCAGTCGTTAATTATATTCAAGACAGAGGTCGATAGATTTTTGGATACCAAGGGACTCAAGGGATATGGGATAATGCGGGAAGGTGGAGGTGAGGTAGAAGATCAGCCATGATCTTATTAAATGGTGCAGCAGGCTCGAAGAGCCGAATGGCCTACTCCTGCTCCTATTTCTTATGCTCTTATGTTCTGAAGGTAAAACAGCAATTAATGTATTTGTGCATTTACTATAGTATAGAACTGAGGCCAGGCCAATCAATTGTGAAGTGGTCCCCTTTATAATTAGCTCGCCTGCCCGCAGTTCTCTGGTACAGGTACTCACGTTATTGAACAATTGCTTTAGGATTGTGGGCTGTAACCTTCTGGATCTCATTGCAGGTACCAAGTTGAAACATTCTGAACAAATCACATCAACACCAGTTCTAAGAAAAATATAACTCGTGGAATATAGATACAACTCAAGTTGAAAGCTCAACAGGGATGGGGAAGGAATGGGAATGAGGGGCGCATTACTTTAGAAACTATACCAATTAAGTAAACAAATTTTAAAGTTTGATTTTCATACTCACAAAAATGTAAATAGAACTGAATTTCTGTTCAGCATATGCCATCTCATACCAACGTTGTAGGAAGAAGTTTCACTAATCGAAACCCAGCCTGCATGGGTAGTCAGAAAGAGAGAATAGCCCTTCAAAGCCATCTGCAGGGGCTCAAATAAAATTTCAAGTAGTGTACATCCTTCAAGGAAGCACTAATCCTGCCTACCACATCCACTGATATGAAGGGCTGGGCCTTGTGTCCTTGAAGGATATGGATTGGCCTCGTGACCAACACCATTTTACTGTTTAAAAAAAGCTAAGGGAACATTTAAAAACAGGTTCCAAATGTCCATTAACATACTCAAAACAGATTTTGGTTAAATGGTCTTGTGGTCCTTATCTGCAGGAGGATTGTATTTGAACCCCATGCCATCTGGCTCGTTATAAATATGCGTAGGTAGTGCACAAAAGGTCAAATCAAGTACACTTACCCTGGCAGGACTTGCCTGCCTGACAGTGAGTCATGTGATTCAGGACGTTTTTCATGGTTCGGCAGTGGGGCAGCGCACAGGGTCGCACCTCACCGTTTGCCTGTTCTCTCCGCTGACATTTGTGGGCGTGAAGCAGTAGGACCAGCTGCTGCTGTATCAGTTTGCGTTTCTCGGGATCTGCAGTCGGTGCAGATCCCATTCCTTGTGTCGGTACCTGGGATGGTACCTGTACCATCCCTACCTGCTGAACTTGGGACTGCTGCTGCGACTTGGAAAGAGAGAAAGAAACAGTGAGAAGAGGACTCAAAATCTAGTGACAATATCTAAAATGGAAGAGGAAAGAAAAAAAAAAGCTTGTAAACAAAATCGAACACACACGAGAATTACAGCAAAAACATGTCCAAAAATTGACCATCAGTCCCGCACTGGCTAGAAGGCCAGATGAAGCAGCCATGAAACTTCTCCCAAGGCTTTTGATAAGGAATAAGCAAAGGCTTTGGCCTTTACACTTTTCTTTTGGGCGAGCATGTCGTTATGTTGCTTTTTAAAAAAAGTCAAAACTTGTAACTAACATCAAATAAAGCCATTTTCCCGAAACTTGTCTACTTAAGGGGAACAGAGAAAGAAAATCCCACAAACTTTTCCTCTCATCCCTGTCAGCAACTAAATTGGAAGGACATGCAACTTAATATATAGCTGGTAGCATCTTCAAGAAGGCATGAGATCTCTCCCCTCTAATTGTGTGACTCAAGCATCTTAAAGAGCAGGTTTTACATCTGCAACATGCACTGAATTATCAGCCTTTATACACAAGTGAAAATACTTCTAAAGCCCAAAAAACTTTTCTTTGCAGTTTTAATTTTTAGGAACAGTTCAATTATTTGCACCAACACGTATGGAGCACACAGCCTGCTTACCATGTTTGGCACATTCGTAACTTGAGTACCCTTTAAATCAGCTGGAAATGGAGGCAGGCTATTTGAAAGACTACTTTTGTTTTGCAATTGAGGTCCAACCCCTGCAGCGCCTAATTGCTGACCACCAGCTTGACCATAGCCTTGACCGAATAGGCTTGCATTACCTGAAATCCCCATCTGCAAAGAAAGAAAGGAAACCTAGTTATTCCAGTCAGGGAGTTTTGCATCACTCCAGAAATATAATTCCTCAAATTTTCAGTTTGCATTTTTATTATTTCTATTGAAAAAGCACAGAATTTCAAAACTGATAACATAAGCCCTTTTATTAAAGATGAATCCTTACTATATGAAACCCACACACAAAAAAATTAGCAAGCAGCAATGTAATTTTTCAATTTTTTATTAAACAATTTTCTCCTCTCCGAATACCAACTCTTTCTGTGATGCATTTCTATAGGCACTAGCAGACCTCAGGTGCTTGCCAAAGTGCCCATTCTTTGTGGCAATGAGTGTTATGCTATTACGGAGGGCATCACAGCCAAGCCTAAGTTTGTTCCCATCTGATGCTCACATGAAAGTGCTTTCCAGCAGGAAAGCTGACTGAATTTGCTCTCCTTCCATAATTGAGGATATTGTAATACCCCTGCTACACTGGCTGTGATCAAATAGCTCAGTACAGAGCAGAGAATGAAGCCAGGATCTTCTGGTCTGTATAACCCCCTACCGCACCAAAGAAAAAGAATTGGACAATCTTGTCAATGGAATTGGAAAGTCTAGACCATGGCTTTCTTTGAATCACCAGGTCTTTTCTTGAGAAGTGAAAATTAAGCATTATGTCCCAGCACAGACACTATATACTGCATGTATGAAGGTGGAAAAGAATGAGGAAGTTAAGAATAAATTCCAAAAGTCAAAACTATTCTCCTGCTGCATGTTAAAAGGGCCTCATCAGTTTGAGTGAACTGATAAACTCACTTTCTAACAAAAATATTATATTTTTAAAAATAAGGACACGTTATCACTAACTTCATAAGTGGTGCAATTGAGTTAGCTAATCTCAGCCGGTGAGGCACTAGGGATGTTAAAGATAGTTTCAGCATCCCTGGGTCAGAGCAGGGGGAATAACCAGAATTCTTGCTGCTGATCTCTATCCAGCAATCCCTGCTGGACATGCACAAACAATAGGAGAGGTCAGGATCGTGCTCAGCTGTGATGTCGATAGCAGTTTGACAGTTTTCCAACATTCACTGCCAAGACTCATACGTGAATAATGGTCACTGAGGTGAGATACTGGAAGCCACCAGTAGAACAGTACTCTAGCACAATGTATAATGAGAGGAGAGGAAGAGAAGAAATGGGAGGGGAGGGGAGAGAGGAGAAAATTGTCGAGAGAAAACATTTAATTTTAGTCACTGCACAGGAGTCTATAGGAAGAGGTTAATAGCTTCCTCCCGCTACAAAGCAAGGAAAGTCAATAAGAGGTTAAACCTTCAACAAACCACACTTGTGTGTGAAGCAAGATAGTTTCACAGCAGTAGAATATAGGAAATAGCACCAATGGTCCACAACTAATTTCTGATGATGATGAGGAATTGATTTCAAACACTTGATTTTTAGTTATAGTAATCCATAAGTACATTTATTGCTTAGCTGGGACAGCTGCAACAGAGGTTTAATCAATGTCCTTAGGTCAGGGAGGAGAGAATCAACGTTTTCTTACTCCTGATCACTAACCTGTGAGCCCTGCTGGAAAGAGCGCGTGTACGACTGAGTGTGTGCGAGAGAGGGCATGAGACAGAGAGAGAGAGCAAGACAGAGAGAGAGCGCGAGAATGAAAATAAAAAAGGAAAAAAATAGATTGGGTAAACAGGGTGGGGCTTAGCTGATGGGCCCTGGGGTGAAAATACCTTCTGACCCTCACTGCCTAGGCTCACGCACGAAGAATGGCCTTGTGTACAAGGTACTAGTGGGTGACTGGCACACATGGAACTGTGCCCCAGCAAGGAGGTAACACCTTGAGAAGCAGGACAACGCCAAAGACAGATCATTCAGGAAAAGGCAAACCAAATCTACATTTATTGCGGCATGCATGTACAACCTTAGCACAGCGTCAACAGTAATGGAGTGGAGTTAATCAAGTGTGCCCAAAATTGTTACATTTGCACTTCTAGAAATTGTGGCATTATGGATGTGGCAATACTGCAAACTCAGTACTCAAAAGATTAAAGGCACATTCCACACTAGGGCACCGACTACACTTCTATCACCAATTAAAGTCTCTGGTCCACTTGTAAATAAGTACGCTAGTGACATCAAATAGTTGCAGTGTTGCATTACACCAAGTTAAAAAACTGTTTCAGGTCAACTGCTGTTCAAGGGCTTGGGTGGGGGGGGAGGGGTGCGGTAACGAAAAAAGGAAAGCTGAATTCTGCCCGACGGAAAATCTTATTCTTGCATAACTACCTATTGCACTGCTTAGAAGGGCAAACAAATTGAGAGCTTCAACTACAAGTTAAAAGAAAAACTTACCAGCAACATTATTTTCTTGTACTTCACAGATTCTTCTCCTCTTCCCACAAATATTCTACTGAGTTTCACACAAGCCATTTTGACAGTATTACTATCCACATTCTATGATGTAATTTTCTGCCAATCTCACTTCAGTGGCAATGTTTAGACACTTCACCATTATTTCCACATCGCTACACAGCATCAACACTCAAATTAAAATTTAATTTAAACAAGCACCATACTTCTAGGATTCTCAATTTTCTAACCCAACAAATTTGTGTTGGCAAACTGGTCTTTGGTGAAGTTGAAACAGTGTACAATCACACACAGTGTACAATCACAGTTACCTGCTCCACAAGTACATGGTTCCAAACAGTGTTGCTTGTAGAACGCAATATTTGCTAGTTTTTTTAGTTCATTCATGGGATGTGGGCGTCGCTGACAAGGCCAGCATTTATTGCGCATCCTTAATTGCCCTTGAGAAGGTGGTGGTGAGCCGCCTTCTTAACCCGCTGTAGTCCGTGGGTGAAGGTGCTCCCACAGTGCTATTAGGCAGGGAGTAGCCAAACCTTAGCCCGTGAAGCACTAACTACTGAGTTATGAACACTAGTATGGAATATTCAAAATTCAGGCTCAATTATGATAATACTAGCAACCACAAAAAAGTTGATTTAATATCTAATTTTAAGTTTGCAACACACCCAGCACCAAACTTAATTTGCAACCAAAGAATTTAATTATTTTATTTTGTCCCTATTTTAAAGGTTCGCCCATTCTATGCCAAGCATCACTTCCTAGCCAGGTGGTCAGACAGGCAGCCAGTTCCTAATACACATTATTCTACGATCAGCTTCTAAGAAAGAGCAAACTGGCCTAAGGTAACTCACCTGCCAACTTTCCCTCCTTGTGTAGAAGCATTAGGCCTCCACCAGTCCCTTATGAAGAACTAGCTAAAATCAGGAAGTCACTATGTCCTGCACCCTCTCTCTATGATACAGCACATTGGAGCATCAAAATATTCAACCAGAAAACTGCAACACGGCCAAACGTAATGCCTAATGTCAAATACTGTAGCAAAAACCCAAGAAAGTTACCAACAAGTGAAGCACTTTGGGCCTATTTTTGATTCTTCTTGCTGTGCAGCTCAAACTCTCGGACACATCTTTGACAATAAACAGCTCTGCCTTTTTAAACAAAGCTGGCTAAAAACACCAAGACATTTACAGTATTCAAAGTTTTCAAAGACTGTTGTGGTTTGAATAATAAAAACTATAACCCAAGCAAGTGATCTGAAAGAAAATGCCGTACATTTATAAAAACACAAGAAATCAGCCTATTCCCTCCACAAACCATCTACAATTCCCCCATCATGGACGCTACTTAACCAAAACTCCTAAAGAATACAACTACAGGTCAACCTACAAGTTTTGTGAAAAAGTTCCCCAACAGCCTCCTTCCCTACAACAATCAAGCGAAAACAAATGAATTCACTCACAACATACACTTAAAGCTCTGAGTAATCGTACTGCACAAATAACTTGCCCTTAGTTCCAGCAGCACATGAATCATCATGCTCCAGATTTGATGTCTACCTTTAGAATGTGCAAGCTCATTCGTTAACCTGTACTGATGCAGCTCTTTGATTTAAAGGTGTTACATCAATATAGCATTAGCTGCTGTCAGTTATCTAAACCCCAGCACTGAATTATTGTCTTGTAGCCAGCCAAGCAAAATAGACAACATGAAGTGATTCTTTAAATTTAATGGGTCTGATAAAGTTTCTAAATCAAAATCTAAGAATTTTCCTCTTTCAATTCAATTTTATCCATCTTGACATGACTTCCTTTACTTGGTAATTCTAGGGCATATAGTCCAATCTGTAGACAGTGCTATATAAAGATGGTCTAGAAATTCTCATGAGCCACAATTTCAAGAGATCAGATATTGGTGACTGAAATACAATTAGACACATGACAAACAGGATCAACAACTTTCAGACTGCTGCTTTTAGGTATTGGTTTCTGCAAAATGTTCCCTAATACTGGACAGAGTGCAAGGGTTTGGCTTGCTTTCATATTGCATTGTTAGACACCACCTCCTCATCCACAACCACCATCGATTCAGAAATGCTGGGTTACTGATTTGACTTTTCAGCCAACTGCCCTATGTCAACAAAACAACTCGTAAAAAGGTAGGAAAAGAAAGTACAGCATCAAGAGCTTTAAACACTTGGTGGTGGGTTCCCCAATTACAATTCAAACATAGCAGTACTGTCACTATTCCAAGCCACCGAACAGCCTACTTCCCAGGCAACGCGCAGTTGGGATGGAGTTAGGGGAAATTTAAATCTAACCAAGAACAGTAAGGTGCAGTTCCCCTTCTCTTTCCTGCTGTAAAAGTTTGTATGTGAAATGCTCATAGTTCCACAGAATGGCACTATTGCTTACAAATGATAAGGATAACTCTGAGAAATGGGAATGACACACTGGTGCAAGGGGCAGGGGCTGCTCTTTTTAAGGTTGCAGTTAAGGTAGATTGAGGAACAAGTCTGTACCAGGCCTGCAAACGGCTAACACACAACGTGAGAGAAAAGTGGATTCCTTTGAGCTAAATTCACCCCGAGGGAAAAAATATTATTTTTTAGAGAAGCTACAATGCGCGTATACATACAAGGATAGCTGATCCTGAATAATGGAGACATATAAAGCATTTCAGTTTCTTAAAATAATTCTGGTTTTCAGCTTTTGTAAAAGGCACCAGGAATTTGCTTTTCCTCAAAAGGCTATTTTTCTTTTTACCAGTTGCAGCTTAGATTATGTTGGCCGAGACTCCCCATGCCCCGATTGGGGCAGTGGGAGATGCCTGCACTGGAGATGTCCTGCTGACCTGGGGCCATTACTATGTGGGGAGTGGGTTCGCTGGCCTCCGCCGAGGAGTCCAGTCAGTATAAGGACAAAGACTTGATGCAGCAGGCCTCAGAGACCGGCTGCAGTGGGAGACAGGTGACCAGCAACCTTCTGGACAATCTTTTTTTCCCTCGACAAGTTTCAACTTTTATCAACGGGATTTGTGCATGACAACACGCTTCAGACCGCCTCTTCAACATCTACTCTGGGGTTCCCACCGATTTCTGAATGCTAGACACTTGGGACTAAAGCTCCTGCAGTGTAAATGGCAGCAAACACAGTGGGGGCAGCTTCCCCGACGGACTGCCAATGCAAAGGAGCAGGAACACAATGTTCCTGAAGTTGTTTCCCACCTCTGCCTGTCTCAGATCCACCAGAAAAAATAATTGGCAGGGTGGTGGAAAGCCTAACATTGAGTTCAGACAAACTCAAAGTAACTGCTGACACCACCTTCTGAAGCTGTTTTTTTTTAAAAATCTGTCACCACAGAACATTCGTACTTTTTCCGGGGGTTGGTGACAATACAGAAAAACTTTGAATTTTGTTATTCTACCTGGGAAGAGATCTGAGAGTTTAGTTTCTCGGTCAACTATTAGCATTCAGGAATTAACAACAACTTGTATTTATACAGTGCCTTTAATGTAGTAAAACATCCCAAGGCGCTGCACAGGAGTATTTAAAGACAAAAAATTTGACACTGATCCACGAGGATAAATTAGGGCAGATGACCAAAAGCTTGGTCAAAGAGGTAGGTTTTAAGGAGCGTCTGTGGGAGGCCAGCCAGCAGTGCGTTGGAATAGTCAAGTCTAGAGGTAACAAAATGGATGAGGGTTTCAGCAGCGGATGAGCTGAGGCAAGGGCAGAGACGGGCGATGTTACAGGGGTGGAAGTAGGCGGTCTTTGTTATGCTGCGGATGTTTGGTCGGATGCTCATTTCAGGGTCAAATATGACACCAAGGTTGCGAACAGTGTGGTTCAGTCTCAGACAGAGGTTAGGGAGAGGGCTGGAGTCAGTGGCTAGGGAACGGAGTTTGTGGCGGGGACCGAAAACAATGGCTTTGGTCTTCCCAATATTTAATTGGAGAAAATTTTTGCTCTTCCAGAACTGTATGTCGGACTAGCAGTCTGACAATTTAGACACTTTGGAGGGGTCAAGAGAAGAGGTAGTGAGGTAGAGCTGGGTGTCATCAGCGTACATGTGGAAACTACTGCTGTGTTTTCGGATGATGTCGCCAAGGGGCAGCATGTAGATGAGAAATAGGAGGGGGCCAAGGATAGATCCTTGGGGGACACCAGAGGTAACAATGCGGGAGCAGGAAGAGAAGCCGTTGCAGGTGATTCTCTGGTTACGATTAGATAGATAAGAATGGAACCAGGCGAGTGCAGTCCCACCCAGCTGGACGACGGTAGAGGGGCGTTGGAGGAGGATGGAGTGGTCAACCGTGTCAAAGGCTGCAGACAAGTCAAGAAGGACAAGAAAGTCAAGAGAACCTCCCTAACCTACCCCCCAACACTCATTCTCTTCCATTGCTTATTCTCTTTGTTCACACTTAACATTGACTTCCAGATTCCCTTTTTTGGTTATGCATTTCATCACTTGGCCCACCCAAACCATCGAGGTGATGGCCTAGCTCTCAAGTCTCAACTCGGCCAGATCAGCAAGCTTCAACACCAATCCTCTTGTGCTTATGTCCAAATTATTTATATCATTGGAAAACAAGATTCAGGTTTTGCATAGCCTGATTTAGCCTTTGGAACTGTCCAGAGCTATTTTTTTTTGTTGGGGGGGAGGGGAAGCTGGTCTGATCGAGAGAGAACTCCCCAGATAATTGTTCTTTCCTGCAGGGGTCGAGGTTGACGCACAAATAATGAACACTTGGGCAAGGTACCAGAGGGTGCCTAGAGCCCATAGAACCACAGCCAGGAGGCAGTGCCTTCAGTAGAGGAGGAGATAAAAATGTGATTATCTCCACTCAGCATAACTAAGGAAGACAGAGTCCTCCAACAGAAAGTTAAGTCATCAGTTCTGTAATCACTTGGATTGGCGGGGAGTCATAGGGGTAGCAACTTTAATAGTCTTGGGCAACTGGGAGTCTCTAACAATAAAGATTCAGTAGCACATTTGTGTACGCAGTATGAAACCAGCAAGTTACAGGGACATGACACCGGACTGATATTTAGGCTAGTTTATAGATACTTTATAGTTTATGGATCTAGAAGTTGAATAGCTTTTCCTTGGGATACATTACAAATACCATACCTTGATAGTTCTAGTGAGCCTGTATTGGATGTTGTGTGAGCCACAAAAATGTCAAACAAAGTAGAAAACATTTCAATTAGTCACTTGCAAAAGATATGTTTTCATTCACAGATTTACTATGAAATGATAACAGTACAGAATTCAAATTTCCAGGAGTTCCTTAGCAAGTTGTTCATTTACCAGTTTAATCCCAATAATACTACTCTAACTTTTAAAGCAACTTTGGGGTGTCCGCTATATGGCATGTACTTTCTGAGTTTGTTCCACTCAGATGCTAGGAGTGGCTTAAAGTGGACCATGTGGAAGGGTTGTATTATCAGGACTGAACTGGTAAATTTAGAAAGATTGATTAAATATATTTTAACTTCAGAGAGAAAGAGCAATGGAAACGGTAAAACTACAGTTTTAGAAACCTACGTCACCATCCTTCACCACAAAGTACACATCCTTTCCCTTCATTAACACATTTATACAATGCTTTAAAGTTATTAAAAAAAAAACTGTGGTCTGAAAACATAATGAACCTTCTAAAACTGATTTTAGATTCCCAATCCATACAAAGTTCCAGTTATTCTATGCAATACAAGGCAGCTGAAAAAACCCGCCAGAAAAGCTAACCAGGGGGTCGTGCTGAAAACGTAACCGTAATAGAGTACGACATAAGCACCATAATAACTGTTCGTGCTTCCCACATAGTGATATTTCTGAAGTGTTTATTGTAAGATAGCTCAATACAAGGAGGTGTGATGAATTTTAATGGCACAAAATTAAATTAGCGTGAGCCAGCTTTCAATATAAATGGAATTTGGAGTGGTGACAGATGAAATGCATTACTGGTCTACGATACTTCAATCTCCACAGATTTATCTCGGCAATTGCTTGTGTATTTGAAATCCACCTGACCCTTAACAGAGAAAAAGTGAATTGGTGATAGCAAATATTAACTTGTGCATCATTTTGAACAGTTACACTGTCAAAAAGAAAAACAGTAACAATTATGTCACGAAGACTAGCTGCACAGACAGACAACAACTTCAGCGTGCCGCACATTCAATAACTTTACATTTCAATCTTTTTCACGGTAACATAAATATGAAGTGGTAGAGGCTTATAAATTTTCATCATCTCCAGCCACTACAATGAAACAATAAGTACAATCTACTATATACCGGTCACAGCCTGAATTTAATTTGTCATTGCTAACAATTTTGAGCTAGTATTTATAGCCACACTCAAGAAGCTCGACACCATCCAGGACAAAGCAGCCCGCTTGATTGGCACCCCACCCACCACCTTAAACATTCACTCCCTCCACCACTGGCGTACCGTGGCTGCAGTGTGCACTATCTACAAGATGCACTGCAGCAACTCGCCAAGGCTTCTTCGGCAGCACCTCCCAAACCCGCGACCACTTCCACCTAGAAGGACAAGGGCAGCAGGCGCATGGGAACACCACCACCTCCAAGTTCCCCTCCACGTCACACACCACCCTGACTTAGAAGTATATCGCCGATCCTTCATTGTCGCTGGGTCAAACTCCCTCCCTAACAGCACTGTGGGAAGTACCATCACCACATGGACTGCAGCGGTTCAAGAAGGCGGCTCACCACCACCTTCTCAAGGGCAACAAATGCTGGCATTGCCAGCGATGCCCAGATTCCATAAAAACAAACAGAAATTTTTTATCTTTCCTCCTCGCAATTAATTATGAATACAGAACATTTGAAATAAATCCACCTCATTATGCTTCAAACAGGCCCCGAATTCAGATATTTTTCGATGGGTTATGGTTGGCCCCTGCAGTTACTCAGTTGGGAGCCATCAGCAACAGCTGGGGAATGGGAGAATAATCAGACATTTTTTCAGGAAATCTTTCCAGGACCGGATAAAATAGGAACCAAGTCTGTTCCCCAATAAACACTCTTGTTTTCCTGCTATGTTTAAAGATTATCTGAAAGGCTCATGTGTATGCATGTATAAAAGTCTTGGTATTCTTATACAACTGCATTTTTAATAAATGTGTGTTTCAGAAGATATATGCTCTTGTCACATAAAAGATTCTACTGAAGTTTTACCAAATTGCAGAAGGTCACACTTTATCTCTGTACCCGAGACACTTAAATTTATTCACAGACCCGTTTGATTTAGTAATCTTCTGAATGCTTTCTCATAACCAACTATAAGGGCTTCTACCTATATTCCTTTTCATTTTTTCCTCCCTCCCACAATTTTTTCTCCCTTCCCCAGAAGGCACCGGTGCCATGGACACAGGCAACCTTCCAATGGCTTCACCCAAGAGACCATTGCTCGTGTGTGAGCTCAATCCTGTTGGTACAAGTGGTCCGCACAGGTGCATTTTCCAGCAGACCACACTGGATAACAAATCGGATTAGCTAACAACACAGGCAGGGGATAGAACATGGCTCTCCTAGTCTGCATGGCTCAGTACCACACTGGGAACTGCATTTACCAGCCAGGCCATTGTGGGAGCTCTTCTACTTGCTTTAAATGAAATTAACACTTTAGGGTAGTTATTTTAATGCCCCAAAGCACAATCCTATGGGGTGATTGGAGAGGTAACGCTGCAATTCCACATACAGCAAACTCCTGGTCTTGGATAAGTTATCTGGTGAGGTATCAAGCAGAACCTACATATTCCTGCTGTCCAACAGGTAGAGAGCAAATAATTGAAATGGATCCTTAAAAAACATTTCACACCTTATGCAATTATTTGAATTTGCTATCAGCTGCTTTCTATAGCCTGTGCAGTGCATGCAACAGAAGGAAATTCAAATTTTCTATAACACACTTTACAACTTTTTTTATACCTAAACATATGGCTGGTTGTCTGCTCAGTTTCTATTGGCTAATTTTATTTTGTTTTGAAGGGTCCAAAGATAAAACTGGAGAATGGCTATATAGAAAAGCTCATGGGCAAGGTGGGATGGCTTGTGTTCAACCACACTGCACAGTAAAGCACACAAAAGAACAAAGCACCGTGGTAAACTTACAGCATCCAGCTTGGAAGTTAACAAAAATCCCAAGAACTTCCACATCAGCAAATGTTTTGAATAAGACAGACTTCTCAAACTGTCTGTTGGTAAAGGTTAGCTGTAACACAGACTTA
Organism: Squalus acanthias; assembly: GCA_030390025.1. NCBI lineage: Eukaryota > Metazoa > Chordata > Chondrichthyes > Squaliformes > Squalidae > Squalus > Squalus acanthias. Next base: position 16,131,962 of record CM059442.1, on the reverse strand, counting down.
GCATTTAAACTATACTTGTATACATACTAGAACGAGTCGCACCAGCAGGATCTTTCAATAAAATCAACTTACTAAGAATTGGGACCATCCCTTACTTTTTTTTTTGCTTAATTCAGGATTTATTTTGGATGCAGGAGTGGAGGGAGATGGGAAGAGAAGTATGGCTTGGAGGGATCCCAATCTATTAATTCAATTCCGATATTTTATTTATATATAAATATATATGAAGGAGCCTGAGTTAATGATGCCATCAATGGGTGCTAATTCAACTCTCTTATATTGCCAAAATCAATAAAACTTCCAAACCAGTACTTCCCCTGTGTGACTTACTGAATACGGTTTGATTAAACTGTTGCGCAGGTTAGTTCTTCAGGATGGCTTGATTGTTTTTAAAAGCAGGAGTGCTGATAATGAAAGTCTCTCTTTAAACTCGTACTATGTAAAAATTAAAGTTCAGCATTTAGGTTTTAGGAATTTCAAAGCAATCCCATCACAGTTCACCCTGAAAAGATATCCAAATGATTCTCTTCCAATGCCCGAGCCAGAATAGCTGGATACAAATACCAAAATCCTAAACACAGAATACTCCCTCTGGATCAATAACAACGAATGTCCCAAATAGCAGTCCCTTTTCCATTCATATTTTCCTCAGGCAAAGCGAAACTCCCATTGGATGACCAGACTAACATTTAAAATATAACACTGCCCCTATATGCTGGGATTTTCACAGATTGCATCCTAGTCATTACTCATCCATCAGACAATTCTGAGATAGGAATAGGGCAAAGGTACCAACCGTACATAATACAGGTAATAGAGGACTTTATAAATTTCACCCGGGACTGCCTTTTAGCCAATGTCCTGGAATCCCCATATCAGAACATGTGAAAGGAACCTTGCAATGAACTAGGTTAGTGATTTGTCCAACATTACAAAGGCTGTAAGGTGCTTTGGGACGTCCTGAGTTCATGAAAGGTGTTATATAAATGCAAGTCTATTTTAAGCAAAGTTGAAACTACCACAGTTGTATACGCCAACAATCTGCATCAATCACCCAACGATAGTATACAGTACTTTAGTATAGATTCTAATGATTAAGACTCGAATTAAGAGACCACCTGAAATCAGTTCCAAAGGGAATTGTTATATAATGTAAACATGTCCAGCTGTACATGACAGATAAATGATTTTGATTTCCTTACATCTGAGGTTTTGCTATCGTTTGAAATTTAAAGACAAAAACTTCAGTGGGTTTAAAAAACAATCAATTCAGAGGAACCCGCCTTCGCCATTCTCTCTGTGGGCCACACACAAAAATGCATTCTAATTTATACTGGCTTCTTGTAAGTATATTATCTTCGATATTAATGATACTCAAGAAACAAAAATGCACTGACTTTAGCTGTCCAGGGAACTGCTGCTGACATACAAGTAGAAAAAGAACTCATCTACTTTAAAATGGGGACTGCATTACATTTGCCCTCAGTGGTAAACTACCATCCCCTCGTCCCCTAACCCCACTTCACCTGAAGACAACACTTGGTTTCAATGGGGAGATCAACCAAACAAGATCTTCTGAGCAATTTCAAGGCTCTAAATTAATTGCAGGGCATAGATATGGTTTGCATGTTTGCCAAACTCCTCAGCCTTTCAATTCGATCACAGTCTTTAAATCACTCCCAGCTATTGTTGATGTATACCATCTTAACCTACCAGTAAGATTCTAGCCTGTAACTTGTTCACTAGTATCTAATATTCTCCTTATAATAAAAACTTAATTGAAAAGAAGTAGCTTCTTCTATCATAACATAGACACTTATGATGCAATACCATTGCGTGTTTGCAGAGAGACAAGTAGGAGGTCAAAAGCCAGGTGTACGTCTGTACGTCTTTGGGCAAATAAATCCTAGCAAAAGTTTCATCCTGATGAGGTTTTATTGCACTTGAACAAATCATTGACGCTACCATCAGCTGCCCTGTAATGACTGCAGAGTAAACAGGTCCAGCCACCACGTGGATGTCAGCAGGATCAAAGGTAAAAATATTGGGACCTTACAAGTAAGGGACTAATTAGAGACAGTATAAATCATGCAATCAATTTACGTGAAGGGTTTTAATTATTTTTTAAAAATCAAAACAGATAACCTTCTGCTCAAAGCCTTAGGGAATGCAAATGAAAGAAACATGACTGGAGTGTTCAATTACAGTATAAGAAAAAATGTACAAATGAACCTACCCGAAGTGCACACTTATACTCACATTCTGAACGGCAAAACAACTTTCCAAATCCATTGCCAAGGTTAAGTAAAGCTAACTATTTAAAACATTGCAGATTTTCATAGCCATCTGCTTCTTCACCTGGCTATTTTATGTTTAACAGCTAGGCTCGTCAGAGTTTGCTACATCTTTTTTAAAAATCTACTAACAGAAGACCATCATGCTATTAACTTAGCTCCACAGATAAGGCTACCTACCCAATTGGTCATGTGCTCTTAACCTTCAACAAATACAAAAGCCATGTTTAGGTGCATCAGGCTTGGGGGCATTTGCTCTTAAGCTGACGATACCAGACAAGCGGCTGTTCAATACTGACACAGGTATGCAAAGAGAGAGAAATAAAGCATTCCATTCCACAGAACAGACACTCCTCGCTTTGAGGAGCACTAAAAGAAAAGTAAAACAAATAAAAGTCTCTGACCCAAGAGTCTAATGAGAAACCCTTACAATCAGATAAGCAACAAATCTCTTACTGGACAGGTAATATTCAAAGACTTCAATTATTCATACAGTAATAGCCATGTTAAATTTATGTTGCACCCTCCATTAGACAGATCCATTGATGCTGGTACTAGTTTACCTTACCAGTGCTCAATGCACCGTCTGTTCAATCCATGACATTATTCAATAAGGTGGTTCTTGTTAAAAGGAGAAGAGAATGGATTTAACATATACAGCAGGTTCACGATTTTGAACAGTTTCGCTTCTGGCTGTGAGAAGTTAGCGGACTTGATTGCACAGATCAGCACAATGCTCTCGCCTCTACAACAACAACTTGCATTTATATAGCGCCTTTAATGTAGTAAAATGTCCCACCCAAGGTGTTTCACAGGAGCGTTATCAAACAACATTTGACACCGAGCCGCATAAGGAGATATTGGGACAGATGCCCAGAAGCTTGGTCAGAGGTACAACAACAACGTGTATTTATATAGCGCCTTTAATGTAGTAAAACGTCCCAAGGCGCTGCACAGGAGTATTTTAAAACAAAAAATTTGACACCGAACCACATAAGGATAAATTACGGCAGGTGACCAAAAGCTTGGTCAAAGAGGTAGGTTTTAAGGAGCATCTTAAAGAAGGAAAGAGAGTTAGAGAGATTTAGGGAGGGAATTCCAGGGCTTAGGGCAGCTGAAGGCACGACCACCAATGGTGGAGCGATTGAAACCGGGGATGAGGCCAGAATTGAAGGAATGCCGATATCTCGGTGGTGGGGGGGGGGGGGGGGGGGGTTGTGGGGCTGGAGGAGGTTACAAAGATAGGGAGGGGCGAGGCCATGGAAGGCTTTGAAAACAAGGATGAAAATTTTAAAAATCGAGGCATTGCTTAACTAGCACCTGGGTTTGAATTAAAAGGCTTCTCTTAGCGGCACCTTATATGAAACACACTTGGTCAGTCTTAACCCAGTTCCTGTTGGGGATCAGACCAAATTCAGTATAAATTAATATCGCTCAGGTCATAAATGTGGGGAGCGAGAAACTTTGACTTACTGCAGTACGGGTACTCTCCTGAAGTAAGGGCATAGTGCTAAAGTATAATACATGAGCTGTACTCTGTATCTAGCCATGATGCATCTGACCTGGGATTACTTGATGCTGACAATGAGCGTCAAAATTGGAAACTTGTACCTATACACAACACAAATGTACTTGACTTTCATAAGCAAAAAAAGACAGCCAACAAAATGTTTACAAAGAATGCCATTCGCTTGTAATTTACTTAACATGTACTTTACTACAGTTTAAATGATGCTTGGTGAATTTTATTCTCCTGCAATTGTTAGTGCAGGTCAGCCCCCTCCCTGACAAGCCAGTGTTTTGACTTGCATAATTTCCAGCATGCCTATTTTCACAAGGAACCAAGATTCTGCTGGAGAAAGTCAATAATATCCAAACAACCCCCACCAAATCCAAGACATGATAACCACAGATACCCAATCTTCTAAAGGAACTCCATTAATGACAATTAGTGAAAATGTATAAATGCATGATTTGTGCATCAGTGCTCAGGACACTGGTTTTCAAAAGGAACCATGAGCCTGACAAGTAAAAAAAAAACCTTTATGTAACTATCGTGACAACGTGTAGAGATATATAACACACGAAGTGGAATACAGCATTGTTTTAAGTTAAGCCACAACCGCAGGAACACAGGTACAAATTGAGAACAGGTAAGGTCAAGACTCAAGTCAGGTTGCATTTCTTTAAAAAAAAAGTGATTTCAACCTGGAATGATGGAGATTAAAGGTGACAACTCTGGAGTTATTCAAGAGGGTATTAAATCCTCTGATGGGGGGATTCTATGGAAGGATGAGCCAAATAGCCTCCCTCAATTCTTAAAAGGTCTTGAGGTGTGAAATGAAATGCCAAAGATTAATTTGCACATTTATCCAAATCCTCTGATGTGTTCATTTTTACAAAGAACTTGAGAGGAAGTCACTTATGATGTTTAGTGAGCCGTTGAGAATAATTCGACTACAGAAGGTAGAGTGGAGCATGGAAATCAGGGCCAGAGATTTTCTACGTCACTGATCAACATACTGTAATCCCAAAGTAAAGGTTTTTGGAGATTATGCTAAAGTATCAAAAAACCCTTGTGTCGTTTGCTCTGGTGCGACCACTTTACATTTCAGTGTTGCTGGAAAAAAGTGTAGGTTGAGATCTGTGTTCAGATGCAAACTTTTTTTCCAGGTTTTACTGTACTTCATTAACAAATTCCTACCATCTCACTTCACAGTTTTATTCAGGGAAGCAAGAGTTTCTCTTCTCTCCATGTCTTGCCTGCTTCCATTACTTTTTTTTTTAAAGTTGACCACAAATTAAATAAAATGTGAGCAAATTCTGTTTTCCAGGTGAATTCCTTCAGAAGTACCTCGAACCAATCTAGAGTGTTAGCTGCGGGTCCAAAACTAAACACAGCACGTCCCAGATTGGCAAGATTCTCTTAACTTTTTACAACATTCATTAGGATTATTGATGGCAACAGTGTTAATGCAAGATTACCTACTTTAAAAATAAAATGTGTGTTTGTCTGTATAGAAAGTTGAGTGGTATGTTGAAACCACATGACCAAGAAATCTCTTGGTTATGAGTACCCTCTTCTGATCGGTATTACTAAGCATGTACTTAACAGAGACCAATCTGACTGAAGAATCATTCCAGAACATGCACACAAGGCAGCCTTTACACTTCCACACCAAAACTGAAAAGGTAGTTGAAGTAGTGTCAACCATTTAAGAATTGTAACTTAAAGTTTCACTAAATCAAAGCAATTGTAAACATTTAAAAACTCAAGCTCAAACTAAAACCTTCACTAAGGTGATGGGCTTGGCCTTTGAACAAAGCTAAGACTGGGGTAGCTGCCGAGATCTACTCAATTCATTCCTCTCCGTCCCAGCAAAAAAACCTGTTTGCGAAGACCACAGGAGATTAACTTGTTTTTTTTAAAATGCAGTTGGAATTACCAGGCTATGCTCACATCCTGTGCATTTTAAACAATTTAAAAAATATTCATGGCCTCAATCAGAGGTGCTGTAATGTTCTGGCATTACACCAGCTAAACATGCTTTCAATATATAAAAACATAATATACAAAGTAAAATCGGGGCAGGTTTAAAAACTGTAATTCAATCCCAGAGGTCAGGTGACGTGTGTAGACTGCTCAATCTTAGTTCACATGGTTTATAACATCCAAACTGAACTGCATTGCAGCCCTTGAACTCAATTGTAGATGATTCTGTATGTTTCTGCATTTTATTATACTTGAGAAAGAGGAAAAGCATATGGAAATAAGTATGCTGAGGCACAGATGCTGGAGAAAACGGCCTTCACTTTCCAGCTCAATTCTTAAAACATTGGTGCTAATAACGATTGTAACATTGATAAAACTGAAATAGTAGATATGCTATTTGATGATTACAGCAGATTTATACATTAGAACAAGGATACCTATTTTTACCTACAATGTTCAACTCTCTTTTTGGTTACTCAACCTCCATAATTTATTCACCTATTGATTGCTTGTCCTTTTATATATTGAAACCTCCAAATACAGCAATAAACAATTTGTTAGAGGCTGATATAAATTTCTGGCTGTCACATCCATGCCTTTGTTACCTCCAGACTTGACTTATTCCAACACACTCCTGGCCAGACTCCCATCTTCCACCCTGCATAAACTTAAGCTCATCCAAAACTCTGCAGCCCGTGTCCTAACTCGCACCAAGTCCTGTTCACCCATCATCCTTGTGCTCGCTGACCTACATTGGCTCCTGGTTAAGCAACACCTCGATTTCAAAATTCTCATCCCGGTTTCCAAATCCCTCCATGGCCTCGCCCCTCCCTATCTCTGTAACCTTCTCCAACCCCACAACCCTCCAAGATATTTGCATTCCTCCAATTCTGGCCTCTTGCGTATCCCCGATTTTAATCGCTCCACCACTGGCAGCCATGTCTTCAGCTGCCGAGGCCCTAAACTCTGGAATTCCTTCCCTAAACCTCACCCTGCCTCTTTCCTCCTTTAAGACGCTCCTTAAAACCTACCTCTTTGACCAAGCTTAAGGGCATCAGCCCTAATAGCTCCTTATGTGGTTCGGTGTCAATTTTTGTTTGATAACGTTCCTGTGAAGCACCTTGGGGCGTTTTACTATGTTAAAGGCGCTGTATAAATACAAGCTGTTGTTCTAAATATTACAACTTAAAACATATCAGTAAAAAATAAACAAAGAAAAGAGCAAAATCCTACATAAAATTGATCTGTTAACTGGATCTTCAAGATGGTACAACAAAACTCTCTCACATCACAAGCTTATAATAAACCCAACAAAAAAATTCAAAATCAAAATGTAACTTTATATCACATTAGGCAAGCCATCAAATACAGAGTGGATCCTTCTGAGTGGGGACTATGCAATGTATCTATTATTCTCCCTTTCACTTGTGAGCATAATCAATCGCTTGGCAGAGTATCCTCCATTTAGCCCTCAAACAAACATCCACGAAATGGTACTATTTCTGTGGTACCTAACCATATTTTCAAGAGAGTTAGAAAGAAAACAAAAAGGCAATTTAGAGAAAGCAACAGGACTCCTGCCCAAAGCTCAAAAGTTCAGGAGTAAAATATTTCCAAAGTAAGTCTGTGCTTTACCAAACAATATCGTTAAACCTATTATATTCTAACACTTAATCCATGATTCCATTTTCCCCAACATTTACTACTACCAACTGATTAACTGGCCAACATTCACTCTCAGTCAGATCACAATGCAGTATATTCCAAAATACACTATGGTAGAAGGAATTAAGCAACATCAATCGCAACATTAGCAATTTAAGGAATTCTCAGAAGTGGGGGGAGAATTTGCAAGATCGCAACAGGTGCCAAAACCCAAACTGGACAATATTTTTGTTCAGCCTTCAATCGCCTTCATGATTGTCCCCAGCCCCAAAAGAAGTGTTGCTGGTACCAAAGTATCAGTGCCAACCTCACTCAATACTACAACAACAAGAAGCATTTATATAGCGCCTTTAATGTAGCACTACACATGTCATCTTCAACTGCATGCCATAAAACAAACATTTATTTTAAACAAGCAGAATACATCTGATCAGAGTGATTGTAGTACTTCTCTTAGCTATAGTTATCAGATAACTTTCTTTTGGCATTAAGCTCCTGCCTTCCTATGTGATTTTTGTTACTTAAATCAAATTACTGGATAATTCAAATTATTCTCGCACAATAAACATCGGAATTATCAGTAGACTGTATTTATGTTCGATACTGCATTTGACTGTGTGTGCTGTACTTTTAAACAGCCTTCAATTGCCTCCAAGCATTAATGGTTTACTAAAATGTATTACAGTTGACAGCTTCAGTCTTCCATGTACAGTGATGGAAATGACCATTGTGTAGTAACTAAGATAAAAATCATACTGCAATACCATTTTAACACATCTGTTGCAAATTCAATTCCATCTCTAGGGGCCTCAGTAGCGTGTATGTCAAATTGCTACACAAAAGAGAACTGCTACAAGTTTTCAACATTGCATGGCTGTTTTTGATAATCACGTCTCTGGGGCCATTTGCATTCCTAAAACAATCAGGCAATATTATCCCAAAGTAGAAGTCAATACCCCTCTGCGTTACTACTCTCCGGCTGCCATTCCAGGTTTGGACCCCCCTGAATAAGCCCAGTTACCCTTTGTGCTGCTCTCGGCATTCTCCGAAGGGCCCACTGAGTCACCCATTACTACTTCCTTACCACCAGCAACCCCATCATCCTCTCTGGCCGACTTCCCAGCCAAGTGAGCTTACTGGGGGCTAATCTGGCCAACCTCCTTCCCCTCCTGCTCACCCTACCCATCACTACCCCCATGGACTCTGCCAGCAGATCAATCACTGCCCCTCTCCACATTTCCCTCCAGAATGTCAGTTCGCCCGTGGACAAGGCACTGACCATCCATGGCCTTATTGTGGATGATTGCATTGACATCCTGGTTTTGACTGATACTTGGCTCACAGGTGGAAACACCTTGCTGAAGCCATCCCACTTGGATATACCTTCCATCACCTGATCCAACCAAACCAACACTGTAGTGGTGTGGCCTTTATCACAGTCACACCTTGGGCTCTCTCCTTACACCTCTGGCACCTTTTCCTCCTTTGAACACCTCACCTTGTTCCCTCCCCACCCCCCTCGCCTCTCCATTAAATCCATGTTCTCTGCTGCCCCATTCCAAGTTTCTCACTGAGATCCTTGGCCTCTCCCCAGCACTGATTCCAACCCCCTCCCAGGTTCAGGCTGAATCAGACTGCTCGCAATCTGTCCTATTTGACCCTCTGAGTTTAGAACCTCGAATCCGCTCACCAAAAGACCTAGTTCCACCTTTTTAAAATTCATTCATGGGGCGTGGGCATCTCTGGCGAGGCCAGCATATATTGCTCATCCCTAGTTGCCCTTGAGAAGGTGGTGGTGAGCCTTCTTCTTGAACCGCTGCAGTCCATGTGGTGAAGGTACTCCCACAGTGCTGTTAGGGAGGGAGTTCCAGGATTTTGACACAGCGACAATGAAAGAGTGGCGATATATTTCCAAGTCAGGATGGTGTGACTTGGAGGGGAATTTGCAGGTGGTGGTGTTCCCATGCGCCTGCTGCCCTTGTCCTTCTAGGTGGTAGAGGTCGCGGGTTTGGGACATTGTCCGCCTCCGCTCATGCCTCAGCCCATTTGCTGCTGAAACCCTCATCCATGCTTGTGTTACCTCTCGACACGACTATTCCAATACTCTCCTGGCTGGCCTCCCATAAGCTTCAGCTCATCCAAATCTCTGGTGCCCGTATCCTAACTCACCCATTTATGTTGACTAAATATAGCAAAGTCCATATTTATTGCATAGGACTTCAGGATTTTTACTGGTGTTTTGGAGATTGTGGCTACAATTGTGTGTTTCTCAACAAAAACCGGCTATGGTTATATGTATGTGTGCACTCTTAAGTTGTTTGGCTGCTTCGCTTGCAAAGAGGCAGAAAAAAAGTATCAAGTGGTCTGCGAACACTTGCATCAACTCCCTTTAAGAGGGCCGTTTCCTTGGAAGATTACAGCATAAATGAATTATTCGTATGAAATTCGATGACGGGTATTTTAAATAGATCATTTCCCCCCACTGCCGCCACCACAAACTACCCGATCGGACATGATGCTTTGTTTATGCACACATCAAGTTGATTGATTATGCGTGTGGTTTGACAACGCCGTCTTCAGAACTAACACGCAACTACAAGTCACAATGCAGCAGTGGAATCACACCCAGTTTCGCTCACTGCATCTCCACGTACCTCTGAACTCAACCTAACGCTCACACCGCAACGCCAATTGCTTAATTCCAGCCCCCACATTTCGACCGGTGCAAAGTTATTTTGAACCGTGTGCCGCCTATGTCTTTGCTTTTTACCAGTCACCGTGCAAAGTTGAAATGCAAAACCTAACACCCTCTCCCCACTGAGACCAAGTTCAAAATCATGTTTACAAGGAATTTACGAGTGTCATTAAAAGTCCAGCACATGAACACAGATGGGTTTGAAAATCCATGCTGTACAAGTCAGCAAGCACTCAACGAACAGCCTGCAGAAAGTGGCCGCAATCAGAGCCGGATTCTCTCGTGTCTGTCGGTGCTCTATTGCAAGCCCCCCATGAACATCAGACTCCGACAAGCACTTCTCCTGCCAGCTCTTTTTCTGATCATGCTGAAATTTTGCAACCGAATGCAGTACTGATTTCACAATAGTGCAGAATGGAAGATTCGCACGCAAAAGCAACACACGAATGTCTATAGGAAGACAGCCCGGGATATTATGATCTAAAATTCACATAAAGGCAAGGACAGAATTAAGCTGCCCACACACACTGATGCCAGGCATACTTCAAAAGGATCGCACAGGAAGGTCAAACGAAAAATTATACCTTAGCCCCCAACATTAAACTCTAAACTAAGTTACAAATAATTTGGAAAAAATACAAGCACCTAGCATCATTACAAAGCACATGCTTTTAATACCATACTTTAGGGTGAAAATCCATTCATAGAAATACCCAAATCTACTAATTAATTAATTTCGGGACTGCATATCAGGTCAAGCGCTGCCTATTCTAAATATCACAAAAACAGACAATTTCTCTCTCTCATATCTATATATATATAAAATTGATATATATTAAAAACATTGAGTCTTGAAGCCGTGCCACCTTCTAGTGATCTGATTGATTGGTCGGTCCATGTGTAAGATATGATGAAGCCCTGTCTCAATCTATCAATCTGATTGGGAGTAGCGTAGATACCACAAACCAGAGAAAAAGATTCATTTTTTAAAAACACAGTAATACTGACAACAGCTCTCTTGCTTGGCCTCTGTGGGATTAATACACCTGGTTCGATCTAACTGGGCCAGGAATGATGTTCCCCTCGGGTCAAACTGTTTAATTTTTCGTGGCCTCAGAGTGCTCTGGCTGAGTATTGATGGCAGTGCGAGGGCTTGCTGCTCTCCGCAGCCTCCAGTCCCACAATAACCCGACTGCTCTGCTCCCCACTTCATTCCCAACCACTCTGATAATTTGGGCTTCCTCCACCTGCTCCTGGTGCAACCTCACTGAGAAATTGCTACCTCCCTGTTCAGGTCCCACTCCCAGCAGGTCCTATCCTCACAGGATTACCCTGCCCCCTATTCAATGCCAGCCCTAGTTACCCTACAGGTTCAATTTTGTCAGAATTCAGAAGAGTGGTAAATCTAAACAGGTGTTACCAGTCACTAACTCTCTGAAGCAAAGGCAATATACCTACTGAATGTTGTAAACATGGCTGCCCATTCTCAGGCAGTAGCAAAAATGAATTTTTCACAAGTGATTACTCTTCAGTTCACCGTACTTTAGTCAAGCCAGGGGAAAAGGACAGAATGAAGCTCCAAACTGGTACCATAAATTCAGCTCTGGCCAAGTTAGAATGTTGTGGATTTGAACCCCACTCAAGTATGCTATCTAGGCTAATATTTCAGTGCAGCACTGAGGGAGCATTGCATGGTCAAAGGCGCCGTCTTTTGGATGAGTTGTTAAATTCAGGCCCCTTCGGTCTACTCTGGCGGGTCCATCTAGACACAAAAGATGATAGGGCACTACTCGAAGTTTCCTAGAGCCCTGGGCCAACATTTCTCCCTCAACCAACATCACCAAAAACATAATTTAGCTAGTCACTCATCACATTTTCTGCAGTAGATTGGCTGTCAAAACAACAAAACACTTCAAAAGTAATTAATTGGCTGTGAAGCGCTTTGGGATGCCTGGAAGACGTGAGAAGATGGTATGTAAAAGTTCTCTCTCTACATTTCATTATGATTAACTCCATTTCCTTGCCTGGATTTCATGTTTCCACAACTCTGCCGTTGCTTTACCCAACTACAATCGACCCCCTCAACTCGCCAGGATCAACAGTCTCTCCAATCGTATCTTTTTCTCTTCCACCTGCAAGACTCATCTCTCTGCTCCACCCACTGTTTCTCTCTCCCCCTCGTATGATGCAGCAACCTGGCTAACCACCTCTTCCCTTCCCAGTCCCCACCTGCAATGTGTTGCCTGCCATTTTGCTTTTTTGTTTTAAAGTGAGATAGAAATTGTGTAAATCAGTAAAAGACCATCTATGAGAAGGATACAAGGACAGTGAAACACATATTGAAGAGAGGAAACAGGGGGAATAGGACTTACAGAAAAGAGAAAGAGGCACAGAGATGCCAACAAGAGTGTGTGCGTGTGAGACAAATACAAACTCAGATCGACCCCCAGCTCAGCTACATGCGGGTAAGCATGCAGGGGCATGAGACCAGGTCTCAGCCCAGAACACCTGGTGTTGGGGCCTAGCACTCTTTAGTAATGGTCTACAATGCACAGCATGCCCATGTCCCAACACAGCACATCCCTCAAAACTGTCCTTGGACCAAGTTCCCGACCCATATCTAGGGCTCTACTCTTGGCAGCACATTTGGAACACAGTGTGATCCGGGTGGGAGGGGGACTGGTTCGCAAGAGAAGCACAGGAGAATGCGCTTCAGCCTTTAGTTTTTAATTCACAAACATTGCCGGGGAGATAACAGCTGTATAATTATATAGTAAATACAGAGTCATAAAAGTACATGAAGATCAATGGTTACAACACTATCAATAATAAATATTGAAAACAACTTACTTTCGCCATAGCCCCAGCTTGCTGTGCATTTAGACCCGTGTGTGCACCCATCTGTGATGATCCCTGGGCTAAAGTCTCTGCTAACACACTGCCAGAGTTGCCTAGGCCAGAGCTTGAATACTGCATGCCCCCTCGACCCCTGCCAGCAGCCCCCAATGATCCATTCAGCACCTGTCCCTGCCCTTGCTGTGACTGCTGCATCAGACCTTGGCTGTTGCTGCTGTTCAGTAGAGCTTGATGCGTGTGACTGAGATTGGCGTTGATGCCCATTCCTCCTGGCCCAGTCTGAGCAGCTGGGCTGCTATTGGCAGACACCATACCCGATGCAGCAGCATTGTGAAGTTTCTGCTCTCCGTGTTTTTGTGGGTTCAGTGCTTGAGAGCCAGGGGTCGAAGAACTTGAACCGCTGGCCGCCATCCCCAGACTGGAAGGTGAAGTCAGCCCTTGATTGTGAGGGCTTTTGCCCATGTTGCTTATGTTGGAGCTGTTCTGCTGGCCCTGGCCAGGACTGTCCATCGATCTGCCCGGGTTGCTGCTGGAGTTCACATTGCCCAGTCCTCCAGTGAGATTGGAGCCACTGCCGGCCCGCAGGAGCTCAGAGAGCTGCTTGTGTTTAGAAGCGGCGTCCTGACCAATGCCGCTGTTTAACTGGCCCAGCTCACCACCGTTGGGCAGACCTAAAGGGTCAGACGATCGGATCAACTCGTCGGGTAAATCATTTTCTAAATCAAACGGCGATCCAAAATCTAAAAAAAAAAGTTATCCACTGTATTAGTATACGATTAATAAAAGTGGGTCTTGTACATATTGTATTGTTGACATTTTGCATTAAAGAAAACTTCTGCACTCAAAAATAAACACACGCATATCACGGACACACTATTTAACACAACATATTTAAAAGAACTCCGTTTAGGAACGATGTTATTAGCACTAGCACACACCCACCCAAACCAACCCCAAAGATAATGCTGGTTAATGTACTTCTAACTATATTGAGATTCCTGCAGCGAGCAATGGTCCTGCTACTCTCCACTTTCAAATGGAGTTCGGAAAATAATGTATTTTTTAAAAATGACTACAATACAAAAGTATTTCATTTTTGTTCAGCATACCTTTGCACAATAGCTCGATTCTTTACAATAACATATCAAGTATTGTCTTCACATTAAATCATGCACAAAAAGCCAAAATGTTTCTCGGACATTATATCAAATTTGACTCATATCTGAAGCTATTTTAGGAAGAAAGATCTACTTCACCGAATCATCAGCGCAACTTATCCGAGCCTTGCAACCATGTGTATCCTTACTGTTATTACGGTAAGCATTTCTGACATGCATAACCATGCGATTAGAACACGTTTCGAGCCAAAACGTTTCCAGTCATTTTTCCAATTGTACTTTGTAACAACTTTATAAACCATAACACAACAAATCTGACACCTGACACTGGGTTGTTACTGAACAGCATTAACAAGACTTCATACAACAACGGTGGGTGCAGCTCGAGAAAAAGGTCAAGAAGTAATATAATATATACGGTCAAGTTAAATCTTGGTTTCACAGTATTTACAGAGACCTTATTAGAAATCAGTTGATACACTACAACCAACACAGCTGAATATATATGCATACACACAAACGATATGTATTTCTTCAATGTATGTTGCATGATATAAAGCAACAGCACAGGCTGCAGTTCAAGCTTCAGAGACAGAATGCTCTGAAGTATCCATCACCCACAGTGGTTGTACATGTCCATAACCACATTATTCTATATCAATTAATTGTCATACCATGATAACTAAGTTTAAATGTTTCATTTGTTCACATATATTAGAGATGTAAAAGGGTAAATAAACTTCCAAAGCTACCCTAGGAAAATATTTTATGTTGGTTTAATTTGCACACTGCAAATATTGATCACCACCTTTGCAGAATTAACAGTATGCAGTCAAAATACAATCTAAAGGAATGTCCGAGGATGTTCATTCCCAAAGAACTAGCAACATCTGTTTGATGAAACACACTAGTTTAAAAATATTATCCACAAGCTCAGTTCTTTGTAAATATTATTACTGTTTTCCCCATATAATCCAGTGCTCGTTTAACCAATCATTTCTGGTTATTCATCATTACCTTAAAATTATTGTATAATGAGAAACGCATACATTGTGGTTATCTCTCCTGTTATTGTAATATATTGAATGCCGAACTGCCATTTTAATGGGTTTCATCCTGTTATATAGCTGTATGGGATAACTGGGGACGGCCGTAATTATTACTTAAAGGTTTCGACAGTCGTATCGATCACTCAGGTCGCAGGATTACACAGGACGATAACTGAGAGGTGTCGTTTTGCCACTAGAGTAGAATTAAATTTAAATCCCCGAGCTTCCGCCAACCAGCGCTGGCCATAATGCAGTCTGCCGCTACAAGTTTCTATTTACAAAATAATGACCAGAATACGGAGGTCTGCTAGTTCCGACACATGCATCAGATGCACTTTTTCCAATTAATGCTGCAATCTTAGATTCAATACTTATTTTATGCGAAGTAATTTAACAAGTTGCTTCACTTGTCACAAAACAGTTTGAAAGACTACTTAAGGGTTCTATCTAGTTTAAATGGTTTATCTACAGTCTTTTTATAAATATATACGATATTCTATTTCGTAAGCTATATATATTCCATTAGTTTTAACGAAATGTTTTGCACATTGCGAAAATCACCATAGGTATAATTCCTCCAATGGTACTATAACTAATTTAGAGTTTAAATGTGGGTGCAAGACAAACTTAATTCAAACACACAAACTAAAGACACGTTTTATTAGTATTTTGCTTACTTGCGTGAAAATGACGGAGTAAATACACCAACGACTCAACTTGAACTTTGTGAGATATTTAATAAGTAAATGCTAAACAATTCCTCAATCACTTTACACTGATCAGTAATTACTTTTTTTGCTCAAGTGTCAATTCATAATTCCTTTTCTCCAAACATGCACAGGTCGCAACACCTAAAATCAGCAAACACGTTCTTGGGCCATTTCCCCCCAAAACCTTCCCTATTATACCTATTGCAAAGACTGCTAGGTTTATTTTTTGGGAGGGAGGGCGAAAGAGCAAAACAAACCATTCCACTTGCCCTCTCGCTGATTAAATCCTCCAACAACCCATCCCACAACCAACCGTGGTTTAAGGTTTCTGACAAGATCCTTAATAAAAAAAATCTCACACTCCCAACATGCATGTAGTTCTTATTGAACATCTGCAACCCAGAGAGGGAGGGGTGTTGGGAGACCATGCAACTACCTACACCCCCCCTCCCCTCCTCGGTTGTCCCAAGCGATGGTCCCCCTCCTTACCTGTACTGTCACTGGCGGAGAGCGCCGGCGAGTTGAGTTTGGGCCGTTTGGCAGACGGCGGTCCATCCAGGAGGTTCTCGGCCATTTTATTTTCTATAATTTTCTATATATATATATATATATATGTATGGTTTCCCCCCTCCCTTTTCAGGAGCGTTTCATATAATAAACATCAAAAGGGGAGGAGGAGGAGGAGGGGGGTGGAAGATAGAGACGGACGCAGCCGCGACTCTGGCAGGCCTCAGATTACCACCAAGCAGCCCGCTCCTCCTCACCCACAGCGCCATTCCCCCACCGCGACACCCCGCACCGCCATTCCAGACTCCCCCTCACACACAGGGAAAAAAAATTAAACGATTTTCTTTCACCCCCTTTTTTTTTTATATAGTAAAAAAATAATAAATTGGAAGCGATCAGTCTGGCCGCATTTTCGGCTGCGGGGCCCAACCCAGGCCGGGGACTGACGCCGGGCTGTTGCCGACTGAGGCGATGAAAACAATACTTCACCCAGAGACTCGGTACGGCGGACCGAAGGGGATACGGATTTTTTTTTAACCCCCCTCACCCGGTCCCCTCTCTCTTATCACTTTTCCCTTGGTTAAAGGCGCCCGGACCCGCGCTAATTTGACGGCCGAGTGGATTTCGGAATCGAATGTGGGCTTTGGGGGGTCCTCAAAGCGGCGAGCGCAGCTCCCGACGCCGTTCAATTCCACCGAAATTTCGGACGAAAATTTTCACCAAAATGGCGGCTGTTGATCTTAAAGTTTTTTTTTCCTCCTGACGTTCCGTCCACCGAGAGAGAGAGAGGGAGAGGGAGGAGGGGGAGGGGGTGGGAGCAGGGGGCGGGGCTACGGCCCGACCACACGGAGATTACCGAAGTCGCTTCGGCAGCTGGTCGGAAACGCCCGAACGACGCTTCGGGATCGGGCTGATTGCTCCGCGTGATCCGGGCGCCGCCTGCCGATTGGCCGGCTGCGCGAGGAATGAGGGCGCAGACAGGCGGTCGTGCATTACGTCATGATGAGAACCGCTGATGCATTGTGGGGTTACTATCAAACACTCATGCGCGAATGAGATAGAACTGTGAATAAGTTGTAACGTGGGAAATGCTGGTAGGCATGTATTATTAAACGTCAAAAATTATTTCACGATAGTTGTTTGGTGCAAATAATATAAATATAATTAAATCCATTTGTAGCATTGAATTGAACCCTTTGAGTAGTTTGGGTTGGAGTTTATAAGGTGTAATAACCACCTAGCATTTTCAAAATAGCTATTTATTTTCAAAAAAAGTTTTTAAATCGAGAAGAGGGCGGGAAAAAGCAGTTTATATAAATTTAAAGATAATTTATCTATATCATCCTTTCGAAGTCAGCTTTCAAATAATGTCCCTTTTGAGATCCAGAGTTAGACACCGATGAGGGAGATTCTGTCATCCTGTCACAAAGTGAGATTACGTAACAGCTCCGACGCCTTTTGACTGCTCTAGTTTGGAAGATGCACAGTAGAATCAGGACAGGATGACGGTCAGCCTTGTGCGAGTCTTGCATGTTCTGGAGTCGAAGAGGAGACATTAATGCTTGCATCATTTATGTTTTTCTTAAGAGACAATAACACTGCTTCGATCATTTAAATAGAGTGAAAGTTTGTGAAATTCTTTCATAGTCTGACATGTCAATATCTTTAGAAAAACAGTCTCAGAAAACAAGGAGAGGAAGGGATTCTTTTTTAATAAAACCTTGTAATCCTAAATTTTCCCAAGGAGTCAGAATTGCTGATAAAACTTCTGTCCCGGATCACCTCCCTCTCCAATATTTTACTAGTCGTAGGTAGGTTTGGGAACAAAAACAAAGATACTCTGATAAAAGGTCATCGATCTGAAACATTAACTCTGTTTCTCTCTCCACAGATGCTGCCTGACCTGCTGAGTATTTCCAGCATTTTCTGTTTTTATTTAAGATGCAGGAAGGATCAGTTTTAGGCAATAAATTAAATTAGTAAATATTACACATCTTATGAGCTTGCAAAGCAAATACTGTACAGGACAAACATGAGCAACTTTAGATTTATGCTATTTAGGAAAGGAATTTCATCTCCTGCAGGAGCAAAAGAACCAGTTTGCACAAAAAATGGCAGGTGCCCTGTCAACACCATACAAATAACTACACCCATTCCACCAAGATACAAGCTGCACTCATTTTTAAAGAAATATGCCTTTTGTTTGCATACATGACTGCAATCACTGGACTCCAAAGAGTAATTCATTGTGTGAAGAGTTCTGAGACATTTGGCTTAATTTGAGTCAATGCAAGTATAGAATCATAGAAACTTACAGAACTCCGGCTCAGACACGATGGGCTGAATGGCCTCCTTCTGTGCTGTAAATTTCTATGATTCTACGTACAGAAGGAGGCCATTTGGTCCGTCGTGCCTGTGCTGGCTCTTTGAAAGAGCAGTTGTGCTCAGTCCCACACCCCCGCTTTTTGTTTGTAACCCTGTAAGTTCCTCATCCTCAAGTATCTGTCCAACTCCCTTTTATAATTATTTATGGAATCAGCTTCCACCACCTTTTAAGGTAGAATGTTCCAGATCGCGACAACTCTCAGTGAAAAACAATTCTCCTCATCTCCCCTCTAGACCTTTTTCCTATGATTTTGAATCTATGACCTCTAGTTGTTGACCCACTTGTCAGCGGGAGTAAGCAACAAAAGAAAAAATTGTCATGGCTTCAGCAATCACACATTTAGTATCTTTAGCTATATTAAAATGAAATTGTAAATGAATCATCTTTGCGAATCCATGTCCCTTCCTGTGTATGCAAGATTCCTGTTTACTATAGGATAACACCCTATATGAGGGGTTTTGATAAGATAAATAGAGAAAAACAATTCCCACTGGTCATTGTGGAACTGTGTCTCAATAAAAGAACCAACACCTTTGGGGGGGGGGGATGAAATTTGGAAAATAAAAATTACCAAGCATTGACTCTCGTACAGGTACTGGACATAAGGGATCTTTCACCCTCCTTAAACTTGAGCTCATCCAAAACTCTGCTGCCCGTGTCCTAACTCGCACCAAGTCCTGTACGCCCATCAGCCCTGTGCTCGCTGACCCACATTGGCTCCCGGTCTGGCAACACCTCGATTTTAAAATTCTCATCCTTGTTTTCAAATCCCTCCTTGACCTCACCCCTCCCTACCTTTGTAACCTCCTCCAGCCCTACAACCCTTCGAGATTTCTGCACTTCTCTAATTCTGGCCTCTTGCGCATCCCCTATTTTAATCACTCCACCATTGGTGGCCGTGCTTTCAGCTGCCTAGGCCCTAAGCTCTGCAATTCCCTCCCTAAACCTCTCTGCCTCTCTATCCTCCTTTAAGATGCTCCTTAAAACCTACCACTTTGACCAAGCTTTTGGTCATCTGTCCTAATATCTCATGTGGCTCGGTGTCAAATTTTGTTTTATAACGCTCCTGTGAAGCGCCTTGGGATGTTTTACTAGGTTAAAGACACTATATAAATGCAAGTTGTTGTTGATGGGAATGGGCACTCTTAAAATATAGTCATCATGCAAATTGCTGCATAACTGAGGAATCAGGCAGTACTGGAGTATCTTTCAGATGATACGTTAAACTGAGACCCTGTCTGCCCTTTCAGGTGCATGTAAAAGGATCCATGGCTGTAAAGCGGTTTGGGATGTCCTAAGGTCATGAAAAGTGCTGTAGAAATGCAAGTCATTCTTTCTATGGGACTATTCAAACAATAGTAAGGGAGTTCTCCTCGGTGTCCTGGTCAGTATTTATCCCTCAACCAACACCTAAAGCATAATCTGGTCATTTATTTCATTGCTGTTTGTGGGTCCTTGTTGTGCACAAATTGGCTGCCGCATTTCCTACATTACAACAGTGACCACACTTCAAAAGTAATCATTGGCTGTAAAGCTCTTTGGAATGTCCCGAGATTGCGAATGGCGTCAAATAAATGTTCTTCTTCTAGGGTCTGAATCAATCTCTCTAAAGTCTGGTATAGTTACCTCTCCATTGTACCATGAAGCACAAATCACAAAGGAACAGGCTAGATTTTGCTGTCAGGAGGAGTATGTAGAGCAGTTTGTGGCCTCACAAGAGATCATTGAGTTGTGTAAGGAACATTGCTTTCATCGATTTTCTAAACTCTTTGCTCTCATGTATCATGCAGCCCTCATGATGAAGCCAGAAGCTGTGGGAAGACACAACCAAATCTTTATGTCTGTACAAGGATAGGGGAGACTCACAGAACCAATCTCTCTTGAAAGAGTAGTGAAGGACAGTTGTCCACTGTTACCCATCCTATTCAATGTCTTCATCAGTGATGTGTTGAACGACATCATAAGGGATGGCCTCTGAGCGTCTGTTCTGAGGATTTTTGAAAATATTGGAGTGCTCCTCATCACAGATGATATTGGCCTTGGATTAGCTCAGGTCATGATCCTGGCAGCAATGCTGGTCCAATGCCCCTAATGGCCTCCGTCGCTGACCCTGCCAATGGCTCAACCACTGACCCCACCATTGACCTCCAGCATTGACCCTGCCAATGGACTCGAGCACTGACCCCACCATTGACCTCCAGTGCTGACCCTGCCAATGGACTCGAGCACTGACCCCACCATTGACCTCCAGTGCTGACCCTGCCAATGGACTCGAGCACTGATCCCACCATTGACCTCCAGTGCTGACCCTGCCAATGACCTCACTAGTCTAGCCTGGACCACAACCATGGCGGGGCCCATGTCTGCCTTTCTGAATGCCGGTATTTCTCATTCTACTGTGTGAGCCGACCTTCATTCTTATGCCAGGTCCTTTGTGGGCTGGTGAAGCAGGAACTCCCATCATAGGGGGCCCCCGGCCCCACTCCCTCTGACATGACCGGCCTTATACAGGGTGGGCAGAGGATCCACCCCTGGCGGAAACTGGACGGGCAGCAGTTCAAATAATGGGGGTCACTTACCCTCTCCGATCCCGCTGTTCCCAATATTAGCCTGCTCTTTGACCAGGCGATCAGGAAGGAAGCGGGGTCCTATTTTAAATATGCAGATTGGGTCCAGTTATGTCATAAGGACCCAATCTTCAATTTCAAGCTGGTGGGGGCGGGGGAAGTGTAGGCTCCCCCGTCAGGCAAAACCTGCCGGGAGCAGGATCCTGAGACAAACCTGCCGGGAGACAGATCCTGAGCCAGAAGAGGCCCACAAGATAAGTTTTAAAGTTCTATTTTATTTTTCCGTGGGCCAGGAGTGCTTCTCCAGGCCTCACAAGGAAGCCTTGGGCCTCTCCAAGTGTCAGCCTTAGCTCAGTTTGTAGCACTGTTGCCGCTGATTCAGTAGGTTGTGGGTTCAATTCCCACTTCAGAGACTTGAGCACAAAAAAGATCTCGGCTGATGCTCCAGTGCAGTACTGAGGGAGCGCTGCACTGTCGAAGATACCGTCTTTCAGATGAGACATTAAACCGAGGCCCTGGCTGCCCTCTCAGGTGAACGTAAAAGATCCCATGGTACCATTTCTAAGAAGAGCAGGGGAGCTCTCCCCGGTGTCCTGACCAATATTTATCCCTCAATCAACATCATCAGAACAGATTATCCGGTCATTATCACATTGCCGTTTGTGGGATCTTGCTGTGCCCAAACTGGCTGCCGCGTTTCCTACATTACAAGTGACTACACTTCAGAACAACAACAACAATTTGTATTTATATAGTGCTTTTAACATAGTAAAACGTCCCATGGCACTTCACAGAAGTGCTATAAGACAAAGAAATTGACACCGAGCCACATAAGAAATTAGGGCAGGTGACCAAAAGCTTGGTCAAAGAGATAGATTTTAAGGAGCGTCTTAAAGGAGGAAAGAGGTAGAGAGGTGGAGAGGTTTAGGGAGGGAATTCCGGAGCTTAGGGCCTAGGCAGCTGAAGGCACGACCGCCATTGGGATGCTCGAGAGGGCAGAATTAGAGGAGTGCAGACATCTCGGGGGCGGGGTTGCGGGGCTGAAGGAGATTGCAGAGATAGGGAGGGGCGAGGCCATGGAGGGATTTGAAAACAAGGATGACAATTTTGAAATCGAGGCATTGCTTAACCGGGAGCCACTGTAGGTCAGCGAGCACAGGGGTGATGGATGAACGGGACTTGGTGCGAGTTAGGCCATGGGCAGCCGAGTTTTGGATGAGCTTAAGTTTACGTAGGGTAGAATGTGGGAGGTCAGCCAGGAGTGCATTGGAATAGTCAAGTCTAGAGGTAACAAAGGCATGGATGAGGGTTTCAGCAGCAGATGAGCTGAGGCGGGGGGGAGAAGGGCCTTGTTACGGAGGTGAAAATAGGCGGTCTTAGATATGCCACGGATATGTGGTTGGAAGCTCCTTTCAGGGTCAAATATGACACCAAGGTTGTGAACAGTCTGGATCAGCTTCAGACAGATGTTAGGGAGAGGGATGGAGTTGGTGGCTAGGGAACAGAGTTTGAGGCGGGGCCCAAAGACATTGGCTTCAGTCTTCCCAATATTTAATTGGATAAAATTTCTGCTCATCCAGTACTGGATGTTGGACAAGCAGTGTGTCAATTTAAAGTCCGTGGAGGGGTCGAGAGAAGTGATGGTGAGGTAGAGCTGGGTGTTGTCAGCATACATGTGGAAACTGACGCTGTGTTTTCGGATGATGTCGCCAAGAGGCAGCATAAAGATGAGAAATAGGAGGGGGCCAAGGATAGATCCTTGAGGGACCCCAGAGGTAACGATGTGGGAGTGGGAAGAGAAGCCGTTGCAGGTGATTTTCTGGCTATGATTGGATAGATAAGAATGGAACCAGGTGAGTACAGTCCCACTCAGCTGGACGATGGTGGCGAGGCGTTGGAGGAGGATGGAGTGGTCAACCGTGTCAAAGGCTGCAGACAGGTCGAGAAGGGATAGTTTACCTTTGTCACAGTCACAAAGGATTGATGAGAGCCGTTTCGGTACTGTGGCTGGGTCAGAAACCGAATTGGAGGGATTCAAACATGGAGTTGCGGGAAAGATGGGCACGGATTTGGGAGGCGATAACACGTTCAAGGACTTTGGAGAGGAAAGGGAGGTTGGAGATGAGGTGGTAGTTTGCAAGAACGGAGGGGTCAAGGGTTGGTTTTTTGAGAGGGGTGATGACGGCAGATTTGAAGGAGAGGGGGACAGTACCTCAGGTGAGCGAACCGTTAACAATGTCGGCTAACATGGGAGCCAGAAAAGGAAGTTGGATGGTCAGCAGTTTAGTGGGAATCGGGTTGAGGGAGCAGGAAGTGGGTCTCATGGACAAGATCAGCGTGGAGAGGTCATATGGGGAGATCGGAGAGAAACTGGAGAAAGATGCGAGTTCAGGGCTAGGGTGAACCTTAGAGGAAGTTTGGCCCAGTGGGCTATGCGAAGGAAGTGGCAGAGGCAGCTGATCGGATGGTTTCAATCTTTGAGACAAAGAAGTCCGTGAGCTCCTCGCACTTGTTGTTGGAGGTGAGTGTGGATGAGACCAGGGTAGAGGAATTTAAGAAGATGTTAGCAGTAGAAAATAGTAGCAGGGGTTATCTTTGCATTCCAGAGTGATCCTGGAATAGTGAGCAGTTTTGGCAGACAAGAGTAGGACCCGATAATGCTTCATGTGGTCCAGCCAGATCTGGCGATGAATGGCTGTACTTCATTGGCTGTAAAGCGCTGTGGGATGTCCTGAGGTTGTGGACAGTGCTATATAAATGCTAATCTATTTTTCTTTTCCCTTGCATCGGGTTACCCCCTGCTCCCTATCTTTGACAGATCATTCCCCCCCCCTCTCCTTCCCGATCCCTGCCCAGCTCCTTCCACCAACCCCCCCACACTGATTGCTGGTGACCTTTCTGCCTCCTGCCGCTAGATGCCCACTCCCGCATCTGGCAATCAATTTGGTCAGTTGTCGGGTGGGACAGTGAAAAGATTTATTTAAATGAGACGTCCCTGGCCTTGTGGGGTTTGTTGCCAGCTAATGGACTCCCCTGCATCCCCATGAAAATCGAGGCCAATGAGTCACGGACAGCTGGCACAGGAGAGTCCTGGTCTATCGCTTATCTGCAGGGAGAGAGTTTGGAATTTTTCACTCAATTTTTCAATAACGAGCCACCTGGAAACAGGCAGCCTCACTATCCAGTCAGGCAATCGTTCTTTTATAATCAGCCCCATACCCAGGGACTGGCATCTTACTATTACAGCAAACCTCTCACTGCACTAGCAGTGAGGAAGTGAGTGAGATGGCCCAGTATCAGGATGAGCAGTTTTCATTTCCTGTAGACTTTATCCCAGCTAGATACATTTAGCAGGTCATTATATAAAGTACTACACTTAACCAGCACCAAGCTCATGGTCTACAGAGCAGTAGTGATACCCGCCCTCCTGTATGCTTCAGAGACATGGACCATGTACAGCAAGCACCTCAAAGCACTGGAGAGGTACCACCAACGCTGCCTCTGCAAGATCCTGAAAATCCATTGGCAGGATAGGCGCACCAACATCCGTGTTCTCGCTCAGGCCAACATCCCCAGCATCGAAGCTTTGACCACACTCGATCAGCTCTGATGGACGGACCACATCGTCCGCATGCCCAATACAAGACTCCCAAAACAAGCGCTCTACTTGGAGCTCCGACACAACAAGAGAGCCCCAGGTGGGCAAAGGAAACGCATCAAGGACACCCTCAAAGCCTCCTTGAAAAAGTGCAACATCCCTACCGACACCTGGGAATCCCTGGCCCAAGACCGCACAAAGTGGAGGAGACGCATCCGGGAAGGCGCCGAACACCTCGAGTCTCTTCGCTGGGAGCAAGCGGAAGCCAAGTCAAGGAGCACATATCAACCCAAGCACCCCATCCACCCGCCCCTTCAACCACCGTCTGCCTCACCTGTGAGAGACTGTAGGTCCCGCATTGGACTCATCAGTCACCTGAGAACTCATTTTTAGTGTGGAAGCAAGTCATCCTGGATTCCGAGGGACTGCCTAAAAGAAGAAGACACTTAACACCTCATCGTCTAAAAGTTATCTTCCCACTAACTGAACTTCTAACTCTTTGTAAACTTTTGCAATAGTTTAAAATCTAACTAGGCTAGGGGTCTTCAGATTTTTTTTGCCTTTGTGGGCTGCAGTTTTTTTTAATGCTTTTTTTTGGGCAAAAAGGATGGCTAGTTTGGAAAATGCAAACATTACATTGAGCATTGTATATCATCCAGCAAATTTTTTACATCTTTAAAAAAAAACTTTAGTCTATTAAGCCCATTTATAAGACGATGGGGAGCATACAAGAGGGATTAGACTAGATGTCTGATGACTTGAAGGGCCAAATCTAAAAGAAAGACTTGCATTTATATAGCACCTTTCATGACCACCGGACGTCCCAAAACGCTTTACAGCCAATTAAGTACTTTTTGAAGTGTATTCACTGTTGTAAGGTAGGAAACGCGGCAGCCAATTTGTGCACAACAAGCTCCCACAAACAGGAATATGCTAATGACCAGATAATCTGTTTTTGTTATGTTGATCGAGGGATAAATATTGTCACTTCAGAGAGCAGACGGGGTTTCGGTTTAATGTCTCCTCCACAAGACAGCACTACTGCACTGAAGTGTCAGCCTTGATTATGTGCTCAGGTGCCACCACCTTCTGACTCAGAGGCAAGACTGCTACCACTGAAACAAGGCTGACACTTGGGGGAGTGCAGGGATGCTGACCTGGCTCCCTTGGCTTACCTTGTGTGGCAAGAAGCACTTGAGCTGACAACAAATTTATGAACCCACATTTTTATTGCTGTATGAAGGTGTTTTCTCTGGGTATTTATATTTAGGAATGTAGCTGATGGAGGAGGATCTGCAAGGCACAAGCTTTTGGAGCAGTTCCTTTCAGTATCATTGACTCGCTGCCAGATTTACACATTGTAACCAGTTAGGATGCAATAGATTCCTCTATCGCTCCCCAAAAGACCAATTTTACATTTTTAAGTATTCACCATTAGGAGTTTTAGGCACAATCAGGTACCACAGGGAACAGACGAGGCAGAGATTAAGGAAATTGAGTAGGGAATTCAGGCGATTATGCTCTAAGGAGTCGTCATCTGCTTTATCAGAGAGTTAATCATTTAGATGCAACTAAAAGTTCCTCACAGAAACTGGGGCAACCCAGCTACAGATCCACAGCCTGTAGTGCCCTGTCCCTAATGGTCTGTAATTGTCAAGCAAACTGAAACCTATGAAACTGGAAATATGTGCAATAATTACAGAGCGAGAAAACACTGTGAAAAGTGCACCAGTAGAGACCAACATAGAAATAAATCACTCGAGTCACAGGATAAGAAACAAGCCATTTAAATAAGTACGAAGAGCTCTCCCCATAGTTCAGTGGGGAACTGTATTGTGATACTGAGCCAAACAGACCAGCAAGGTATGAGGTTCAAAACCTTTGTCTGTGCTGAGTTAGCTGGTCACAGGCAGTGGACTGTAGTTGTCTTCAGCTAGGAATAGTGAAAAAATAAAATCAGACAAGTTTCCTGCTCCTGATCACGATCCAAATCACCTCTGCTGGGAGGGCATGCTGTGGTATAACTCTCATTGGAGAAAAGGCCAGTCTAAATAGTTCTCCTACTATCCAAGGGTAACTGCAAAGGGGAGGTGAACTGTTAAAACAAAGGCAGCACTTGAAGCATCTTTGGTGTAATCAAGAGCTGCTCCAAAGAGAGATTTTAAATTGTGTGGCTAAGAGGATCATTAGAGAGACGAAGTGGAATCATTCTTCCATGCGTATGTGCAATGACACAAACAAAGCCATGTGTTTAAATTGTGAATTCTGGGAGATTCTCTCACTGCTAACTTACCTGAGGAAGGAGCGACAGCTCCGAAAGCTTGTAAAATTAAATAAATCTGTTGGACTATAACCTGGTGTTGTGCGACTTCTCATTTATGACTCTATTAGTTAGTATGTTTGTCAATCATAGTCACAAGGGTTGATCCAGGCGAGTGCCAATGGTGGAGAGATCCAGTGATCTCCAACAACTTGCATTTATATATCACCTTTAACGTATTAAAACATCCCAAGGCGCTTCACAGAAGCGTTCTCTATCAAAATTTGACACTGAACCACATATTAGATGACCAAAAGCTTGGTTAAAGAGGTAGGATTTAAGGAGTGCCTTAAAGGAGGAGAGAGGTAGAGAGGTTTACGGAGGGAATTCCAGGGCTTAGGGCTCGGCAGCTAAATGCACAGCCGGCAAATGATGGAGCGATTAAAATCGGGGATGCGCAAGAGGCCAGATTTGGAGTACAGATCCATGAGTTGACATCTGATCCAACAGGCCTTATTAAAGGGGTAGTTGTACAGACAGGAGCCCTTAGTGGAACCGTTCGTTGACAGGAAGTGCACCAGGCACTATCTCACCCAACTGACATTGAATTTGCTTTTTAAACAGCGGAAGTTTCGGTAAACAGAGCCACTAACCACTAATTCAGCGTGGAGCTGCCTTTCTGAGGCTGGTGAATAGGATTCTGTTGAGGCACCCATACCCAGGTGAGAGTCTCATTGATGGCAGCGGCTATGGAGGTGGTTCTTTGGGTTGTTGTGCTATGTATATTGGATACTAGCGAAGAAATCAGAAAGGAACAGGTGATTCCATTCCCATGAAGCATTCATGAATGAATGAGTCCTGAGAATGGAAAATTCCAACCTAGCCTTGTTGCATTGTGAAGATCACAATCCAATTAACTATTTGACTTAAAAATGACTTTTAGTGTCTCAGCAGGCAGAATTGTATATTCTTTGTTTAATTGTATTTATACACAAAGTACTGTTTGATTTGCTGTAGTGATCTTTATCAATCATAAAATTGCACGAGACATTGTTTGATTTGATCAGAGAACTTACAAGCGGGTTTCCTCTGAACAGCCCAGTGATTTGAACAGATTGTGAAAGTACAGAAATCTACACGAATGGAGAGATGGAAAAATAGACCACTATAAAGAGATATATTTATCATAAAAAGCAGAGACTGCTGCAAATAAAAAGAAGTGCTTACTAAAGGTACTTAACCCAGTAGATATTTTCATCTGTATTATGCAAATACTATTAATGTTTGTTGATTTGTTTTACTATTTGTTTCTAAATTAAGTCTGTGACCCTCTGATATGTCATATCTGCCATTCATGGAAAATTGCGCCGCACAACACAAGGCAATGGCGAATGCAGCAAGTATATTACAGAACTGCTTGGGTACACACCTGGACAAGGGCAGAGTACAGAAAAGGTACAGGGTCACAAGGAACAACGGTCCACTTATGGGAACTGTTGATAGACCATTGAGACATTAGATCGTGAAACAGGTTTCTGTAGTGACCCATATCCATCTTATATCCATGGATGAATGAGAACCCTTTGTTTTTAACCAGTTTTCTTTTCGCCAGCATTCTCCTCTCGGCTGAGCCAGAACATTCTAATTTCAGGAAGGCCTCCTGGCCAACTGCCCTTCAGCTTTGTAGGTCGCAGTGGTGTTTTTCAACGAGCCACTGTCTGAGGTAGGAAGGTACTGCATCACGTTTTATAGCAATGTGGGTTTATGGGATGTAGGGGGTCAGTACGGTCCCACGAATTGCAATGAGATCATTTGTTTTAGTAGTATTGACTCAGGGATAATGTAGCCCAGGATGACAGGAGAATTCCCCTGTTGTTCTTGAAATAGTGTCGTTGGCTCTTTTACATCCACCTGAGAGGGCAGACAGAAACTGATCATTGAAAATTAGCACCTCTGACAATGCAGCACTCCCTCGGTGCATTCCTTCAGTAGTGCACTGGAGTATGTGCTCAAGTCTGTGAGTGGGACTTGAACTTGCAACCTTCTGCCTCAGGTTAGAGTGCTACCACTGAGCCAATGCTGATACCTAAGCATGACTAACATGCACTGTTGAGTTTGTTGTGTTGAGGCAACTTATCTTTGGTATTAGAATGGAAACGAGTCAAAAGGAATTCTTGCAAGGATATCGCATGTATGGAGCTATGCTTAGCAATACAAGGCACTGGGGAAGTATTCACAACTGTCCTATTTTTTTCCTACAGGTTTTGTACTGCAGATCAACAGGGCACTGGGCTGGGCAAGAAAACAGCTTTACACAAGTTGGGGTATATTTACTATGAAGCTCCTGGGATATGCAGAATATGTATAAGAAAAATGAAGCCTAGCTGTATATGGATGGACAGCTTTGTTTTATACAAGTATTCTCCTGTCGTGGGATGAAAAGTTCTGTACAGTCAAGCAGTATCATTTTGTGTCAAACAATTACATGGTTTTGAAGATTCTACCCCAAGTTTTCACGGCATTTTCAATATTGATTGGTGGGTGTAGAGTCCTCCAGTTCTGCTGATTTAAGACCATTTCTGTGCCAGTGAGAATATTTAATTCCATTATAGAACCTGCAGAACTAATTGGAAGTAAAGGTATCAAACAGGGGAAAGCTATCAGTATCAAATAAAAATGTGGTATGCCCCACAATAGCCTCTTGGGTAAAAGCACCACCCAGCGCAGTAGAATAGGGCAGGGAGTGAGGGGACGAGAGAAGAGAGTGTTGGGGGGGGTGTTAAAAAAAAGAACATGCACACAGTTGAACTGACCAGGAATCATTCAGGGGGGATAGGGAAATAGAGAATAAAAATGCAGTAGTGCTCTGTATATGACCCCTGCTACAATGCAAAAAATCATGGTTTGCGGGTGACTGTTTACACAAAGCAGTATATCCGGAGATCCCCAAAAAGAAAGCTAGATCAGACGGTAACTATTTTAATAAAGTGTCAATACAAAGAGTTGTTGGGTGACACGGTCTATTGCTATAGAGCATGTGATTTTTTTTGGGGGGTGGGAGAAGAGGACTATCTGTTTACAAAAAAAAAGGACACACACAGTTGAACTTGCCAGGTAAGTATTATTCAGCTAGCATTGCCCAGCTTTCCATGGTTAAATACTTGTGTCTCACCGCACCATTCATGTAAAACTTTATTATGAATACTGTACTCCAATTGGCAGATTGTACTGTGAACATTTACAGTGAAATCATGTCCTGTTATTCACAGTAAAATGGTTTTTAATATACAATTGATTACAGATTGGTAGTAATAAGTCAGATAATATATTGTTTATCTATATACATATAGCTTAATATTTCACATACATTTTCTGTCATCAACAAAGCATAGGCAAAGTATTTACAATCAGACCAACTGCAGAGCAGCATTCCCCTTTCTACAATGTGTAAGCCCCACATTCCCTTCAGGCCACACATTCAGTTACTGCATGTAGTGTTGCTCAGAGACCTGCTCCTTCATGACTGCTGCATGCTGGGACTATATTCTAGCAGCAGCTGGCAGGTCTCAGCAGCTGTGCTTAAACTGGTTTGGTGTTCAGACCCCTCTTTGCATCGGCCATGGCTGTGTAATTTAGCAAATGTCACTGTGTGACTGTCAAGTCAGGGATGGTTTTCTTCAGGCAGTGTGCTGGCCCAAATGGACAAGTGTGGTTCAATATTCAGCATGTTTTGTTGGGCTGAAAGTGAAAAAGCAAGAACTCCTCCAAATTAGTGTCTTGCAACAAAACAAACTTTGGATGCTGAAATGTCATGGTACAACGGGGATAATTATCAAATCACTGCGGGTGGTATAAACATCCTGTGTGACTGCACTGCCCTCCATCTCCAAACCCAGCTCACCCTCCATCCCCAACTCACCTGACAATCCCGCTTAGGCCAACCCCCACTCGCCCGCCACGGTGCTGGGCATCTCAGCATACAGCAAATAGCGTGAAAGGACCATGGTGGCTGCTTCTTTATATCCAGGATGTGCTCAGTGATTGTGTGTGTGGGTGTGGGGTGGGGCGGGAGAAACAAAAGTGGAACAGCATCTCTCAAAAACAGGCAACTCACTTAAAAAAATACAAAAGTCCACCACTATTCGACTCGTTTTAAAAAAATACCAGAATGATGGGCTTGTCTCATTTGATAAATCTACACTGATAGAGACTGCACAAAGTATCGTGCAAGAATGGGGCTAAATCCTGATAATCTGTATTAATGGAGCGGTCTGTGTACAAAAATCTGGATGCGTGTTGTGGGGTGGGAGAGAGACGGGCCCTTGAAACTACGTATGAAATGTTTAGCTGACTGATGACACTGAGCATCCCTTCTCTTCACTCCTGCAACAGGATCAAATCAGAATGTTCAGCAGCATCAAAAAGATGGAATTGTTCAGCTTGGGGCAACTCGCATTCTATAGCGCTGCGGCACTGCAGCACGCTCGGTGGAGCTTATCGTGGCTGTGTGCATGTGTGAACAAATACAGTACGCAGCACACTTTACAAGGGGTGAGGGGGGGCGGTTTACTTAAATGCAGTAGACTCTACAGCTGCAGTCATTACACAGTAAATAAAAGCAACACCCTTTCATTTAAAATGTAGTGGCATGTGCATTAATCATTATCTTCCTGGTCAGTTTTGGCATATTGCGGTACTTAAAAAAGAGGGGTATAGTTGAAATTTAATTCAGCTATAGTACATGTATGCTACAGAAGAGGCGGGGAAATATGCACACATAAAACACCACAGATCAATTTGGTGCATTTCTAGAAAATGTACTTAAAACTTTCAGCAGGTGGACATTTCACTGCAAACCTTCTGCAATATCTTTAGGTAATAAATTGCAAGAAGAAGCACGATTTCTCCGTGAGAAACAAACTGGTCTATTTAATCAGGTCATGTTTCCCACTTGCTCAGACTTTGAGCTCTGCTAAAGGGGGCAAATATACCATGAGGTGCTGAAGTTGTCCAGATGACGTTAATATGGCGGCAAATCCCAACAGACTTTGGGGGGTGGGGGGGGTGGAAGAGAAAGAATCTCATGCCATTATTTCCCAGCTTGAGTATATTTTAAAAAATTGGATGAAATATGCTCCTTTTATTAATACAGGATATCTTCACCATTCTACTTCCCATCAGTATCATTTAAAGGTTCAACTTTTCAGTTTGACTGAATTTGGAGGATCATTGTGGGCAGAAAGGCAATCAAAGCAAACTCTGTACTCAGGGCTTAAAAACCCACTGCAGGGCTCGTGCTCTGCTACCCCAGTGATTAGATGACGGGCCATAAGCTTTTCTCAGGCTCACAGCTACAGGCACATCCCTCCAGCCTCAAGAATTTTGGTTACAGCAGTAGGACTCGCTGGTGTTTCAGTTCAATCTTTAATATAAATCCCAGAATTGAAAATTAAAGCAGAATTAAATTATACAACACCCGCTTCAATTGCAATAATTTGAAAATAAATTGGGAACATTTAACCTGCTTATATAATTTTATTTTGGTGCAAAAATGCCAGCAAGGAGCCATAGAAAGAGTATACTTTATTAAATCAGAGCGTACATCATGTAAATCATGAGTACAGAAGTTGTCTGGCTTAAGGATAGTGGAGTTTGGGGGTGGTTTGCTGTAAAATGCCAAAGGCAGCTTAGGGTGAATGAGTTTAGGTACTTGGTGAACAGTTTTCTTTTTAACATAGGAAATATTTCATTTGATTATGGAGTCGAAAAGATATAATCTGATAAAAGGGATGACTGAATAAGTTTCATCCTTTGATTTTTACCCCAGCGCCCAATTTGGTTAAGGCAGTATTGTGTGTACACTCACAGCTGATGAGGCATTGATCAGGTCAAGTGACTGGTACCTTACTGAGAGGTACATGAGCTGCATGAATGTGCTGCCTGGACGTGCAGTTGCTGACTGACCCATGCTGAAGAAGTTCTCTTGATGTTGACTGAGGCAGCCCTGGTGTTCAGTCAAGGCTTTGCTCCAAAGGAGGAGCCTGGGACAATTCCATTCCAAGCTCCAATGAATCTGGATTTCTGATCATACTGGAGGGGGTGCACAAAACATGGTCACAGAGCCTCATCCCAAATTAGACCCGTCTACTTAAACCAATGGATATCATGCCACAGACCCCCATAATCTGATTTTGGGGTTGTTCAGTGTAATACTGTTCAATAAAACATCTCATAAATCCAACACTGGTTTGTCATTCTTACAAACATTTAATGTTATTGCATACATTGCTTGACACTATCTTCAATTTGGATTTTTTAAATATTCCCCCATTCTAACCCAATGTTGGGGAAAGTCATCAGTCATTTTAAGGGGTAAATTCCAACAGGGCAGTTTTCTAACAGCTCACCAAGAGTGTCTATGAGCTGAGCGGGAGAATAGAATCCAATATTCAGCTTGATGGGATGCACCTCAAGTTAAATGAAGGACTCCGATTTTTAAAAAGTGGCAATGTGCTGACACCTCTTAATAAGGAGTCTCACGAGGGAGCTCACTGACTCAGCAAGGACATGAGGACCTCCAACACACCATCAGAAGGGCTTACATTTCCCGATACTGTATCACAAAGTGTCAACACTTGTTGTACTGCTGGGTTTCAATACACATAACCCAAGAGTTTCAAACAAAATCAGGGATTAAAAAAACACACGATACAGAGTTTGTGCTGGAAATGAGTGGAACAGGAAGTGTTGGGGAGTGAAGAATAGTTGGGGAAAAACTCAATTGTCACCAATGGTTCCATTCTGCTGTGCTAAAATTCAGTATTTTTGTATTACAAAGCTAGAGTATATTTTTAAGAAGGGATGCAGACAATTCAGTGTTGGTCAGCACACCCTACGATCTGGTATAAATTTTTGCCTAAATACTAGAATTTATTCGATTTGGGAGGATAGAGGAGGTGCCATCACCACATGTACAGATATATGTAATGATGGGATGTTTAGTGAACCCTTTAATAATAGCATCAAAAATGGTCACACCATGAAATAAATGTCACTTGTTTTATAAATTTAAGTCCAGCCCTCAAAAAAATTGGTTTAAATAAAATCTTTGCTGGAGACAATTTGTCATTCCCCCCCAATGGCTTCCCTTGTGTGAACAGGAAGGGACAGACAACTCCACTGCTTTTGGGAATGTTTCGCTACATTCGGCTTGGCAGAAATGCTCCTTTAGTGCAGTGATCTGACTGTACTGCTTTCCCCTGCCTGAAGGTTGGGGAATGACGTGTTACCGCAGCAATCTGCTTCAGGACAAGAGTACCCTTCGGGGAGCTCGAGTGTCAGGTGGACCCATGACTGGAACCTGCTCAGGAACCAGGGTCTCCACTGGTTTGGCTATTGGTCCTGCATCATTCCACACTTCCAACTCCGTTCTCCCTT
Source organism: Squalus acanthias (assembly GCA_030390025.1). Taxonomy (NCBI): domain Eukaryota; kingdom Metazoa; phylum Chordata; class Chondrichthyes; order Squaliformes; family Squalidae; genus Squalus; species Squalus acanthias. Next base: position 16,097,327 of record CM059442.1, on the reverse strand, counting down.
CATCGCCATATGGGACTAACTACAGCTAACTTTCAGAACTGAAAGCAGATATCAAAAGGAATCAGATTGTCTTGGGGCTTTTAGTGAGAACATTTCGCTTTTGGGAATAAGTAAAAGGCCTCTGGTATTCTAACCTGGATCTAGTGCCAAGATTTACATCAACACAACCCACCATACTGAACAAGACTGTTCAACCCTCAAAACCTCTCACATACAGATCTGAACAAACATTGGGTTCAAGACTTCTACTGACTCAACTTTTGAAAGAATCACCCCCCCCCCCCCCCCCCCCGGACACCAACATGGTAAGAGTGTCTGGAACCCAGTCTACAGCCTGCTCTCAATAAGTGGGTAGTCAAGGAAAGTAAAAGATCGATGCTGTGTCCTGAAGTGGCACATTAATATCTAGACCCTTTGGAATACTGGCAAGCCAGGACTTATTTGGAGCTTGTTAATAATTCACATGACCAAATTCTTCCAATCCTCACCCCTTAGTGTACTACTGGCATTCAGTGACATTCATCCTCATTGGTTCTTTTCAGAAACCCAGATTAAACATTATAGTAACTACAGGTACAAAAATACAAAGAAACAAAACAGCAATAACAAGGAAAAAGTGAGACTGGGGAGGGGGGGGGGGGGGCGCGGGGGGAAGGTTATAACCACAGCTTTATCCAGGGTTCTAAATTAAGCCATGCTTTCTGCGACCTCTTTCCATTTTACCTGAAGAACAGGCCTCAGTTTTTCCAAAGGCACTTAATATCCACAAACAGCACAGACATTTGCAATGGAGCTGGCTCCTGCGTTACTGTGATCCACACAGAAATCAGGATGTAAAATGAAAATATTAAAAACCAGGAATAATCATCATGTCACACACAGACACTACCAACGTGAACTGGTTCCTACCGGGTGAGGCCGGTTTGTGGTATGAAAAGATGCATCATAGACGGCTAGAGATTTGTAGCTTTGTCAGTTCATCCGCTTCCTCTGGATCCTCGTCGCCCACTTTGCCACCTGCCTCCTTGACCTGCTCTTTCTTGACCTTCTGACGTGCAGAAAGCGCGTCTTTAGCCTCAGTGTTATCTGAGCAGTGAGCAGACCTGTCCGAGATTGGCAGAGAAGGCACAAGGTTGGCAAGTTCGTCCGTAGGCGAGCGCCCAATGCTTCCGTCCACTTGCACTCTGATGTCTGGGGACACTGAGTGCTGGTGTGATGGGATGATCCCACTGTTTGTGCTTTTTGGGTACAGGTATGTTTTCATCTGACCCTTGCCCTTAACATTGACCGTCCCCCGATAATCAAAGTCATAGCCCATCTCGCTCAATATTCGATAGCTCTCCTCACTCACCTGGATCCTACACTCCACTCCTGTAGTGTCCATCCTACTAGCAATGTTGACAGTGTCGCCCCATATGTCGTACAGTAGCTTCGTAGTGCCGATAACTCCTGCAGTGAGGGGTCCGTGGTTGAAACCAATCCTCAATTTAAAGTTGAACCACAGCATGTCCTTATTGAACTCATCCACTACCCTCATCATTTCTTTGGCAAACTCAAAAAGTGTCTGCAAGTGACTGTGCGGATGGTTGCTGTCACGTCGCTGCGATGGATTCAACCCGGAAGCTGCCATGTAGGTAGCTCCAATGGTTTTAATCTTTTCAATATTGCTGTTGTATTGCGGCTTGCCCAGTAATTCATCAAAATCACCAATCAGTTCATTCAACACCCGGTAGCACTCCTTCCCCCCTTCATAGTTCTCCTCATAAAACTCGCTGAAATTGACTATGCTGGCGAAAATGACGCCAACATCTTCGTGGTTTTTGGAGTAATGGGGAGTCACTTTGAGCTGATCAGCAACGTGGGCTGGGATGATGTTATGAAGGAGCCAGTCTGCCTGGTCCTTCATGCTCTGTATCTTGTGACGATGAAGATCTGCCTCCACGTTGCCATGGTAATTGAGACGGTAACTGACCTCAAACTCCCGGTTCAGGAACCAGACTAGCAGAAGCAACAAGACAATATCCAGAATCACCTCCTGCCTGATCAGCTCCAGATTCTTTGAACTCCAACCTGACATTGAAATATTGCACCCAACTTCTCTGCTTTGGGAGAGAAAGAAAAAGTGAGTTTTTAAAAAAAAAAAACAAGCACTAGACAAACAGATGTTTTACTAAATAGAATAGATTCAGGCCAAAGATTTACCTGTAATATACATAGATGCTAGCCTGTATGCATCACATTAGATAATATTGAAAGAATGAAAAGAAAGCAACCAGAATGATTGAGGGGATGGAGGGATTATGTAAATGGAACATGTTCTCACTGGAGAGAGGAATTATGATTGGTGTTTAAGATTTTAAAAGGGACTAGATATACTAAACCATAACAAGCTATATCACCTTGTCCAGGCCAGTATAATCAGAGGATACGTCCTGTGCTTAAAGGGCTGCTTTTAAACACCCCCCCAGTGTCACACTTTACTGAAATCCTAGTGACAACACTTTCAGTGTAAATATTACAATTTACCAAGAGCTGCGATAAGAAACAACTTGCATCTTTCGTGTCCTCAGGATGTCCCAAAGCGTTTCACAGCCAATGAATTACTTCTGAAGTATAGTCACTGTTACATAGGCAAATGTGGCAACCAATTTTGCACACAAGATTCACAAACAGAAAATGAGATCAATGTCCAGATTATCTGTTTTAATGATATTGGTTGAGGAATGAATGTTGGCCAGGACATGAAGAAAATTCCCTGCTCTTCTTGAAGTACTGCCGTGCTATCTTTTACATCCACATGAACAGGCAGACTAGGTCATGGTTTAAATGTCTCATTTGAATGATGGCACCTCTGACAATACTGCACTTCCTCAGTACTAGCCTGAAGTGTCGGCATATAATCTAGGCTGATACTTCAGTGTAGTATTGAGGGAGTGCAATATCATTCAAATGGCAGTACTGTTAGAAATGTCATTTTTCAGATGAGATGTTCAATGGAGGCTCCATTTCCCTGCTCAGGTGAATGCATGATCAACATCAACTGGTATCCTGCACTGACTGATGTGTTTGAGAAAGAAGTATTTGTTAAACAGTTGCTCAAAACAGACTTTCCACAACTGCTCTTAAGAGTCACAATAATGAAGCTTAAATCTTACCTGAATGGTTCTAGAGATTCAGATTGGGTTTCCAGCAAGCTGTAAGCAATGAAAAAATAAATCTGAAACCAGTTTTCTTAGTAATGGATGTGCAAGATCCACCACTTTCCTACTTTTCACTTCCCAAGCCATCTAATTTCTTACAGCCAACATGCATTTCTTAGCTTAACATGCATCGAGTACAGGTTTACCATTCCTTTACCCATGTCATTAATTGTCCTGTTAACTCCTCATTTATTGACTATAGGTAGACCTCCTGTGCCATTGCTCACAGGCCACCCGGGACCAGGAATGTGGGTTTTGATGTTTATCGAAGTGCTGTTTTACTCGAGATTCACCCATCGCTGTAATACAAAACCTACTTTAGAGCCTAGTAGCTTTGGTTCTTCCCTCTCCAAAATCTAATTCCTAGTTATTCCAAAACCTCATTCCCAGATATTTATACTATAACATTGTTCTACCTCCCACAGTGGGTTATTGAAGACGCAAGTACTTTATTCATTCTTCTTCCAGCTTCAAAAGTTCCTCCTCTTTCAGTTATTTACATGATGTAAAAGATATCCCCTTCTTACTTCCCACAGTGGATCTGTAGTTCTTGCTGAAGCTGTCAGTGTAGCACTGCCCATTACCAAGTCTCCAATGACCAGCAGCTGAACAAATAGTAATTTGCCTTGGTCTGGGCTGCAGTATCAACATCCAAAATCAGCAAACACCTCAAACTGCCTGGCTTGGCTCAGGTGCAAGCATCAGTTGGGAATCAGCAGCACCCAGGCCCAGGGGCAATTTCTAACTCAAATCCCAGGCCCCAGATCGAAGGACAGGCCTATCTGGGGAAAACTTCTTGCGCAGTAGGTTCAGTGATTTAACCCCCACCAGAATTACATAATTTAATGTGTTGTTCGCTCTAGCTGATCCGAGGAAGGAGGATAGTGGTAGCTGAGAATATTTTCTAGCTCATGAAATTTGAGGGCTATGATTGTTCTTTTTCTGCTGGTTACTTATTCTTCATTGGCACTTGGATACTTGATTAATAACAGACAAGTGGCTATCTGACCTCATCAATTTCTGTCTTTCGGAGGTCCAACACCCAGGAGGCAACTCTTTCAGGTGTGACAAGACAGAACTTAAATCATAAAGATAAGTTAAAGCAATGGAAGTTACTCTTGGTAGTTCAAATGACGACAACTGGATTTCAAATAAATATTTGCAAGCTTGAATCCCAAGACTACCCACCCTTTGCGTTTACTTGCCTTGGCCGTGCAGCACATTGAACTGACTGATGCAGTTCTGTTTCACCTGAAGCCGAGCACCCCACTAGTGCCTTATAAGATATTCTCTCCCTCTCCCATTGCTAGGCGTCCTCTCCCCTCAGGTTGACAGCTGAACTGCTCCAACATCTCCGAAATCAGCCTCTGGGACACTCTCCCCTGTACACAATCTCTCCCTGCCCTCTGCTGGTGCTGCACTGCAGGTGTAAACCCAAATCCTACCATCCCACAGCTGACTCTTTGGGGCTCCAAACTTTTGCAGCAACCTCTATTTGAAGCTTTTTTTTATAAAACCCAGTCACCAAAGGGAGAAGGTCAAAGTACCAGGGGTAAACAACCAACATTTGTGAAAGAATCCAGCCTTGTATCAGACTAAGTGAAAAAGATACCGTACTTACGTGTTAGGACATAATGTGGCGTAGAGCAGGATGAGAAGCAACACGCCTACTATAGTAGCCAAAGAGAATCTCATCCAGGAACTCAACTGGCAGAAGTTACAGTAGTGAATGAAAGTGATGATCATTGCACAACAGAAGAACATGATAACCTGCAGAAAGAGTCACGAGTAAAAAAACACTTCAGAGGATTTAAGGAGATAACCAGTGAGCCAGGTAAAGCTGGATATTTTTCAGTGGAGAACCAAATTATGAGACCTATGGAATACATGCATATCAGGAGTAACAGCCTTTCAACACAGTCCTCCAAAAAAAGCTCTATACTGATCAGAGCACTTAGGAGGGAGATTCACATTGAAGATTATGAACTCCGCGTTATCCTCCTGTCCTTAAGGCAGCAGCAGTCAGTCCCTCCATTACAAGTGGCCCAAGTGGCCACTGCACGTACAAGTTCGCTCTCCGAATGTTTGACCACAGTCGATTCAACCGAGCGGCTTTATAGCCGAGTCCAATTCTGTCACCTGCCACAGCACTTTTCAGCTGGGGTCACTAATCAGGAGCCCTGGCTGCATATTTCCCTCCCTAGCCTGGAGACTTTGAGCCCAAAGTGGTAAACTCCCATTGCCATCCCAAAGATCAGCACACTCGGCACAGACCAAGAATAGGACCTGGAACAACGGTACAGAACCGTGCAGCCTATTTACCCACCGAGCTATCAAGAAACTCTGTTTACAAGGAGGGGTGTAAACAGGGGCCTAATGCATCTTATTTCATTAGCGACACTAGCCCTTTCACTATCGAGATTTTCAATCAGAAAAGAAACACGGGCACTCTGGCCAAGATCTAATAAAGGTTTTAAATCACCTAGTTGGTAATAAAGGGTTTATACAGGCCGCTTAGTGAAAGGACCCATAGTCAACAAAAGCACAAGAAGCTTTACTAAAACCTAAATCGTGAGAGTCTGGTAAATTTAACTGTAGAGCGTCCCAAAATGACACTCATTCATCACTTTCAGACTTTCCCCTCTGGTTCAGCTTGTGCCAAGCTCCATCTCCAGCCTGGGCTGGGGTGAAGGCTTCCTACTCCAGGACTCTGTCCATGCCCTCTACCACTGACCTCGGGTCACCCACCCTCCCTCCCTCCTTGTGGAAAAGCTTGACTTTTGCCATCATGTGCAAAGCTCAGTTGGTAAAATCAGCATAGAGATGAGCCACACAGACTAGAAGGGACCAGGCTTTGATTTCTGGTCTATGCTGAGTTAGCGGCCACCCTAACAGTGCACAGCCGTAATGGAACCAGGGAGATTTGGTCTGTATGGGTCAGTTAAAACACTAGTCTCAGGTCTGACTCCCAGCCTTTGCTGAATTAGCTGAGATCAGATAATTCAGCACAGACCAAGGTGCACCCGATTTGCAAAGATCAGTGATGTGCTGCAAAAAGTGTTCTTTGTTTTAAAGAAAGTAGTACAATGTCTTCTCTTGAAGGTCTGTCTTAAATCAGAATATAACATTTGTAGGATCATAGAATCATACAGCACAGGAGGCCATTTGGCCCACAGTGCCTGCTCTCTCTGAAAGAGCTACCAATTAGTCCCACCCATCCTGCTCTTCCCCCATAGCCCAGCAAATTTTTCCTTTTTAAGTATATATCCAATTCCCTTTTGGAAGTTACTATTGAATCTGCTTCCACACTTTCAAGCAGTGCATTCCACATAACCCAAAGCAGCAATGCATTCAATTAGAATTAAGAAGATTTTAGCCAAAATGGATTCACCATGTTTTGTGAATCTTCCCCCTTTGATGATCCAAGGATACTCACATTTACATTTGTTTTAAATTCACAAGTGAAGTGGGAAAACACAGCGACAGCAGGGAGAGAGATGAGAATGGCTCCAACAAAATGACGAGGCAGCCAGCCCGAGATTGCCCTCATCAGTCTTTTGGTACACGGCATCACCTCATCCAGGTAAAACGCCATTCTACAATGGAACAGTGAGCTGAGGTTAGAACAGATGGGTAATGCATTAAACCAGCTATCGCAAACGAAATTCATAAACTTACTGCAGCTTACCACAGCTGCAGCCACATGCCTTTACCCTGCTCAATTTAAATGTAAAGAATTGCAAGAGATGTATAACCTTGGTCCTGTTGACTAATAACCAGGCCCAAGTGTGAACCTTGTAGCTGTGCAAGACCTTGAATGTATGTACCTGCACTGTTATTCTATATTCTAACACAAACTGAGAAAGCTGAGAAGGATAAACAAAAGACGAAAGGTCATCAACCTGAAACGTTAACCCTACCTAGCTCTCCACAGATGCTGCCTTACCTGTTGTGTGCTTCCAGCATTTTCTGTTTTTATAGCAAAAATAAAATTGGAGGATTTCCTAGAGATATTTGCAAACTGATATTTGCACAATTGCTTGGATATATTATTAATTTTGCACAACAAACACACCCAGAATCAGTTATTGAACCAGTATCGAATCTGACATACATTTCAATTGCTCTCACTCTGCTGCTACTGTGCGCAGTACCAGTCATTTCCAAGAGATGGAGCTGTAGGTAGCTTTCTAGTGAAGGCTGGAGCTGACCATGAAACTCAAATAACCAGAGCTGGGCAGTCAATCGGAAAAAAGGAAACTGTTTGATCGCCAGCATTGAAACGTGGCTTCTGGTTTGCAATTCAAAGTATTATTGCACAGGCTATTGAGGTAAAACCGGAGCATACTGTAGAATTTAAGAAACCTGGAGACAGTGCGGTGATTTTATATATATGCTGTGGCACAGACTCACACACAAGGGGCTTTGCACAAATTCCAGAGATCTTTGCCACCCGAAAGTACAAAATCAATAAATATGTTTTATGTCACCACCTCAGCCCAAGTTTTGGGGGGTGGAGAGAAAGAGAAAGGAGGAGCAGGAGGAGTCAAGGAACAATTGAATGATGATAGAAAAGTTGTTGCATAGCACAATGGAATTCCAGTGCACAGTGGTGTACATTCAATCCCCAACCCACCCACTGTCCAAACATGTGGGGAGGCCCAAATGCAATTTGCAGATAACTGGCTGGGGTATCATTACCAGTCACTTTATAGGGGATTTATGAAAGGAAAATCGTGTTTAACAAATTTATTAGAGTTTTTGAGGATGTAACTAGCAGGGTAGATAAAGGGAACCAGTGGATGTAGTATATTTGGAATTCCATAAGGCATTTAATAAGGTGCCACATAAAAGGTTGCTAAATAAGTGGGGCTGGGAGTAATATATTAGCATGGATAGAGGACAGAAAATAGAGAATAGGGATAAATGGGTCATTTTCCGGTTGGCAGGCTGTAACTAGTGGGTTGCCGCAAGGATCAGTGCATGGGCCTCAGCTATTTACAATCTATATTAATGACTTGGATGAAGGGACCGAGTGCAATGTATCCAAATTTGTTGACGATACAAAGCTAGGTAGAAAAGTAAGCTGTGAGTAGGTTGCAAAGAGCCTGCAAAGGGATATAGACAGGTTAAATGAGTACGAAAGAAGAAGTGGGCAATAAAGTGGCAAATGGAGTATAACGTGGGGAAATGTGAGGTTATTCACTTTGGTAGGAAGAATAGAAAAACAGAATATTTTTTAATTGGTGAGAAACTATTAAATGTTGATTTTCAGAGAGATTTAGGTGTCCTCGTACAGGAAACACAAAGTTAGCATGCAAGTACAGCAAGCAATTAGGAAGGCAAATGGCATGTTGGCCTTTATTACAAGGGGATTGGAGTACTAGAGTAAGGAAGTCTTGCTACAATTGTACAGGGCTTTGGTGAGACCGTGCCTGGAGCACTGTGCACAGTTTTCGTCTCCTTATCTGAGGGGGGACATATTTGCCTTGGAGATGGTGCAATGAAGGTTTACTAGATTGATTCCTGGGATGAGAGGGTTGTCCTATGATGAGACATTGAGTAGATTGGGCCTATACTCTCTGGAGTTTTTAAAGAATGAGAGGTGATCTCACTGAAACATAAGATTCTGAGGGGGATTGACAGGGTAGATGCTGAGAGGTTGTTTCCCCTGGCTGGAGCGTCGAGAACTAGGGGGTATAGTCTAAGGATAAGGGGTAGGCCATTTAAGACGGAAGTGAGGAGGAATTTCTTCACTCAAAGGGTTGTGAATCTTTGGAATTCTCTACCGTAAAGGGCTGTGGGTGCTGAATTGTTGAGTATATTCAAGGCTGAGATAGATATGATTATTGGATGCTGGGGAATCAAGGGATCTGGAGATTGGGTGGGAAAGTGAAGTTGAGGTCGAAGATCAGCCATGATCTTATTGAATGGCGGAGCAGGCTCGAGGGGCCGTATGGCCGACTCCTGCTTCTAATTCCTATGTTCTTATGATGGCTAACTACATCGCTGGCAGTAGCCTGGGACCATGGAGAATAAAAATCAGAGCGATTGTGGCCAGACTAGAATCTTAAAAATCTTTAGACACTACAGTCCATCACTACCTTGAATTTTCTACAATCAGAGGGTTAGCTGAGGCAGCTGCTAAAACCGTCACCCACAAAACATGCAACATCTTTCGATTATTAAGCAAGCCTGACATCTGAAAAATCTGCTACTTGATAACTGTGCTTGCCGAGGTCTAATCTCCCTCTTGCGTGTGTATTAAGATTCCTTGGGGCTACTGGTTCGGTGGTAATAAGGTCACGTGTTAAGATTTCATTTCTGTGCCAGTGTAATGCACCTCGAGTTCACTCAAGGATGCAAGCTCACCGAAAGCCTTCAGCACCTACTAGTGTGAACGGTAATGAGAAGTCAGCATCTGTAGACAAGAGTTTTGTTCTGTTGTTCACCACTTCCCATTTCTCACCCACATACAGAGCATCTGCCTCCTCTCAAGGCTACTTTTCCCACAAATTTGCTTTGTGTATGACACAATGGGGAAAGTGGGGGTGGAGAAGAGATATGGTGGTGTCAAAATTTTTCAAGTTGTTAATGAAAACATCCTTTCATCACTGTGTAAACCATCCAAGCTCAAGTACGGATTGATTGCTTGCTTGCAATGCCTCTAAATTAGACCATTTCTTCACTGGCTATCTTTTGACCTTAACAAGAGAGACCCTCTAACACCTGCTGGAGGGCTTAAAAATTCAGGCTGGCACTCCAGTGCAGTACTGAGGGAGTGCTGCGGTCAACTGTATCACACTAGTGCCCTGGCGGAGATCAGCTCATTCAGCACTGATGCATCAGGAGAGCTCAGGGTACTTCCCCCACCCAAACCATCAACCCTTTTACAACAACCGAATCCTGTAACGTTAACTGGTAATAAACACATAGCTATCCAGACATCTGAATAGATATTGAAGTTAAACCAAGTACTCTAACCCAAAGCCCAACTGTCTAATTACACATTTTGAATTAAATAAAAAAAATGGAGCTTCTCGATCATGTTAAGCTGTTACAGAACATACAAAATTCAACACTGCCTCAGCAACGTTCACAGGGGCTCTAGTAGCACAGGCCTCCTGCTTTGTGTGGTTTTTTTAAAAACCCTCTTTACAAAGATGCATTCACATTTAAAGCTGAATAACCTGTGTGCAGCACCCAATGGATGAGCTAGAGCAGATGTGTTGAAACATTTACACAAATGGTGGTTTATGGAGGGTGTTGACATTCTGCACCGGCCCTTTCCCATGGAGCACGGACCCCCACTGCACACAGCCCTCCACACAGCATGCTTGCCTCACCTGATGGAGATAACCAAGGAAAGCACTTGAAGCAGGATCGCAAGGACAAAAACCACAACAGAGGCATGCGAAGGTGATGTACACAGTCCCTGCTTCATGAAACATGTGATGGAGAGAAAGAGGAAGACTATGGTGGAGAGAAAGACATCAAGGAGTGAACTGAATGTGGCACTGGCAAACGTCTTCTCTGATGCATTGTTCACAACCTATTGGGGGAAAGAAACAAAAATAAAAAACACTGTATGCGTTTAACAAGATCAAATACAAGGGCATCACAAACAAAGCACAACAGATGGGAAAGGTACCGATGATCCATACAAACGCATTCCAGTTATAAAATGCTTGATGTATAGAAATTGGTTCTTCAAGCAAGCAATGGTATTACCAGTCTGTTGCATCCAAGTTCAATTAAGCTACTGTCCTACAAATGCCAATCCCACAGTATCTCAGATGTCTGGGGCTCACTTTTTGCTGTGTCCATGTACCATCTTAGTCTCTCCCTTCCCAAAGCTCTGATTATTTCTGTTCATTCCTGCTAGTCCTAGACTACTTTTAAACATTTCTAGTTAGAGCTCTCAGCCCTGTATCCTTCTTAGAAAACTGTTCGAGTTGAAAAGAATGAGCTTTATATTTCTGCACAGATGGGGAAAAATCTACAAGACCACAACAATATAAAGGCTGACTAAGACATACAAACGTCAAAAAATAATAGAACGAGAGTCGTAGAAAAGCCAGTTCAGGATAACTGAAATGAGCAAAAGGCAGTAAAAAAACAAAAAGTTGGACTTGTCATTAAGAACAAAGCTAGATGCAGCTGTAAAAAGGACATTGCGTGGCATCGATTCGATACTGGCAGCACAAACGCTCAAGAAAAACTGTATTGTGTTACCAATGAATGAATCACATTTCCCATAGCCTGCTGCATGCTACAACCATTAGGTTTGTGATGGCCAATTCTGAATTTAAGCTGCAGGGTCCAGGTGATGACACGAGGAGACAGCTCTACAGACAGAAGAGTCGGGGGAAGCTTTGTCACGGCAATTCTGTGCAATACTTTTGGGTCGATGCAGAATGTTGAGCTGTTGCTGTCTGCATCAGTATAGTTTGATTCCTTTTGCTGCTATGTATGGAGTTGATAAAGTACAAAGTGCTAAAGATCACAGGACCAGGCACGGACAAACTGGGCACAGATACTTTTAGAGGAACTGCTAGAAAGTGAAGATTCATTAAATGTATGCTTCACATCAGTGTGTGGAAAAATTCTACATTCTCTCAACTTGGTTTATCTATACACAGGAGAATTAACCAACAGTTTACAGGACAGCAGATGTGTGCACCCTCAAAAGAGTAAAGAAATAGGATAGACTCAATTTGATACTTTAGAAGCTCCAAAACTTCCCATATCTAAAGAAAGAACTAGCATTTATATACCGATTTCACATCCTCAGGATGTCCCAAAATGTTTCACAGGCCATGAATTTCTTTTTGAAGTGCACCGTTATGTAGACAAACACTTGCACATTTTGTGCACAGCAAGGTCCCACAAACATCAAAAATGTTAAATGACCAAATAATTTTTTTTGGTGGCATTGGTGGAAGGATAAATGTTGTCCGGGACACCAGGAGAGCTCCCTGATTGATTCCTTCACCTGAAGCTATACAGACAAGAATCGGGAAATTTACAGTGCAGTTCGTCTAGCACTGGTAGTGAGCCACTGAGCAAAACTTATTTCTAAATTACGTTCTGCCTGGTTATGAGATATCCTCATCATCTTGTAGATTTTAAAACAAAAAAACAAAATACTGCAGCTGCTGGAAATCAATGCTGAGAACACTCACTCAGCGGACAGTTTTGGGCAGGTGAGGTAATGACAGGATACATTAATTTGTGCAGTTGTAGGTTGATCAAAACAACACACAAGGCCACGATAGATTAAAAAAATCTCCCCTTTTATAGAATTGAGTATTTAAAACAGCTGGTCTGTATTCTAAAACTATCTTATCTACAGAAGCATAGTATTTTAATAATCAAACAATTATACACTGAATTTTGTTTATATAAGTCACTGCATTTCAAAGTAATTAATTGTAAATGAAGTGCACGGAGATGTTTGAGAGATGTGATGAAGTGCTACATAAATGCAAGCTTACCTTCTTTTTTGTGCAAGTGCCAGTAGAGGGCAGTATGATCATTCCCTCACTATGCATGTACCTGACAATCAGCAGCACAGGTTGTGTATGTCAAGTGTGATAGTGTACACTGGGGTGCATTACCAGAGAGAAGCGTTTGCAAAGAATCAGAGAAAAGTTAATGCACTGAGCATCAAATTCACAGAAAGTTAGAACATTGTTACTAAGCTAAAGCAAAAGCTAAATACTGTGGATACTGGAAATCTGAAATACTCAGATCAGGCAGCATCTGTGGAGAGAGAAACAGAGTTAACATTTCAGGTCGATGACCCCTTGTCGGAACTGGAAAAAGTTATGAGATGCAACAGGTTTTAAGCAAGTACAGGGGCAGGGAAAGGGGGAAGGGGAGGAAGGAACAAAAGGAATGGTCTGTGATAGGGTGGAAGGCAGGAGAGATTAAATGACAAAAGGGATGATGGTGCAAGGCAAAAGGAGATGGTAATGGGACAAGTATAGAAACAAAAGATGGCTCTAGGAGGAGGTGTAAATGGGAATATCAGAATCATTGGCAACAGCTGCTGTCCGAAAAAATGGGGGCTGGGGTTATGATCTGAAAATGTTGAACTCAATGTTGAGTCCGGAGGGCTGTAAAGTGCCTAATAGAAAGATGAGATGCTGTTCCTCGAGCTTACGTTGAGCTTCATTGGAACAGTGTAAGAAGCTGAGGATACAGAGGTTAGAGTGGGAGTGGGGTGCAGAATTAAAATGACAGGTAACCGGAAGCTTGGGGTCATGCTTGCGGACTGAACGGAGGTGTTCCGCAAAGTGGTCACCCAACCTGCGTTTGGTCTCCCCAATGTAGAGGAGACCGCATTGTGAGCAGCGAATACAGTACACTAAATTGAAAGTACAAGTAAATTACTTTTTCACCTGGAAGGTGTGTTTGGGGCCCTGGACGCTGGGAAGGAGGAGGTAAAAAGGGCAGGCTCTGCATCTCATGCGTTCCCCTCCCCCTTTTCCCTGCCTCTGTACTTGCTTAAAATATGAAACATTAACACTGTTTCTCTCTCCACAGATGCTACCTGACCGGCTGAGTATTTCCAGCATTTTCTGTTTTTATTATTGTTACTAAGCTATCGCCCAGACTATTTGATTTCAGAAGCTAATAGCTTGGTCAGCTATTATGGTATTATCTATTTATATGCTCAGTCTGGCTGTTTGCAGGACAGACAGCACAGATGCATCAGAAACTAACATTCATTTCTTTGCTTAGATGTTGAAATTTCTATTGGAATAGGCAGATGTGCCACCTATATTAGATTTTCCATAGTACAACGAGATTTGTATGAAGGATGATCTGTGCCTGTTAAGAACTGACATGGTTGAACGTAGTTCAGTGGACAGCAAGCTGGACCAGTGTTCTGCAGCATGCAGTGCAGGATTGCATCTGCACCTTGATTCTTGATCAGTTAAGAGTAGCAAGTGGAGGCAGAGTGCTTTCCCATAAGGGAGGAGACACAATGAGCAAGTTCTCCCATGCTGCTCTCCTGCAATCAGTTTAAGATCAGCATCGGTGCAGACAAGTCGCCCGGCCTCTTGACCGTGTATGGAGCAGAGATCAAAGAAAAAGGAGACTATCTTACCAGGAATCAGAGAACATCCATACTGCAGATTTATGCTTTATTTAGTGGCCCGTAAGGACACATTGCACAGGGACATGCTCCAACTACGCTCTTAGTTTAGAGCCGAGCATCATTGCAGCAAACTAATGCGGGTCAGAAAGCCCTGGGACAAACATGCATAGGGGTACAACAAGCTGGGTTTGTGCTGTAACTTCTGATTCTATGCACCATCTTGCAACAAAGCCAGTAGCGCGAGTGCCAAATGGAAATTCTGCACCATAAGCGCTCACCTAAATTGAGGGGTAAAAGCCAGGCATCAGAAATTCACCATTCAAGCACCTGAGCTGTGTTCAGCCCCTTCCAATTCCTGGAAGTTAAAACCCAGTCGTGGCATGTGTGAAGTACATAATATCAGAAGTTTGATGCATATGTTTTCCCAGTTTAAGTTTATTTAGATGACGTGAATAGCTCCAGTCTCAGCTTGTTTGATTAATCGATGATCCAATGCCAATAGTTTCAGCTGCCTGACAGGAACGCGAACAGAGCCAGAACCTCTTAGATTCCAGGTGTGATATTTGGTAACAGCAGTCTCATAGAAAGGATGGCTGGTCTGGCGTAGGTGCCAACCTCTAACAGGGCTGAACTGCTTGGGAACTTGTAGCTTATCAATACTTGAACTGTAAAGTTAAAAATGGTTAAAGAGAAAACTCCAGCCTCAAATGTCTATTTAACACAAACTTGTCCAATATTTATTCCCCAGCACAATTAGCAGAGTAAAGAGTTTAAAAGTTAATGTCTTCCTAAAATGTGCAGGAAACTATAAATATCAGTATGGGATTTTTAAGAACAGGTTTTTGCTACAGTATTAATTTATTAGAGTTTTTTGAGGATGTAACTAGCAGGATAGATAAAGGGGAACCAGTGGATGTAGTATATTTGGATTTCCAAAAGGCATTCGATAAGGTGCCACATAAAAGGTTGTTACGCAAGATAAGGAGTTGGGGGTAATATATTAGCATGGATATAGGATTGGTTAATGGACAGAAAATAGTCGGGATAAACAGGTAATTTTCAGGTTGGCAGGCTGTAACTAGTGGGGTGCCACAAAGATCAGTGCTTGGGCCTCAGCTATTTGCAATTTATATTAATGACTTAGATGAAGTGATAGTGTGTAATGGATCCAAGTTTGCTGACGATACAAAGCTAGGTGGGAAAGTAGGCTGTGAGGAGGACACAAAGAGCCTGCAAAGGGATATACACAGGTTAAGTGAGTGGGCAAGGTGGAAGATGGAGTATAATGTGGGGAAATGTGAGGTTATTCACTTTGGTAGGAAGAATAGAAAAACAGAATATTTTTTAAATGGTGAGAAACTATTAAATGTTGGTGTTGAGAGAGATTTAGGTGTCCTCGTACAGGAAACACAAAGTTAGCAAGTAAGTACAGCAAGCAATTAGGAAGGCAAATGGCATGTTGGCCTTTATTGCAAGGGGGTTGGAGTATAAGAGTAAGGAAGTCTTACTACAATTGCACAGGGCTTTGATGAGACTACACCTGGAATACTGTGCACAGTTTTGGTCTCCTTACCTAAGGAAGGATATACTTACCTTAAAGGCGGTACAACAAAGTTTCACTAGATTGATTCCTGGGATGAGAGGGTTGTCCCATGAGGAGAGATTGAGCCTATACTCTCTGGAGTTTGGAAGAATGAGAGGTGATCTAATTGAAACAAAGATGATTCTGAGGGGGATTGACAGGGTAGATGCTGAAATGTTGTTTCCCCTGGCTGGAGAGTCTAGAACTAGGGGTCACAGTCTCAGGATAAGGGGTCAGCTATTTAAGACTGAGATGAGGAGGAATTTCTTCACTCAGAGGTTTGTGAATCTTTGGAATTCTCTACCCCAAAGGGCTGTGGATGCTGAGTCGTTGAGTATATTCAAGACAGATTTTTGGTCTCTAGGGGAAATCGGGCAGGAAAGTGGAGTTGAGGTTGAAGATCAGCCATGATCTTATTGAATGGCTGAGCAGGCTCGAGGGGCCGTATGGCCTACTCCTGCTCCTAATTCTTATGTTCTTATGTAATAGCCATATTGCGCTCTGGGGAAAAGAACAAAAATTTAACTAGCTCCAAGATTTCCCTGCCACCTCAGTCAGCAGAGCAGCACCTAATGATGAGAGGTTCCTGCAATCAATGGCTCTGTCAGAACCTGGAAAACTGATGGGATTTGCATCAAAATGGGTGACATTTTTAGCCAGAGAAAAAAAAACCAAGACATCAGGTGACTGAAGTTTAATACTGAACTACATGGGGCAGTGGAAATGTCCAAGAACCTGAATTTTTGGAAACATAATTAGATTGGGTACAAAAATATTCCTTTCAATCCGGTCGCTCCCGAGTAACTTTAGGTCTCTCAATGACGCCAACACTGAAATACCGATTAACTACCTCTAAGCTGTACAACACTGCGTTCAGGTAACGTAGCACCAGTGTTACCACTTAAATCTGCTGGGATCCAGGTCAACAGAGCCCAGCCAGAACAGATCTCCAAATTAGGCCAAGTTCCTTGCAGTCTGAACTCACTTTTTACAGGACTGCAGTCAGGAACCTGCCAGGTTTGGGCAAGGCTTAGAACTTCCAAGAGAATCTAGAATCTAGGCATTGGGACAAACTGGGATCCCTTGGAATCTCCCAATGGAATTTTAGGGCGAATCCCTGAATTTACTGCCTAATGTAGAATATTGTCCTCCCCTATGGTGAAGTGAACTCTAGATAGTTCTGCTGTGGGACCCCAACATAATTACCCATTTGGGTTATTTTTTTCTCCTGCTCCATGCCCATTACAGAGGAGGAACTCTTACTATTGGGAACTAACTGCTGGACCCAACTGCAGTTTGTACATCTAATATACCTGTGAACCCAACTATGTGACATTGTAGAGTTTATATTGATAATTCTTATCCCTCCTATGCCCACCTGGAGCTCAGTTCTGGGACAGTTAAAACAAAATCAAAACCACAGAGTACTCTCACCCTCCAAAGTGGGTGTCATTCTGCAGTACTTGCTGATATGGGGCAAATTTTAAATTGAGTACAGGAAGAGTGTGGAAAATATGTACATCATTTGAAGTGGCAATCTAAAATGATGTGCAGTCTCCAGTTTTGCCCCAAGTCCTACTTTGTCAGAATATTCAAAAGAGACAAAACTGTGGTACAAAATGGACCAGTAAGCCTCTTCAGTTCTACTTATACAGTCAAAACCTGAAGACATGCACAGCACACTACATTCAATTTAGAACTAAATTGTTACCTCAAAAATGCTATCCTGAGTCAAGGGTTAAAATTAAAACTGATTTTAGGTTCTAGCTGAATGTCCTGTCACACACACTGTTACTCCAGAGTGAACAAGACTGCATGGTCGGAACAGCATTGTTTTAAGGGATTATCTTAGTGTTTAGAAGAAAAGACTGCATACACAAAATACACTGCGGTCAATCCGATCAGTAAATAGGGCATTAACGAATGCAGACTACATCCATACCTCATCTTGATAGCTGCCTCTATAAGCTTTCTCCAAGCTTGAATCCAAGAAATTCAAGCTGAATTTGTTAATAGGAGGTTTGAAGAAGTATTCGTCCATTAGCCTGTAAATATATATATGTATTGGAATTGTAACAATCATCTAAAATCGTGGGAACACCACAAACCGATCTCGCTTTTAATAAACAGTAGAACACAACTTAATTTCTTCAGGTAACAAGCCAAAGCTATAAATTAAAAAAAATTAGGCTATATTCCCATTTTCACACCTAGTGTGCTAAACTGTGTTTTAAGTCTCTCCGATCTGATAAAGTCTGTGACCATTAACGTGAAAATCCTAATGGTGAAAACAGGTGGGGGTGCAAGCCGTAGTATCTAATTAAGTCATGCTCTGTAGATTAAGATAAAGCATGGTTGACCTCGACCATAAAATAATAAAGACCAAGCGAAACAAGAGAATGCAATCCTGCATAAATCAACAGAAAAAGAAGTAAATTACAGACAAATTGTTTTTTTGTTGCAGTAATTGGGTGGCCAAGAGGAATGGTGGAGAGAGCCGAGGTTCGATTTCCAACCACGGATACCCTAATCATGGCAACTCAGAAGTGTGGCGATATTAACTTTGATGGGGATTCAGTCATGAATTTTATGTAGATCTCCAGTTATAGCCAAGACTGAACACTGCCATTTCCTAGTCAGCAATTCCTGGTGTCCCCATTGTTTATCCTGGCTGTGTCCCTGAATGATTTGTCAAAGCAGCAACAACCTGCATTTATATAGCACCTTTAAAGTAGTAAAACGTCTCAAGGCACTTCACAGGAGCGTTATCAAACACCGAGTCACATCAGGCTATATCAGGGCAGATGACCAAAAGCTTGGCCAAAGCGTGTCTTAAAGGAGGAAAGAGAGGTAGAGGCGGAGAGGTTTAGGGAGTGAATTCCAGAGCTTAGGGCCTAAGCAGCTGAAGGCATGGCTGCCAATGGTGGAGCGAATAAAATTGGGATACGCACGAGGCCAGAATTGGAGGAGTGCAGAGATCTCGGAGGGTTATAGGGCTGGAGAATGGTTAGAGAGATATGGAGGGGGGAGGCCATGGAGGGATTTGAAAACAAGGATGAGAATTTAAAAACCGGGAGCCAATGTAGGTCAGTAAGCACAGGGACGATGGGTGAACTGGACTTGCTGAGAGTTAGCATACGGGCAGAAGAGTTTTTGATGAGTTCAAGTTTATTAAGGTTGGAAGATGGGAGGCTGGCCAGGAGTGCATTGGAATAGGTAAAAACGGCATGGATAAGGGTTTCAGCATAAGAGAGTCTGAATCCATCAGGCAGTTATTCACTGGCCGATCTTTAATATTTAGATCCATTAATTCACTGCTCTTTACAGCCCCGAATAGGTCAGCAAGCAGTTTGGGGCATCTACTGTTTGGGCAAAGACACTGAACCAAGAGCTCAGGTGCTTGTTTCCATTTACAAACTGGTAACTGGTCACAGAGCAGCAGAACATCGTTACTTTATTAAGCAGCACCCAGGAAGTGTTATTTTGAACTTCTCACAGGGGAAGCGAACTGTGACGGAGTAAGGGTTCCTCATCTGTTTGGCATTCTTGTGGATTCCTACCTAGTGGCCAACATGGATTTCAGATGCAGTTTGCAGTGTTTGACTCAACTCAAATGCATTATGAGTAAAACATTTCTAAAACAACGGTAAAAATGTTTGGACTGCGAGTGGGTGGAACGAGCAGTGATCAGAATGGCTATGGGTTGGGTTTACATTTCTGGGGAAGGGAGAGGATGAGAGAGAATATGGGAGACACTAGAATTCAGCAGGGCAAGCTTATTGGGTCAAACAAACATAGAAACATAGAAGATAGGAGCAGGAGTAGGCCATTCGGCCCCTCGAACCTGCTCCGCCATTCAATGCGATCATGGCTGATCATCCAAATTCAGTACCCTGTCCCTGCTTTCTCCCCATATCCCTTGATCCCCTTAGCCTTAAGAAATATATCTAACTCCTTCTTGAATTGCACTCAACTGCCTTGTGTGGTAGAGAATTCCACAGGTTCACCACTCTCTGGATGAAGAAATTCCTCCTCATCTCAGTCCTAAATGGCTTACCCCTTATCCTTAGACTGTGACCCCTGGTTCTGGACTCCCCCGCCATCGGGAACATCCTTCCTGCATCTAGTCTGTCTAGTCCTGTTAGAATTTTATAAGTTTCAATGAGATCCCCTCTCATTCTTCGAAACTCTAGCGAATACAAGCCCAATCATCCCAATCTCTCTTCATACGTCATTCCTGCCATCCCAGGTATTAGTCTGGTGAATCTTCACTGCACTCCCTCCATAGCAAGAACATCCTTCCTCAGATAAGGCGACCAAAACTGCACACAATACTCAAGGTGTGGTCTCACCAAAGCCCTGTACAACTGCAGCAAGACCTCCTTGCTCCTGTACTCGAATCCTCTCGCTATGAAGGCCAACATACCATTTGCCTTCTTAACCATCTGCTGCACCTGCATGCTTACCTTCAGCGACTGGTGCACAAGGACACCCAGATTTCGTTGCACTTCCCCTTTTCCCAATCTATTGCCGTTCAGATAATAATCTGCCTTCCTGTTTTTGCCACCAAAGTGGATAACCTCGCATTTATCCACAATATACTGCATCTGCCCAATCACCCAACCTGTCCAAATCATACTGGAGTTTCTCGGCATCCTCCTCACAGCACACACGCCAACCCAGCTTTGTGTCGTCTGCAAACTTGGAGATATTACATCTAGTTCCCTCGTCTAGATCATTAATATATATTGTGAATAACTGGGGTCCTAGCAACGATCCCTGCGGTACCCCACTAGTCACTGCCTGCCACTCGGAAAAAGACCCGTTTATTCCAACTCTCTGCTTCCTGTCTGCCAACCAGTTTTCTATCCAAGTCAGTACCTTACCCCCAATCCCATGTGCTTTAACTTTGCACGCTAATCTCTTATGCGGGACCTTATCGAAAGCCTTCTGAAAGTCCAAATACACCACATCCACTGGTTCTCCCTTATCTATTCTACCAGTTACATCCTCAAAAAATTCCAGTAGATTAGTCAGCATGATTTACCTTTTGTAAATTCATGTTGACTTTGTCCGATCCTGTCACGGTTTTCCAAGTGCTCTGCTATTACATCTTTTATAATGGACTCTAGCATTTTCCCCACTACCGATGTCAGGCTTACCGGTCTATAATTCCCCGTTTTCTCTCTACCACCTTTTTTAAATAGTGGGGTTACATTAGCCACCCTCCAATCCATGGGAACTCTTCCAGAGTCTATAGAATTTTGGAAGATGACCAGCAATGCATCTACTATTTCTAGGGCCACTTCCTTAAGTACCCTAGGATGTAGATTATCAGGCCCTGGGGATTTATCGGCCTTCAATCCTGTCAATTGCTCACAGTGAATGCCACCGTGTCTCAGAATTCCTCAGTCAATACAGCGTCGAGCAAAAAGCTGGCACTGCATGGCTTGAAATGTACCTTCAGACAGCTATGATCAATGGCAGAAAGCTCACACCCCACCCCACCAGCTGAAGAAGTTGCAAGAAAATTAGGGGAGGGGGAGGGGGAGAAAGTGGGAAGAGAAGAAAAAAGAAAGAATTCTCAAATGCTGTTGCAGTCTTCAAAATGGTTAAATGACAGAATGTTAAGGCGCAGGTATGCTTCACTGAAGAGCTGTAAAGGATTTTCTACAATTACTGGCATCGGACAACTGGCCTTCATTACTTTGCTTATAGTTAGTATCACTGGTTAAACGCAGTTTGGAGTAGGACATGGACAATAAATTACTGCCCATTCAACACTGCAGGGGAACTTCACGATGTACGATATAAGCCAACAAAATGGATGCAAATCTGTGTGTTAAAGTAACGCCTGCTCCTTTTGCTCCATAGGAACAGGAGGCAGCCACTGAGCCCCTTGAGCCTGTTTCGCCATTCAATTAGATCACAACTGATATGCATCTCAACTCCATCTACCCGCCTTGTTTCCGTAACGCTTAATACCCTCACCTAACAAAACATACCTGTCCTCCTTAATGACACTGACAAACTGAGCGTCCGTTTTCTCCCGGATCTGCTTGGAGCGTAGCGGAAGCAGTCCATCCAGCTGCCTCTCGCTCTGCAGCATCTCAAACAGTGATGTCTGGCTGTTGTTTAGCTTTTCTTCCTCTGGGGGACTCAGCAGGCCATTTTGGGCCTTCAGACTTCGCCCTGCTGATGGTGCCTACACGAGAGAGAAAGGGCTCTGTGACTTCACCACGTTACAGAACAAAAGGGACCTTTAGATGGTGTTACACGTTTAACCTGTGCTTGGATAAATTCTAGCTACCGCACAGCAAATGCACCCAATGTGAAATATGGGCAAAAAACTTCTTACACTAAAGACACTGAAACACTGCAAATATATTGAAGTAAATGGTTTCCACTACACCTTGCAATCAGTGCCTATTGAGAAATCATCGTTATAATCTGTACAATGCCATAGTTGAAATGTTTGCACCTTTACTGAGGAAATGGTAATTTTACATAGAATTTACAGCACAGAAACAGGCCATTCGGCCCAATTGGTCTATGCCAGTGTTTATGCTCGACACGAGCCTCCTCCCAGCCTACTTCATCTCAACCCATCAGCAGATTATTCAATTCCTTTCTCCATCATGTACTTATCTAGCTTCCCCATAACTTCTCATATTGCAAGCCTTTAATAAACTAAGACATCATCACACGATACAAGCTTAGAGCAGGTAGTACCTTAGAGCTCAAGCCCAAACTCAGCTGTTAAATTACATGATTGGATACAAAACAAAAAAAAGCCTCCAATTTCACCTCGCCAATTTTTTTTTAAAAGTTGCATCCTATACCAAGTTTTGGTGCTACATCTGCTAGGCATTGGTACCTTGGCATTTTTGCGCTCATCTTGACATCCATTCTGCACAGTGCTTTCCTCTGTGCTGGCATCGGATCCAGGGACCAGCAAGACACTACAGGATGGACACGTGGGCTGGAAAAGAAAATGCAGGATACAGTTTAGAAGTACCATCCTTACAAGAGGCCTCAAATATTATTCAGTAGAGTTCACATCTCAAT
Source organism: Squalus acanthias (assembly GCA_030390025.1). Lineage (NCBI taxonomy): Eukaryota > Metazoa > Chordata > Chondrichthyes > Squaliformes > Squalidae > Squalus > Squalus acanthias. The sequence continues at coordinate 16,074,367 of CM059442.1, read as the reverse complement.
TCAACTGTTGCTCAGTTAGTGGATTTTATTTTATTCGTTCATGGGATGTGGGCGTCGCTGACAAGGCCAGCATTTATTGCCCATCCCGAGTTGCCCTCGAGAAGGTGGTGGTGAGCCACCTTCTTGAACTGCTGCAGTCCCACAGTGCTGTTAGGGAGGGAGCTCCTGGATTTTGACTCAGCGGCAATGAAGCAATGGCGATATACTTCCAAGTCAGGATGGCGTGTGACTTGGAGGTGGTGGTGTTCCTTTGCGCCTGCTGCCCATGTCCTTAGAAGTGGTAGAGGTCGCGGGTTTGGGATGTGCTGCCGAAGAAGCCTTGGCGAGTTGCTGCAGTGCATCTTGTAGATGGTACACACTGCAGCCACGGTACGCTGGTGGTGGAGGGAGTGAATGTTTAAGGTGGTGGATGAGGTGCCAATCAAGTGGGCTGCTTTGTCTTGGATGGTGTCGAGCTTCTTGAGTGTTGTTGAAGCTGCACTCATCCAGGCAAGTGGAGAGTATTCCATCACAATCCTGACTTGTGCCTTGTAGATGGTGAAAAGGCTTTGGGGAGTCAGGAGGTGAGACACTCGCTGCAGAATACACAGCCTCTGACCTGCTCCTGTTGCCACAGTATTTATGTGGCTGGTCCAGTTAAGTTTCTGGTCAATGGTGACCCCCAGGATATTGATGGTGGGGGATTTGGCGATGGTAATGCCATTGAATGTCAAGGGGCTGTGGTTAGACGCTCGCTTGTTGGAGATAGTCATTGCCTGGCACTTGTGTGGCCCGAATGTTACCTGCCACTCATCAGCCCAAGCCTGAATGTCGTCCAGGTCTTGCTGCATGCGGGCATGGACTGCTTCATTATCTGAGGAGTTGCGAATGGCACTGAACACTGCGCAGTCATCAGCGAACATCCCCACTTCTGACCTTATGATGGAGGGAAGGTCATTGATGAAGCAGCTGAAGATGATTGGGCCTAGGACACTGCCCTGAGGAACTCCTACAGCAATGTCCTGGGGCTGTGATGATTGACTTCCAACCACCACAACCATCTTCACTGGCTGGAGTCATACCTAGCACAAAGGGAGAGACGCCCCCTCCCCCCCCCATTCCCATTGACCAGTTTTATAAGGCTCCTTGATGCCACACTCGGTCAAATGCTGCCTCGATGTCAAGGGCAGTCACTCTTACCTCACCTCTGGAATTCAGCTCTTTTGTCCATGTTTGGACCAAGTTTGCAATGAGGTCTGGAGCCGCGTGGTCCTGGCAGAACCCAAACCGGGCATCAGTGAGCAGGTTATTGGTGAGTCAGTGCTGCTTGATAGCAGTGTCGACGACACCTTCCATCACTTTGCTGATGATTCAGAGTAGACTGATGGGGCGGTAATTGGCCAGATTGGATTTGTCCTTTTTGTGGACAGGACATACCTGGGCAGTTTTCCGCATTGTCGGATAGATGCCAGTGTTATAGCTGTATAGCTGTACTGGAACAGCCTGGCTAGAGGCGCCGCTAGTTCTGGAGCAGAAGTCTTCAGCACGACAGCCGGGATGTTGTCAGGGCCCTCAGCCGTTTCTTGATATCACGTAGAGTGAATCGAATTGGCTGAAGACTGGCTTCTGTGGTGGTGGGGACCTCAGGAGGAGGCCGATATGGATCATCTACTCGGCACTTCTGGCTGCAAATGCTTCAGCTTTGTCTTTTGCACTCACGTGCTGGGCTCCACCATCATTGAGGATGGGGATATTCATGGAGCCTCCTCCTCCCGTTAGTTGTTTAATGGTCCACCACCATTCACGACTGGATGTGGCAGGATTGCAGTGTTTTGATCTGATCCGTTGGTTGTGGAATCGCTGAGCCTATTGCATGCTACTTCTGCTTTTTAGCATGAATGTAGTCCTGTGTTGCAGCTCCCCCAGGTCAGCACTGCATTTTTAGGTACGCCTGGTGCTGCTCCTGGCATGCTCTTCTACACTCCTCATTGAACCAGGGTTGGACCTCTGGCTTGATGATAATGGTAGAGTGAGGGATATGCCGGGCAATGAGGTTACAGATTGTGGTGGAATACGCTGCTGATGGCCCACAGTGCCTCATGGATACCCAGTTTTGAGCTGCTAGATCTGTTCTGAATCTATCCCATTTAGCACGGTGGTAGTGCTGCACAACACGATGGAGGGTGTCCTCAGTGTGAAGACGGGACTTCGTCTCCGCAATGACTGTGCAGTGGTCACTGCTACCAATGCGGTCATGGACAGATGCATCTGCGACAGGTAGATTGGTGAGGACGAGGTCAAGTAGGTTTTTCCCTCATGTTGGTTCTCTCACCACCTGTCGCAGGCCCAGACTGGCAGTTATGTCCTTCAGGACTTGGCCAGTAGTGGTGCTACCGAACCACTCTTGGTGATGGACATTGAAGTCCCCCACCCAGAGTACATTCTGTGCCCTTGCTACTCTCAGTGCTTCTTCCAACATGGAGGAGTACTGATTCATCAGCTGAGGGAGAGCGGTAGGTGGTAATCAGCAGGAGGTTTCCTTGCCCATGTTTGACCTGAAGCCATGAGACTTCATGGGGTCCAGTGTCAATGTTGAGGACTCCCAGGGCATTCCTTCCCAACTGTATACCACTGTGCTGCCACCCCTGGGACAATCTGATAGTTTCACGGTCACCATTACTGATACCAGCTTTTTATTCCAGATTTATTTAATTAACTAAATTTAAATTCCCCAGCTGCCATGGTGGGATTTGAACTCACGTCTCCAGATCATTAGCAATCCGGGCATCTGGATTACTAGTCCAGTAACATAACCACTATGCTACCGTTCCCGATGCATGGCGAACCAACCACTCTTACTATCTAGGGCGAGATACACTTTAAAGGTCTATTACAAGTGTTTTTGCCTTCTTCACTTCAGTTGTCTGCCCAGAAAATTCTGTGCTTAGTTGATCTCAGCTGTTGGGTGCTACAATTGGCTTCACCTGCACTTGGCTAGAAGGGAAGAGAAAAAAAAATCATGCAGCGTTCCTGCTACTTAATATCCCCTCCCCCACAGTGGAGTGCTATGCTGTGATATCCTCTATGCTTGAATAGCATGATGACCGTCTAGGCTCACACATTAAGATGGGCATCTCCTTTCTCAGGGTCTTTTCTATTAGCAGCACACATTACCCTACACACACTCCTCACACTGCAAGCATGCAGCTTTCAGAACAGACGGGACTGTCCTACAGTTTAATAGAACACAGTGAAAGATGTTTCCTGTTTGACAGGTGGAAGAAAAAGGAATGATGAAATCTTAACTTCCTCTTTGTGCTCCATTTGCAATTGTGATTTGTACCAGCTCACGAATTCTCCCATCTGCACAAAGCTTACGGCAGTGTAACAGCAGTATGTTCTTCATATACAAATTACCACTGCGGCACTATAATGAACACATCTGTATGCCACACCGAGTACATTCAACCAGGGCGACTGCAGTTTTTCATTTTTACTACACTAGAGAAAACAGCACCATGCATCAGAGTTGAAGTAGAGCTATACCGTAGTGGTACATTACCCGCTCTAAGTTCATTCTTTGAAAGCTCAGCCACCTTCCCACAAGGAAAAAAAACTACACAGGGCACCAAATCAAATCTGTGCTTTCAGTCTTTGTTCACTCTGCTGTACCGGAGGGAGCGGACCTGGAGGGAGCACAGCGAGAGCGAGCAGTTAAAAGGAGCGGCAGCAACTCAACTGAGGCAGTTTTTGAAAAAGTGACGTCGGCACAAGGGATAGAGCGGATTGGTGAGTGTATTTTTTTTAAAGTTTATTTCTGCTAAGTTAGTTAATAGCCTATTAAATAGAGGGAAAGAGCTGATTGCTGAGTGTCTGGGGAGTGTTTTTTTGTTAAGTTTTAAGTTTATTTCTGCTGGGTTAGTTCTTAGTCTATTAAATAGAGGCATGGCAGGGCAGCTCAGTCCCATGGAGTGCACATCTTGTCATGTGGGAATTCCTGGACGACCACATGTGCGATAAATGTCGCCAGCTACAGCAACTCGAGCTCCGGGTTTTGGAGCTTGAGCGGCGGCTGGAGTCACTGTGGTGCATCCGCGAGGCTGAGAGTTACGTGGATAGCACGTTTCTAGAGGGGGTTATTCCGCAGCTTAAGAGTATGCAGGCAGAGAGGGAATGGGTGACCGCCAGACAGAAGAGGACGACCAGGCAGGTAGTGCAGGAGTCCCTGAAGTGCATCGCGCTCTCCAACCAGTATTCTGTGCTGAGTACTGGCGAGGGCGATGGTTCCTCTGGGGAGTGCAGCCAGAGTCAAGTCCATGGCACCACGGGCGGCTCAGCTGCAATGGCAGGGGTGGGGGGGGGGGGGGGTGGAGGGGAAAGAGTGGAAGAGCAATAGTGGTAGGAGTTTCAATAATGAGGGGAGCAGACAGGCTGCAGCCGTAGGCGTGACTCCAGGATGGTATGTTGCCTCCCTGGTGCCAGGGTCAAGGATGTCACTGAGCAGCTGCAGGACACTGAGGGGGGAGGGTGAACAACCAGAGGTCATTGTCCAGATCGGTACCAATGACATAGGCAGAAAGAGGGAATGAGGTCCTGCAGGCAGAGTTTAGGGAGCTAGGAGAGAGATTAAAAAGCAGGACCTCAAAGGTAGTAATCTCTGGACTACTCCCGGTGACACGTGCTAGTGAGTACAGGAATAGGAGGATAGAACAGATGAATGCGTGGCTGGAGAGATGGTGCAGGAGGGAGGGCTTTAGATTCCTGAGGCATTGGGATCGTTTCTGGGGATGGTGGGACCTGTACAAGCCGGACGGGTTACACCTCAACAGAGCCGGGACCAATATTATTGCGGGGAGGTTTGTTAGTGCTGTTGGGGAGGGTTTAAACTAGCTTGGCAGGGGGGTGGGCACTAGCATATAGGAGTAGAAAAGATGAATAAGGTGCATAAAAGAGTGAGTGTGTTGGATAGTACTAGAGAAGATAGTACTAGAGGCAGTAGTAGTACCATATTAGATAGGAGCAGACCAAGAAAGACTACAAAAAATTCAAAAATGGGTTTAGAATGCATGTACGTAAACGCACAAAGTGTGGTGAATAAGGTTGGTGAGCTACAAGCACAATTAGCCGTGTGGCAATATGTTGTTGTGGCAATAACGGAAACATGGTTTAAAAATGGTGAGGACTGGGCACTTAATATTCAAGGGTACAAGGTGTTCAGAAAAAATAGGGAAGGATAAAAGGGTGGTGGGGTGGCAGTGCTGATTAAGGAAGACATTGTAGTGTTGGAAAGGGAGGATGTTCTTGAGGGGACAAGGACAGAATCCATTTGGTTAGAGTTGAGGAGCAAAAAGGGTATGATCACGCTATTGGGGGTATTCTACAGGCCTCCAAATAGTGAGAGGGAGGTAGAGGAGCAAATCTGCAGAGAAATCGCAGAGATATGCATGAGCTATAGAGTGGTGATATTGGGGGACTTTAATTACCCAAATATCGACTGGGATAATGCTAGGGTAAAGGGAAAGGAGGGGGAGGAATTTCTGAAATGTGTTCAGGAGAATTTCCTTGACCAATATGTTCTTGGCCCAACTAGGAAGGAGGCATTGCTCAATCTGGTGCTGGGGAATGAGGTGGGCCAGGCCGACCAAGTGTCTGTGGGAGAACACTTGGGTACGAGTGATCATCGTATCATAAGATTTAGATTAGCAATGGAGAGGAGCAAGGAACAATCTAGAGTGGAACTTCTAAACTGGAATAGGGCTAACTTCAATGGGATGCGAAAGGATCTAGCCAGGGTAAAATGGAACCAAAGACTGACAGGAAAAACTAACGAAACAATGGGTGATCTTTAAGGAGGAGATGTTCCAAGTACAGGCTAGATACATTCCAACAAGAGGGAAGGGGAAGGGAACCAAAGCAAGGGCTCCTTGGATGATGAGGGAGATAGAAACATAGAAGATAGGAGCAGGAGCAGGCCATTCAGCCCCTCGAGCCTGCTCCGCCATTCAATGAGATCATGGCTGATCATCTAAATTCAGTACCCTGTCCCTGCCTTCTCTCCATATCCCTTGATCCCTTTAGTTTTAAGAAATATATCTAACTGCTTCTTGAATATATTTAATGAATTGGCCTCTACTGCCTTCTGTGGTAGAGAATTCCACAGGTTCACCACTCTCTGGGTGAGAAATTCCTCCTCATCTCAGTCCTAAATGGCTTACCCCTTATCCTTAGACTGTGACCCCTGTTTCTGGACTCCCCAGCCATCGGGAACATCCTTCCCGCATCTAGTCTGTCTAGTCTGGTTAGAATTTTATAAGTTTCAATGAGATCCCCACTCATTCTTCCAAACTCCAGTGAGTATAAGCCCAATCGACCCAATCTCTCCTCATACGCCATTCCTGCCATCCCGGGTATCAGCCTGGTGAATCTTCGCTGCACTCCCTCCATGGCAAGAACATCCTTCCTCAGATAAGGCGATCAAAACTGCACACAATACTCAAGGTGTGGTCACACCAAGGCCCTGTACAACTGCAGCAAGACATCCTTGTTCCTGTATTCCAACCCTTTCGCTACGAAGGCCAACATACCATTTGCCTTCTTAACCGCCTGCTGCACCTGCATGCTTACCTTCAGCGATTGGTGCACAAGGACACCCAGGTCTCGTTGCACTTCCCTTTCTCCCAATCTATTGCCATTCAGATAATAATCTGCCTTCCTGTTTTTGACACCAAAGTGGATAACCTCGCATTTATCCACATTATATTGCATCTGCCATGCTTCTGCCCAATCCCCCAACCTGTCCAAATCATACTGGAGTTTCTCGGCATCCTCCTCCCGGCACACACTCCCACCCAGCTTTGTGTCGTCTGCAAACTTGGAGATATTACATCCAATTCCATCGTCCAGATCATTAATATATATTGTGAATAGCTGGGGTCCTAGGACCAATCCCTGCGGTACCCCACTAGTCACCGCCTGCCACTCGGAAAAAGACCCATTTATTCCAACTCTTTGCTTTCTGTCTGCCAATCAGTTCTCTATCCAAGTCAATACCTTGCCCCCAATCCCATGTGCCTTAACTTTACACGCTAATCTCTTATGCGGGACCTTATCGAAAGCCTTGAGAAGATGATGAAACAAAAAAAGAGGGTGTATGATGCATGTCAGGTGAATTCTTCAAGGGAGAACCAGACCAAATACAATAAGTTGAGAGGGGAAGTGAAAATGAAAATAAGATTGGCAAAGAGAGAATATGAGAGTAGAATGGCGGTTAACATAAAAGGGAACCCAAAAATCTTCGACCGGCATGTAAACAGTAAGCAGGTAGTAAGAAGCGGGGTGGGGCCTATTAGAGACAAAGAAAGTGATATATGCTTAGAGGCGCAGGGGCAAGGCTAGAATACTCAATGAGTACTTTGTATCGGTGTTTACTAAGCAGGTGGATGCTGTCAAGATATCGGTAGAAGTGGAAAAGGTAGAAGCAATGGAAGGGGTGAAAATTGATAGACAGGATATACTAGAAAGGCTGGGTATGCTTAGAGTGAATAAGTCGCCTGGTCCAGATGGCTTGCATCCCAGGTTGCTAAGGGAATTGGGGGAGGAGATAGCGGAAGGGCTTGCCATAATTTTCCAATCTTCCCTAGATGCAGGGGGATGTGCCTGAGGATTGGAAAGTGGCAAATGTGACACCATTGTTCAAGAAAGGGTGCAAGAACAATCCTAGTAACTACAGGCCGGTCAGTTTAGCATCAGTGGTGGGTAAAGTTTTAGAAACAATAATCAAGAAAAAAATTAACGGGCACTTGAGAGGTTTAAGCTAATTAAGGAGAGCCAACACGGATTAGTAAAAGGCAGATCATGTTTGACTAATCTAATTGAATTTTTTGATGAAGTAACAGAGAGGATTGATGAAGGGAATGCACTGGATGTTGTCTGCATGGATTTTCGGAAGGCGTTTGGCAAAGTACCACACAGAAGGCTGGTTAACAAAATTGAGGCTCATGGAATAGGTGGGTCAGTGGCAGCTTGGATAAGGAATTGGCTTAAGGACAGAAAACAGCGAGTTGTGGTAAATGGCTGTTTTTCAGACTGAAGGATGGTAGACAGTGGTGTTCCCCAAGGGTCAGTGTTGGGGCCACTGCTTTTTTTGATATCCTGGATATTGGAATACAGAGTAGAATTTCTAAATTTGCCGATGACACCAAACTTGGGGGTGTGGCAAACAGTGATGATGATACCAATCGACTGCAACAGGACATAGAAAGGCTAGCAGAATGGGCAGACAAGAGGCAGAATTTAATATAGAGAAGTGTGAGGTGATGCATTTTGGCTGAAGGAACAGGGAGAAGCAATATACACTTAATGGCACAGTTTTAAAGAGTGTGCAGGGACAGAGGGACCTGGGAGTTAATGTGCATAGGTCCCTGAAGGTGGCAGGACATATTGAGAGAGTGGTTAGCAAAGCATATGGGATCTTGGGCTTCATAAATAGAAGTATTGAGTACAAAAGTAGAGAAGTTATGCTGAACCTTTATAAAGCACTGGTTAGGCCACAACTGGAGTATTGCGTCCAGTTCTGGTCACCACACTTTAGGAAGGATGTGAAGGCTCTTGAGGGTGCAGAGGAGATTTACCAGAATGGTTCCGGGGATGGGGCATCTTAGCTACAAGGACAGATTGGAGAAGCTGGATTTGTTTTCAGTAGAGCAAAGGAGGTTGAGGGGTGATTTGATAGAGGTGTACAAGATTATGACGGGTTTGGATAGGCTAGATGGGGAAAGGCTGTTCCCACTAGTTGATGGTACAAGGACTAGGGGACACAGATTTAAGGTTTTGGGCAAGAGATACAGGGGGGATGTGAGGGAAAACTTTTTTACGTAGCGAGTGGTGATGACCTGGAATTCGCTGCTGACGGAAGTGGTGGAAGTGGAGACACTCAATGTTTTCAAGGGGAGACTGGATAGGCACTTGAGGGAAATAAACTTGCTGGGCTACGGGGATAGAGCGGGGGAATGGGACTGACTGGATTGCTCTAGAGAGCCCTGGCACGGACTCAATGGGCCGAATGGCCTCCTTCTGTGCCGTTATGACTCTATGACATGGCTTTGCGCTGGAGCCAATAGCAGGCAGCAAGCATTTGTTCTGGACTAGATTCAAGATTCCTGGCCACTGAGTGAGCTAACCCAATTATACCTGGGTTCCAATCTGGAGCAAGTGGGATGTCCTCTGCCAAATGTAACGAGCCCAACTCCATCTACTGTCAATGGCACTCCCTCAAGCTAAACATGTCCATAGCTACACAAAAGACTGGATTCAGCAAATGATCCATTCCGCTGACAATTGAAATTCAAGATCACAGATGTGTCCATCACAAACATAGAAACATAGAAGATAGGAGCAGGAGTAGGCCATTCGGCCCCTCGAGCCTGCTCCGCCATTCAATGCGATCATGGCTGATCATCCAAATTCAGTACCCTGTCCCTGCCTTCTCCCCATATCCCTTGATACCTTTAGCCTTAAGAAATATATCTAACTCCTTCGTGAATATATTTACTGACTGGGCCTTAACTGCCTTCTGTGGTAGAGAATTCCACAGGTTCACCACTCTGGGTGAAGAAATACCTCCTCATCTCTGTCCTAAATGGCTTACCCCTTATCTTTAGACTGTGACCTCTTGTTCTGGACTCACCCGCCATCGGGAACATCCTTCCTGCATCCAGTCTGTCTAGCCCTGTTAGAATTTTATAAGTTTCAATGAGATCTCCTCTCATTCTTCTAAACTCCAGCGAGTATAAGCCCAATCGACCCAATCTCTCCACGTACGTCATTCCTGCCATCCCAGGTATCAGCCTGGTGAATCTTCGCTGAACTCCTTCCATGGCAAGAACCTCCTTCCTCAGATAAGGCGACCAAAACTGCACACAATACTCAAGGTGTGGTCTCACCAAGGCCCTGTACAGCTGCAGCAAGTCATCCTTGTTCCTGTACTCAAACCCTCTTGCTATGAAGGCTAACATACCATTTGCCTTCTTAACCGCCTGCTGTACCTGTATGCTTACCTTCAGCGACTGGTGCACAAGGACACCCAGGTCTCGTTGCACTTCCCCTTCTCCCAATCTATTGCCGTTCAGATAATAATCTGCCTTTCTGTTTTTGCCACCAAAGTGGATAACCTCGCATTTATCCACATTATACTGCATCTGCCATGCTTCTGCCCAATCACCCAACCTGTCCAAATCATACTGGAGTTTCTCGGCATCCTCCTCGCAGCACACACACGCCAACCCAGCTTTGTGTCGTCTGCAAACTTGGAGATATTACATCTAGTTCCCTCGTCTAGATCATTAATATGTATAGTGAATAGCTGGGGTCCTAGGACCGATCCCTGCGGAACCCCACTAGTCACTGCCTGCCACTCGGAAAAAGACCCGTTTATTCCAACTCTTTGCTTCCTGTCTGCCAACCAGTTCTCTATCCAAGTCAGTAGCTTGCCCCCAATCCCATGTGCTTTAACTTTACACGCTAATCTCTTATGCAGGACCTTATCGAAAGCCTTCTGAAAGTCCAAATACACCACATCCACTGGTTCTCCCTTATCTATTCTATCAGTTACATCCTCAAAAAAATTCCAGTAGATTAGTCAAGCACAATTTACCTTTTGTAAATCCATGTTGACTTTGTCCAATCCTGTCACTGTTTTCCAAGTGCTCTGCTATTACATCTTTTATAATGGACTCTAGCATTTTCCCCACAACCGATGTCAGGCTTACCGGTCTATAATTCCGTTTTTTCTTTACCACCTTTTTTGAATAGTGGCGTAACATTAGCTACCCTCCAATCCATGGGAACTGTTCCAGGTCTATAGATATTTGACATGGAAGTTACACTCCAGTTAGTTCTTGCACAAAGAGGTCGTGTCCGTTTACAGGGAAAATCAGCGTCGGAATGTTCATAATTAGGTCCATAGAACCTGATGAAATGTAGCCTTATTTTCATGCTAACAATTTGAGAGTGTATTTACACTACACGTTTGGTGTTGTTACAAAGTGCCTTTTTGTTTCGCAGCAAAGTGACACCACAGTTGTACAGTACTATAAAAGTACAGAACGTCTCGCTTAAAGTGCACAGGAGTTAAGAGGCTAAACACTGACAAACAAATTAAATGCTACCACACTGAGCAAAATGTGCAGGGGATCAGTATAAACCATGGGCACTCCCCTCAATGGCTGGTTAGAGCAGCACAAACAGGGACCATTCAGCAGGATGCCTACTTAATCTTCCGCATAGAACCTTTTATTTTGCGTTGGGGTGGGAGAAGAAATTAAAATAAACTGTTAAAAAACAGACTGCCTTTTACAGTATTATCTGAATGTTGCCAGTTTTAGACTGGTTCCAGTCCTCAGTTGCAATTCCAATGACTTGAAAAATAGAGCAATCAGCACAGCCTAAGCAAAGCACAGTGTACTAAAAGGCATCTGGAGATGGTATTAAAATCACAAGACAGATTTACTCCAGTAAACTGCCAAGTGTGAGAATGCAATTCCCAACACCTCTCTACTCCCTTTCTTAAATGATGCACAATGGGCACGGTGTATAAAATTTATATCAAGGCAGCACACTTCACATATAACTAGCAAATAACAATACTGATTTGGACATTTTACTGCAGGGAGTTTGACACTTCATCCCTTCCATCACTTCACGTGGAATATCAAATGGTGTCACACAAGGTGCTCCACCCGTCCCTGTGGGATTCAAAATTGCGAGAGCTCCAGGGTTTTAATGTAGTTTCAATCAGATTGGGTTACCAGAGTCCTGTATTTTCCATCATACTTATCATATAAATATGTTAGCTTGGCTCAAAGACCATCGCCTCGGAGTCAGTTGTTGTGGGCTCAAGTACCACGCCAGAAAACGAATTCAGGCTGACACACCAGTGCAGTACCGAGAGCATGCTGCACTGTCTGAGGTGCTGTCTTTCAGAAGAGACTTTAAATCAAGGTCTCCTCTGCCTGTTCAGGTGCATGTTGAAGATCTTATGGCACTGTTTGAAGAGGCCCTTGTCCTGGGCAACATCCAAGCAGACTAATCACTTATCTCATTTACTGTTTGTAGGTCCTTGCTGTGCGCAAAATGACTGCTGCATTTGCCTACGCAACAGGGACCACACTTCAAAAGTAATTCATTGGCTGTGAAGAAGTGAAAAGTGCTGCAAAAATGCAATTTTTTTTTTCTTTCATACCTGGGTTTACAGCAAATGTTACAATGAGGGGGCAGCATAAAGTTGGGCAAGTGGACGCTTTCTGCAATCAGTTCTCTCCACAAGCAGTTTCCGACCTCAGTCACACTACTGTGGAGAAGCACCAAATTAAAAGCAAGTGTTATCCACAGTGAGAGGGAAAGAAAGCGTCTCGGGTGAGAAATGGACATTCCTTCCAGAATCCACGTCTGATTATTCGACCATGGATCCTCCAACACCTGCTAATCCCCTATTTTAAGGAGCATTAAGTTCCTTCCACTAAAATCAGGCAGCACTGTTAATATTCCATAATTCCAACAACCCTTCACAACATATATTGATCCAGCTACTTCTGATGTGTCAACTGAACCCAAATCAACCACTTTGAAAGCCTTTCCCAAATTACCACTATCCTGTGGGGAGGGGAATGTTTGTAATCTCCAATTTTGCTCGCAAATTGTTAATTTTGTACTCGTGTCCTCCATTCCTGTGCTTATTGTCCAAGTTAAATAACTTGCCTACTGTAACCTTATTGATACGTTTCATTATTTACAAAACCCATATCCAAGTGTCTCCAGAATATTTGCTTGAGCAAAATAAGTGGTCATATGGGCCATTCATGACATGGTCCCCAAGACCTGGAATCATCCCTGTCATTCTTCTCTGACCCTCTTCTAATGCATCTATATCCTTTTTATTATTAGGATGACCTCACCACTGATCTGTATAATGCTAGTATATTGCTCTCTTTTATTCCTTCCTACCCCATGATCCTCAATTCAATCTTGCTCATGTTATCTGACATTGTTAACGGTTCGTTATGCTCAGGTACTGAACCCCTCTCCTTCAAATCTGCCTTCATCACCCCTCTCCTCAAAAAAACAACTCTTGACCCCTTCGGTCCTTGCAAACTACCGCCCCATCTCCAACCTCCCTTTCCTCTCCAAAGTCCTTGAACGTGTTGTCGCCTCCCAAATCCGTGCCCATCTTTCCCGGAACTCCATGCTTGAATCCCTCTAATCCAGTTACCAAAGTACTGAAACTGCTTGCATCAGAGTCATAAATTACATCCTTTGTGACTGTGACAAAGGTAAACTATCCCTCCTCGTCCTTCTCAACCTGTCTGCAGCTTTGACACGGTTGACCACTTCATCCTCCTCCAACGCCTCACCACCATCGTCCAGCTGGGTGGGACTGCACTCACCTGGTTCCATTTTTATCTATCTAATCGTAGCCAGAGAATCACCTGCAATGGCTTCTCTTCCCACTCCCGCATCGTTACCTCTGGGGTCCCTCAAGGATCTATCCTTGGCCCCCTCCTATTTCTCATCTTTATGCTGCCACTTGGCGACATCATCCGAAAACACGGCGTCAGTTTTCACATGTACCCCGACGACACCCAGCTCTACCTCATCACCACTTCTCTCGACCCCTCCATGGTCTTTAAATTGAAACACTGCTTGTCCGACAGAGCAGAAATTTTCTCCAATTAAATATTGGGAAGACCGAAGCCATCGTCTTCGGGCCCCACCACAAACTCCGTTCCCTAGCCACCGATTCCATCCCTCTCCCTAGCATCTGTCTGAGGCTGAATCAGACCGTTTGCAACCTTGGCGTCATATTTAACCCTGAAATGAGCTTCCGACCACATATCCGCAGCATAACTAAGACTGCCTATTTCCACCTCCGTAACATTGCCCGTCTCTGCCCCTGCCTCAGCTCAACTGCTGCTGAAACCCATGCCTTTGTTATCTCTAGACTTGACTATTCCAACGCACTCGTGGCTGGCCTCCCACATTCTACCCTACGTAAACCTGAGGTCATCCAAAACTCGGCTGCCCGAGTCCTAACTCGCACCAAGTCCCATTCACCCATCACCCCTGTGCTGGCTAACCTACATTGGCTCCCGATTAAGCAACACCTTGATTTCAAAAATTCTCATCCTTGTTTTCAAATCCCTCCATGGCCTCGTCCCTCCCTATCTCTGTAATCTCCTTCAGCCCCACAACCCCTCCCCCCCCCCGTCCCGAGATATCTGCGCTCCTCAAATTCTGCCCTCTTGAGCATCCCTGATTATAATCGCTCAACCATTAGTGGCCGTGCCTTCAGCTGCCTAGGCCCTAAGCTCAGGAACTCCCTCCCTAAACCGCTCTACCTCTCTTTCCTCCTTTAAGATGCTCCTTAAAACCTACCTCTTTGACCAAGCTTTTGGTCATCTGCCCTAATTTCTTATGTGGCTCTGTGTCAATTTTTTTGTCTTATAACACTCCTGTAAAGCGCCTTGGGATGTTTTGCTACGTTAAAGGCGCTATATAAATACAAGTTGTTGTTGCTCTCCTGCTCCCTAGCTCTATTGCAGCTCCCCAGTAGGTACCTTGACTGGCGGCTGGTAGCTTTCCTCATCTGCATGGCTCAGCTGACAAAGTAACTCATCAGGGAGCATGTTTCGTGTGTTTTCATTGTGTGGGGTGAAATAGTATATACATTGACGTATTTATATATAAAAAATGTCATGCAGAACATTGGAAATGTAATAAAGAAAGGATAAAAACAAAATTAATATTTTATGGGGGTGAGGGATTACCGGGTGAAATTTCCTACTTATTACCTTATTGACTATTCAATCAAACTTCACCTCCTTTGCAGAGATCGTGGTCACACAGCCAACATATCTGTGCAAAGTATAAATTCTAACAAGGTCATCAAACTTAAAAGATCACAACTTTGTTTGGTTACATACAATATGCAGACAATTTACAGTTTGACATCACACAGCTTGACTCATTCACCACCGTCAGTGTTGGCCATTTTCAGAAGTAAAAATCACCTGGAGTCACTGAGGACAGATGTGCAAAAGGGGTACATGGCTGGCTTATTATAGTTTTCTAAAACTTGTCCCCGAATTGATTTCTAGGATTTCACCTTCAAATATGACCTTGCATTTAATTTGTTTACAGTGGAATGTTTTCACTCTGCCAAGTTTTAGTTGACATCAGAATGAGCATGTGGAACAGTGAACAGGAAGTCGCACCTTAAGCGCCCCCCCCTTTTAAAAAGTCAAATTTACGTAGCACTATTAAAAGAACAAAATGTCTCAAGGTACTTCACAAAGGGGAAGAAATTTGGATGAAGGTCGAGAAGAGATGGATTTTGAGGAGGGCTTTAAAAGTTGGGAGAGATGAAACAAGGTAGAGGGGTCTAACGAGAGTTTTGCAGAACAGGGGTGTAACAGCTGAAGGCTGTGATGGTGCAGAGTTGGTGGGTTGGGTGGGAATATATAGTCGATCAGACTGAAGAGTAGAGGATGCGAGCTCAGAAGTAGGGCTGGAGGAGGTTACCGAGGTATGGAACAAGGTACTTCTGATCGGCTACTTCAGCTTATTTAACAAAAATATTGAAAAGAACAGGTTTTTTTTGATGGAGAGATCAGCATTTGATGCTTATAGAGGAGTAACTAAGTCCAACAATGAGTTAGACTACTAGCACAAATTGTCATTACTCCAGTGGTGCAACTGCATCAAATCATTTCCCTCAAGGTCTGCTTTAGTAACTCCTCCAAACTGGGTTCTTCAACACTTAACTGTTTAAATAAATTTAAAACTTCTTGCTCAGTTAAGATATTTTTAAACCAGTACTGATGATGGTACACCTTTCCTTTCTCCCCTCCCTTTAGCAACTATTTCCACACTATGTGACAATGGTCTTGCACTAGTTGAAGCTGCTTGAACACTGACCTTCGCTTTATCCATCATGTTGCTAGGTTGCGCCACTTCAGCGGCAGTCTCGCTTGTAGTTTCTCGCTGCTTTTTGGGAACTGTAAGAGGGCTTGCGTCTCCCATATCAAGGCGAGGTAACACCATGTGGGAGCAGGTACACAGTGAATGAGCCAACTTTCTACCAGAAATAAGGAACGTCTGCAATCCTGTGAAGGAAATAGACAGGAGTTTGTCAAATCAAAACACTTTACCACACTAGGAAAGGTGCAAGAGTAAGATAATGCTGCAACAACAAACTTAGAAATGTGACCTTGAACACATCTGCGCCACAGAAAGAGGAGTTTTTTGGTGGGGCGAGCTATGAACTGCTCAAAGCAAAGTCAACTACACCTCACTATCGTTGAGGTCTGTAAGACACTGCCAGGGTCAATAGAAGTCGGTTGCTTTATGCAACACAGCTGACACTGTAGTCAGTTTAGTCCTGGGTAGTGGGTTTGGCGATGCTGATAACAGCCCCACTCACATTTTTGTAGCCATTGGCATTAGAGGAAGGAACCTTTCATTGTCCCAGAAGTGAAAGAAAAATACCAGTTCTAATATGAACCATACACATCCTCGGTAACTAGGAGGGTAGTGCATTTGATGTAGTCTCCATGGATTTTAGCAAGGCTTTTTGACAAGGTCCCACATGGCAGACTGGTCAGAAAAGTAAAAGCCCATGGGATCCAAGGAAAAGTGCCAAGTTGGATCCAAAATTGGCTCAGTGGCAGAAAGCAAAGGGTAATGGTCGACAGATGTTTTTGTGACTGGAAGGCTGTTTCCAGTGGGATTCCGCAGGGCTCAGTACTAGGTTCCTTGCTTTTTGTGGTATACAATGATTTAGACTTCAATGTAGGGGGCATGATTAAGAAGTTTGCAGATGATACAAAAATTGGCTGTGTGGTCAAGTGAGGAAGAAAGCTGTAGACTGCAGGAAAATATCAATGGACTGGTCAGGTGGGCAGAAAAATGTCAAATGGAATTCAATCTGGAGAAGTGTCAAGTAATGCATTGGGGAGGGCCAACAAGACAAGGGAATACACAATAAATGGAAGGATACTGAGAAGTGTAGAGGAACAGAGGGACCTTGGAGTGCATGTCCACAGATCCCTGAAGGTAGCAGGACAGGTAGATAAGGTGGTTAAGAAGGCATATGGGATACTTTCCTTTATTAGCCGAAATACAGAATATAAGAGCAAGGAGGTTATGCTTGGAACTGTACAAAACACTAGTTAGGCCACAGCTAGAGTACTGTGTACAGTTCTGGCCACCATATTACAGGAAAGATGTGATTGTACTAGAGAGGGTGCAGAGGAGATTTACGAGGATGTTGCCAGGACTGGTGAATTTTAGCAATGAGGAAAGATTGGATAGGCTGGGGTTGTTTTCTTTGGAACAGAGGAGGCTGAGGGGAGACTTGATTGAGGTGTATAAAATTATGAGGGGCTTAGATAGAGTGGATAGGAAGGACCTATTTCCCCTAGCAGAGAGGTCAATAACCAGGGGCATAGATTTAAAGTAATTGGTAGAAGGATTAGAGGGGAATTGGAGAGAACTTTTTTCACCCAGAGGGTGGAGGGAGTCTGGAACTCACTGCCGGAAAGGGTGGTAGTGCCAGAAACCCTCATCACATTTAAGTAGTACTTGGATGTGCACTTGAAGTGTCATAAGCTACACAGCTACAGACCAAGAACTGGAAAATGGGATTGGCTGGATAGCTCTTTTTCAGCCGGCACAAATACGATGGGTCGAATGGCCTCCTTCTGTGCTGTAAACTTATATGATTCTATGTAACTGAAGTTATTTCAATGACCTAGCCTGCTGAACACCAAAACTAAATGCGTCCATTCTGTCCCTCCCCACACCGCCCCCCCCCCCCGATGTAGTATCAGCGTTCCTTTCACAAAACATTCGCTGATCAGATCATTCACATTCAATTGAACACCATGAGATGCATGCAATATTAAAATCAGTCGGCTACATTTACATGTAAACACCCATTACCACATCAGTTTAACGCATCTCAAGAGCTGACGGACAACTGTAGAGGTGGAGAAAAACTAAAAAATCTGAAATGATGACAGGACATGCTGGGAACGTACAGTAAGAGAAAAACAAAGGCACATTGGTCTGCAACAATGGCTTTCATTCACTGTGAAAAGCCAGCGTTCGGAGCACGAGCCCCACTCAAATGTTAATCTGCCTCTCTTTCAGATGCTGTTTTACCTACTGTGCATTTCAAGACTTTTCCATTGCTGAATATCTACATAATCTCTGTGAACCACGGAATCATTCACTATAACCTTGAGACTTCAGAGCCAGTATATGTATACATATGTATTAATCTACGTTGAATTAAAGGAGACTTCTCTCTGCAGTTTGACAGCACCATTGTCAAAAGGTGCTCTTGCAGGATGCTGGAACCCCAACACAGCACCATTGGGTGGAAGTAGACGGAGTCTGCCTCAAATGCCCCACCGCCAAATATCACACTGTGGAGTGGAGGAGGAGAATATTGGATACCAGTCTCCATTTATGATTCCCCCCCACCCCCAATTAATATGCCACCTCTTAGTTGAAGAAGAATATTCAGAGTTAATTTCCTAATGTTGAAGACGCGATGCTCCAGACAGCTCAAACATTAGCTTAGCTGGCACTCAGAAGCTGGGGAGATGAGCTTCTCCGATATACAGAGCTCAGTTGTTGCTGGGCAGAGCGCAACAAAACTTGGGTAAGCTTCTATTCAAATTTTACACATTGCACACTACAGATCGCAGACTAAAAACATGCAGTGGAATTCCCACCAACCCTCGAAACTCTGCCTGGGAGGAGTAATCATTCTTTTAACTCTCTCCCAACATTGGCCCGAAGACCCAATATCCCAGGACAGAAAGTCACTGGAGAACCTTTCAGCTCAAGACAGCAAGACTCCACCGTTTCAGCAGGAATTAGTGTCCTGAATGCGGCTCCAAACCAATCAATATTGAAATTCCATTAACAGCTTAATACACAATGGCAAAGAAAATGAGGATTGAAGGTGGTCATTTTATGTGACATGGTGCACACTAAAAGCACAATATAATAAGAGAAAGCCATGGCTATCCTAAGGCATTTGGCATACGCAACAGTCTAATCACTCCCAGCTGGTAACTCAGCTAATCGTCTAGTTTTTACGTCCAATGTTAGAGGAGGAAAGAAAACACATCACCAGCCTTGTACACTGCAGAATATGACTTCTTCTGTTACAGGGCAAATCGATGTTCGAACTTTCATAAGGGAAACTGATGTCTACAAAGCAGCTATAAACACCCCAACCCTGAGAAACACTGCTCTGCCAATTCTTCCGAAGCACTTGTTCAGTTATGACAGAGGAGCATAAACATTTCCAGTAACTGCTGTATGCAGCTTTATGCTGCTCTGAATGACTCATCAAACTAGCCATGCTTTGGTATCCTGACCATGTTTGTCCGACAATTTAATTGCTCAACAATTCCAGTGTGATCTGCCTTGAATTGAAAATTCTCATCCTTACATTCAAAATCCCTTCCTGGTCTTGCCCCTCCCTATCTCTGTATCCTCCTGCATTCCTCCAACACTAGCTTCTTGTGCACTCCCCACTCCCTTTGGCGGCTATGCCTTCAGCTGTCTAGGCTCCAAGCTCTGGAATTCCTTCACTAAACATCTTCACCTCCATCTCCTCATTGAAGAACCTCCTTAAAATCCATGTCTTTGTCCAAGTTTTTAGTCTCCCCACCTAATATCTCCTTCTTTAGCTCACTGCTGATTTTTGTCTGATTATGCGCTTTGGGACATTTTTCTACATTAAAGACGCTGTATAAATGCAAGTTGTTGTTGATCGAGCATCCACATTGTTATCCTATAAATATACAAGTCAACATGGGAGCAATGGACTTCTGAATGGAAGACAGAGAGGGAAGTCAAAGAGTCAGAATCCTGACTTGCTTCTATAAGGTGAAACAGTGCTCAGCCAGTCCTCTAGATCAATGTGGTCACGGGGTTTCAGTAAAACATAATCTGGTCGGTGTGAAATATTCACATTGATGCATTGTTGCCTTTTTCCCCAGTTTTCACTCTACCTTAGTAAAACCAGTTGATGCAAGTGAATTTTTTATACTAGATGTCTTGAAAGGAGGCATGGAGAGCTGATCTTAGAGGTATACTAGCCTGTAAAAAAAAGTATGGAAAAGATGAATCTGAAAATCTAAATTAAATTGTGCCAGGAGGAGGAGCCACAGGTTCAAGGAGTAAAAGGCAAACTTAGGACTGATATCAGGAAATTCTTTCACACAAAGAGTGATCAATACATGGAGTGGACTCTTAGATAGGTAGTGGAGGCTAAGGCCCTGGAATCATTGAAGAACTAATGAGATGCTGCAAGAGTCATTCTGGATGGATGAACGAATGAATGAATGAATGATGGGTCTAAGATAGATAGACTTATTGAATGGCGGAGCAGGCTCAAGCAGCCATTTGGCCTACTCCTGCGCCTAATTCTCATGTTCTTACGTTCTAACTAACCCAGTTGTTGAGTTTTTAAAGGCTAGGATTTAACGGCAGTTAATGAACAGCACAAAAATCATTTTATTTTTCAGTATTTATTGTATTTCAACTTCAATAGCTCGATGCTTCTGCATCCCAATATTCTGGTCTTTGTTGGGCAATTTTGTCACTAGTCTATTACAATTCCAGATGGTTTTGATAGTGGTACGGGAAAGTTTTGACCAGTAACACATGCTGCCTCTGAAATGCTTTCAATTCTAGACTTGTTTTGTGAGTAATTTCTGTGAACTCAATACGCCAGAAAGAACAGACTGTAACAGTCATTACTGTAAGGCAGACCGCACCCCCCCCTCCCCCCCCCCTAACTAAAGCAAACGCAGGGTCACGTCAGTACAACTGAAATCTTTTGCAAAATTCACAACTTGCTTCACAAGCGCAACCCTATTCAACTTGAGGAAGGACAGTCTAATAAATGCATCAACAGCAAAAGAGGTAATATCATTAAGAGTAAGCCACTGCACAGAATCAAGATTTCCTTCCCAAATTCATCTTATCCTGGTAAACATGCTTGAAGATGCTACTGACGTAACTTAAAGAATAAAAATGCCCGCCTGGTACTTTGCCAGAACTGTCGAGGAAAAAGAGAGACATTTCAACATCTGCATTAAAGTGCTAAGAAATAATAAACTGTTTGGTACTTTTGTACAACTGGTGATAAAATATGGAACAGTAAAGTGCATTTTTGGAATTATACCAAGACCACAACTATTAGGTTGCACAACCTTTCATGGACAAGGAAGCTCAAATGACAGTCCACTGCGCTCTACTCAAGAGTCCAACTGAGCTTATTTGACAAATCAAAAAACCCAATTCCATTAATCTTAATGCCTCCAACCTTTAGATTGGTATGTTTTATCAACTCTGCTCCCGCTAGTTTACAGTTTAACTGTTCCCGCTACCACAATTATCACACAATTCCTCTCCCTCTAATTTTGCCATCGATCGATTCAAATCTGTGACAAGGCGTTTGAACACTTGCATTAGAGAATTGACAGCAGCATTGAGATCTGCATTGTTGGAAGGTGGTGTCCAATAAAGGCCTGGCACTTCCCTGCAAGGGAGGAGTGAAAATTAAAAAAAGGGGGAAAATAGAGACACAAAAACAAAAAACAAAGCAAACCTTTGGCTGCCTCATACTTCCTACAGGGCAGTGCAAAACCATCAGCAGAGGTGGGGGTGGGGGGAAGGTAGGTTGCCTGCCTACCCATACGCTTCCAAATTGTGTACTGTGGCAAGGAAATCGGCATTAAAAATGGGTAAAGAGTGATGGAGACACACAAAAGGCTATTGCTTTACAAAAGTATTACCTACCTTGTAGAGACTTCCTTCTTTGAATGATGCACAAACTCCAGACACCGCTGGAGTTGCACTGGCTGTTCTAGGAAACCACATATGGGTTATGGCCTTTATGATATTTGACATTATAGTGCATTGATGCCCCTTGAATGTGTTTTGACTACCTCAATGTGAATCACTACATGGTGATATATTCCGCACCGACTAGATGCTGTGTCTAGAGCATCATCCTGTGGTTCAGTATTGAGGGTCAGACTATTAGCCCTGCCCAGTTTCTTTACATAACAGATGACAGCAGTGCTGTCTGTTTGGAGACTCTCATACTTCCCCAACACCAGAATCTGAAAGCCCTGCTCACAGTTTGAGCCTATTTATGTGTCAGATGAACTTATCTGCAGTACACCTGCCCCTCCATGGCTGCTCAGTGAGGCCCAATCTGACAGCATGCAACCTCCGGACTGACCCTAGGCTCAGCTTCAAACCCCATAGTTTAGCAATCAAGAACGTTTACGTCTACCGCTACAAGTTTGTCTATGGCCCTTATCTCATCTACATCACAATCTTTTATCCATATTTTTACGACCTCTAGGCTGGACACTGGCCTCCCAAGCTCCACTGGCACATGCCAACTCATACAAAGCTACACTTCTTGAATTTTGTCTCTCACAAAGTCCTGCTTACCCAGCACTTGTCTTTGCCACCCTCCCAATGGCTCCTCATCCCCCAATTCAAAATCCTCTCCCTAGTTTATAAATCCTTGCACGCTTTCACTCCACCTGGCCATTGCAACCTCCTCCAAGCCCGACATCCCAGTCAATACCTTTCAATCTACTGATTTTAGTCTTTTGTGCATCCTGGACATTCCCTCTGCTCTACCATTAAGTAGGAGAGCCCTCAGCTATCTCAACCATCATCTGCCTTGCTACCTCTCTCCCCACCTTCAAATCCTATTGCTTTGACCATGCTTTCAGTCATCTGCCTTAACTTGATGACTACTTGGTATCTATTTCTCTTCTGTGAAGCTCCTTGGATCTTACCAAGTTAAAAGATGCTACAAGAATGCAATTTGTCATCATTGAGGAAGTGGTGACCATAACAAAACCCCTTCTAAAGAGGGAAGTGTGCCATTATGTTAGCCAGAGGGATAGAATCTCAACGGAGAGCCCTAACTTCAGTTTCAAACCCTCCCAGCAATGCATGCATGGTTATCTTTTATAAATATGTAGAAGTACAAATAATTGTTTAAGCCAATCATAAAGCAAAGGCTTACAACAATTATTGTTTGTACTTCTACATATTTATAAAAAGATAACAAAGCATGGATCAAAGGTGATAAGCTGATTGCAGGCACTAGTTGGGCAGTATAATCCAAGCACTGCCCAAGAATCCAACTAGTAAAGCCACAGTCCACTTGATGCCCAAGAGATTGAGAAGCAGAGAGGAGTGTAATCTCTTGGCTCGCACGAGCTGAACTTCATTGAAGCCCATTGCAAACCATTAGTCCCATTCTCCCTTTCCAACTGATCCTCCGCCACATCCCTTTCCCTCATGCAGTCACTCTCTAGTGGAGGATATAAACAATCTAGATGCAGGCAAATGCTGCTCAGGTCAGACAAAATAAACTGGTTTATCGTTTTCTTTCTCTGTCTGGCATCTCTAGCATCTCCTCCAACCAACACTGTTGACAAACGGTGTGTGCATTACAGTGAGCACTCATCCCAGTAAATCGCAGTGCACCATGCCAGTATCACCTCTGGATCAATTCACTCCCAAAGCTACAAATGCTGTACCCCAAAAAGGTTAAAAATACTAACTTAATTGGAAAAAGAAATTCACAGTGTAACTTGAAGTGAGGACAGGCCTGAAGAGTTCCAGTCTTAAATATACACAGTATTACTGCAGTATAATGCTGGCAGCTCAATGATCTATCACATATCAGTTCTGCAACTAGAATGTTCACAGCCCTACAAGTCTCACTTTAAAGTAAATCTTACATCACTTGCGGCCTTAAGTAATCCGAGCAAAACTGGACATTACAGAAATTGAGAACGCATGGCCTAAATTCACAGTGCACCCTTCCCTTCTCATGCCCTATAAAGGTATCTTGTCCAAGCTGACTTTTATATCAAATGAAAGCCAGGGAGCTAGAAACAATGGTGATTTTAACCACACAACTATTTATATTTTTAAAAATTACGGTAAAGGAATGGTGGGGCTGGATGGTTGGTACCTCAACTTTCTTCATTCAAGCATTAACTGCTGCGGTCAACACACATGTGCAGGATCCCTTTCCCCACAGTACAGTATCTATAGGGCCCCTTTCCTCACAGTAGTATCTATAGGGCCCTTTTCTCAGTGCAGTATCTATAGAGCCCCTTTCCCCACAGTGCAGTATCGAGAAGGTCCCTTTCCACAGTACAGTATCTATAGGGCCCCTTTCCCCACAGTGCAGTATCTATAGGGGCCATTTCCCACAGTACAGTATCTATAGGGCCCCTTTCCTCACAGTGCAGTATCTATAGGGACCCTTTCCACAGTACAGTATCTATACTATCTCTTTCCCCACAGTGCAGTATCTATAGGGCCCCTTTCCCCACAGTCCAGTATCTATAGGGCCCCTTTCCCCACAGTCCAGTATCTATAGGGCCCCTTTCCCCACAGTACAGTATCAATAGGGCCCCTTTCCCCACAGGGCAGTATCTATAGGGCCCCTTTCCTCACAGTACAGTATCTATAGGGCCCCTTTCCACAGTACAGTATCTATAGGGCCCCTTTCCCCACAGTGCAGTATCTATAAAGCCCCTTTCTGCACAGTACAGTATCTATCGGGCCCCTTTCCCCACAATACAGTATCGAAAGGGCCCCTTTCCCCAAAGTACAGTATCTATAGGGCCCCTTTCCTCCGTGCAGTATCTATAGGGCCCCTTTCCCCACAGTACAGTATCTACAGGGCCCCTTTCCCCACAGTACAGTAGCTATAGGGCCCCTTTCCCCACAGTACAGTATCTATAAAGCCCCTTTCCCCACAGTACAGTATCTATAGGGCCCCTTTCCTCAGTGCAGTATCTATAGGGCCCTTTCCCCACAGTACATTATCTATAGGGCCCCTTTCCCCACAGTACAGTATCTATAGGGCTCCTTTCCCCACAGTACAGTATCTATAGGGCACCTTTCCCCCACAGTCCAGTATCTATAGGGTCCCTTTCCCCACAGTCCAGTATCTATAGGGCCCCTTTCCCCACAGTCCAGTATCTATAGGGCTCCTTTCCCCACAGTCCAGTATCTATAGGGCCCCTTTCCCCACAGTCCAGTATCTATAGGGACCCTTTCCACAGTACAGTATCTATACTATCTCTTTCCCCACAGTCCAGTATCTATAGGGCCCCTTTCCCCACAGTACAGTATCAATAGGGCCCCTTTCCCCACAGGGCAGTATCTATAGGGCCCCTTTCCTCACAGTACAGTTTCTATAGGGCCCCTTTCCACAGTACAGTATCTATAGGGCCCCTTTCCCCACAGTGCAGTATCTATAAAGCCCCTTTCTGCACAGTACAGTATCTATCGGGCCCCTTTCCCCACAATACAGTATCGAAAGGGCCCCTTTCCCCAAAGTACAGTATCTATAGGGCCCCTTTCCTCCGTGCAGTATCTATAGGGCCCCTTTCCCCACAGTACAGTATCTACAGGGCCCCTTTCCCTACAGTACAGTAGCTATAGGGCCCCTTTCCCCACAGTACAGTATCTACAGGGCCCCTTTCCCCACAGTACAGTATCTACAGGGCCCCTTTCCCCACAGTACAGTATCTATAGGGCCCCATTCCTCACAGTACAGTATCTATAGGGTCCCTTTCCCCACAGTCCAGTATCTATAGTCCCCTTTCCCCACAGGACAGTATCAATAGGGCCCCTTTCCCCACAGGACAGTATCTATAGAGCCCCTTTCCCCACAGTCCAGTATCTATAGGGCCCCTTTCCCCACAGTCCAGTATCTATAGGGCCCCTTTCCCCACAGTCCAGTATCTATAGGGCCCCTTTCCTCACAGTACAGTATCTATAGGGCCTCTTTCCCCACAGTACAGTATCTATAGGGCCCCTTTCCCCACAGTGCAGTATCTATAGGGCCCCTTTCCCCACAGTGCAGTATCTATAGGGCCCCTTTCCCCACAGTACAGTATCCATACCATCTCTTTCCCCACAGTAAAGTATCTATAGGGCCCCTTTCCTCACAGTACAGTATCTATAGGGCCCCTTTCCCCACAGTACAGTATCTATAGGGCCCCTTTCCCCACAGTACAGTATCCATACCATCTCTTTCCCCACAGTAAAGTATCTATAGGGCCCCTTTCCTCACAGTACAGTATCTATAGGGCCCCTTTCCCCACAGTACAGTATCTATAGGGCCCCTTTCCCCACAATACAGTATCTATAGGAGCCCTTTCCTCAGTGCAGTATCTATAGGGCCTCTTTCCCCACAATACAGTAGCTATAGGGCCCCTTTCCCCACAGTACAGTATCTATAGGGCCCCTTTCCCCACAGTGCAGTATCTATAAAGCCCCTTTCTGCACAGTACAGTATCCATCGGGCCCCTTTCCCCACAATACAGTAGCTATAGGGCCCCTTTCCCCACAGTACAGTATCTTTTGGGCCCCTTTCCCCACAGTACAGTATCTACAGGGCCCCTTTCCCCACAGTACAGTATCTACAGGGCCCCTTTCCCCACAGTGCAGTATCTATAGGGCCCCTTTCCCCACAATACAGTAGCTATAGGGCCTCTTTCCCCACAGTACAGTATCTTTTGGGCCCCTTACCCCACAGTACAGTATCTACAGGGCCCCTTTCCCCACAGTACAGTATCTTTTGGGCCCCTTTCCCCACAGTACAGTATCTACAGGGCCCCTTTCCCCACAGTACAGTATCTACAGGGCCCCTTTCCACAGTACAGTATCTATAGGGCCCCTTTCCCCACAGTACAGTATCTATAGGGCCCCATTCCTCACAGTACAGTATCTATAGGGCCCCTTTCCTCAGTGCAGTATCTATAGGGCCCTTTCCCCCACAGTACATTATCTATAGGGCCCCTTTCCCCACAGTACAGTATCTATAGGGCTCCTTTCCCCACAGTACAGTATCTATAGGGCACCTTTCCCCCACAGTCCAGTATCTATAGGGTCCCTTTCCCCACAGTCCAGTATCTATAGGGCCCCTTTCCCCACAGTCCAGTATCTATAGGGCCCCTTTCCCCACAGTCCAGTATCTATAGGGCCCCTTTCCCCACAGTCCAGTATCTATAGGGACCCTTTCCACAGTACAGTATCTATACTATCTCTTTCCCCACAGTACAGTATCAATAGGGCCCCTTTCCCCACAGGGCAGTATCTATAGGGCCCCTTTCCTCACAGTACAGTATCTATAGGGCCCCTTTCCACAGTACAGTATCTATAGGGCCCCTTTCCCCACAGTGCAGTATCTATAAAGCCCCTTTCTGCACAGTACAGTATCTATCGGGCCCCTTTCCCCACAATACAGTATCGAAAGGGCCCCTTTCCCCAAAGTACAGTATCTATAGGGCCCATTTCCTCCGTGCAGTATCTATAGGGCCCCTTTCCCCACAGTACAGTATCTACAGGGCCCCTTTCCCCACAGTACAGTAGCTATAGGGCCCCTTTCCCCACAGTACAGTATCTACAGGGCCCCTTTCCCCACAGTACAGTATCTATAGGGCCCCATTCCTCACAGTACAGTATCTATAGGGCCCCTTTCCCCACAGTCCAGTATCTATAGGGTCCCTTTCCCCACAGTCCAGTATCTATAGGGCCCCTTTCCTCACAGTACAGTATCTATAGGGCCCCTTCCCCCACAGTCCAGTATCTGTAGGGCCCCTTTCCCCACAGTACAGTATCTATAGGGCCTCTTTCCCCACAGTACAGTATCTATAGGGCCCCTTTCCCCACAGTGCAGTATCTATAGGGCCCCTTTCCCCACAGTACAGTATCCATACCATCTCTTTCCCCACAGTAAAGTATCTATAGGGCCCCTTTCCTCACAGTACAGTATCTATAGGGCCCCTTTCCCCACAGTACAGTATCTATAGGGCCCCTTTCCCCACAGTACAGTATCCATACCATCTCTTTCCCCACAGTAAAGTATCTATAGGGCCCCTTTCCTCACAGTACAGTATCTATAGGGCCCCTTTCCCCACAGTACAGTATCTATAGGGCCCCTTTCCCCACAATACAGTATCTATAGGGGCCCTTTCCTCCGTGCAGTATCTATAGGGCTCCTTTCCCCACAGTACAGTATCAATAGAGCCCCTTTCCACAGTACAGTATCTATAGGGCCTCTTTCCCCACAATACAGTAGCTATAGGGCCCCTTTCCCCACAGTACAGTATCTATAGGGCCCCTTTCCCCACAGTGCAGTATCTATAAAGCCCCTTTCTGCACAGTACAGTATCTATCGGGCCCCTTTCCCCACAATACAGTAGCTATAGGGCCCCTTTCCCCACAGTACAGTATCTTTTGGGCCCCTTTCCCCACAGTACAGTATCTACAGGGCCCCTTTCCCCACAGTACAGTATCTACAGGGCCCCTTTCCCCACAGTACAGTATCTACAGGGCCCCTTTCCACAGTACGGTATCTATAGGGCCCCTTTCCTCCGTGCAGCATCTATAGGGCCCCTTTCCCCACAGTACAGTATCTATAGGGCCCCTTTCCCCACAGTGCAGTATCTATAGGGCCCCTTTCCCCACAATACAGTAGCTATAGGGCCTCTTTCCCCACAGTACAGTATCTTTTGGGCCCCTTTCCCCACAGTACAGTATCTACAGGGCCCCTTTCCCCACAGTACAGTATCTACAGGGCCCCTTTCCACAGTACAGTATCTATAGGTCCCCTTTCCCCACAGTACAGTATCTATAGGGCCCCTTTCTGCACAGTACAGTATCCATACCATCTCTTTCCCCACAGTAAAGTATCTATAGGGCCCCTTTCCCCACAGTACAGTATCTTTTGGGCCCCTTTCCCCACAGTACAGTATCTACAGGGCCCCTTTCCCCACAGTACAGTATCTACAGGGCCCCTTTCCCCACAGTACAGTATCTACAGGGCCCCTTTCCACAGTACGGTATCAATAGGGCCCCTTTCCTCCGTGCAGCATCTATAGGGCCCCTTTCCCCACAGTACAGTATCTACAGGGCCCCTTTCCCCACAGTACAGTATCTACAGGGCCCCTTTCCACAGTGCAGTATCTATAAAGCCCCTTTCTGCACAGTACAGTATCTATCGGGCCCCTTTCCCCACAATACAGTATCGAAAGGGCCCCTTTCCCCAA
Organism: Squalus acanthias; assembly: GCA_030390025.1. Lineage (NCBI taxonomy): Eukaryota > Metazoa > Chordata > Chondrichthyes > Squaliformes > Squalidae > Squalus > Squalus acanthias. The sequence goes on along the minus strand of CM059442.1, from coordinate 16,045,190 downwards.
AGTACAGTATCTATAGGGCCCCTTTCCTCCGTGCAGTATCTATAGGGCCCCTTTCCCCACAGTACAGTATCTACAGGGCCCCTTTCCCCACAGTACAGTAGCTATAGGGCCCCTTTCCCCACAGTACAGTATCTACAGGGCCCCTTTCCACAGTACAGTATCTATAGGGCCCCTTTCCCCACAGTACAGTATCTACAGGGCCCCTTTCCACAGTACAGTATCTATAGGGCCCCTTTCCCCACAGTACAGTATCTATAGGGCCCCATTCCTCACAGTACAGTATCTATAGGGCCCCTTTCCCCACAGTACAGTATCTACAGGGCCCCTTTCCCCACAGTCCAGTATCTATAGGGCCCCTTTCCCCACAGTCCAGTATCTATAGGGCCCCTTTCCCCACAGTCCAGTATCTATAGGGCCCCTTTCCCCACAGTCCAGTATCTATAGGGACCCTTTTTACAGTCCAGTATCTATAAAGCCTCTTTCCCCACAGTCCAGTATCCATAAGGCCCCTTTCCTCACAGTACAGTATCTATAGGGCCCCTTTCCACAGTACAGTATTTGTAGGGCCCCTTTCCCCACAGTACAGTATCTATAGGGCCCCTTTCCCCACAGTACAGTATCTATAGGGCCCCTTTCCCCACAGTACAGTATCTATAGGGCCCCTTTCCCCACAGTACAGTATCTATAGGGCCCCTTTCCCCACAATACAGTATCTATAGGGCCCCTTTCCTCAGTGCAGTATCTATAGGGCCCCTTTCCCCACAGGGCAGTATCTATAGGGCCCTTTCCCCACAATACAGTATCTGTAGGGCCCCTTTCCACAGTACAGTATCTATACCATCTCTTTTCCCACAGTGCAGTATCTATAGGGCCCCTTTCCTCACAGTACAGAATCTATAGGGCCTCTTTCCCCAAAATGCAGTATCTATAAAGCCCCTTTCTGCACAGTACAGTATCTATCGGGCCCTTTTCCCCACAATACGGTATCGAAAGGGCCCCTTTCCCCACAGTGCAGTATCTATAGGGCCCCTTTCCCCACAATACAGTATCTGTCGGGCCCCTTTCCTCACAGTACAGTATCTATAGGGCCCCTTTCCCCACAGTACAGTATCTATTGGGCCCCTTTCCCTACAGTACAGTATCTATAGGGCCCCTTTCCCCACAATACAGTATATATAGGGCCCCTTTCCCACACTACAGTATCTATACTATCTCTTTCCCCACGTTAGACAATATTTATAGGTCCTCAATGAGAATTGAAAGTAGATCCAATAGGCTCTTCAGCTAATGCTTTGCAGACAAATATATCAGGCAACTGTGCTGCCCATCAGGAATGGTAAAGACACAATATTTTAGGTACTTTTTACTTGTGTCCTGTGTTTTGGAAGAGTGAGATGAAACTCATCGGTGTGTCATTCTCTGGTGTTTATCTACTGACCTAGGCCTCCACCCTCCCAAAGGTCCAATGGAGGCAGATACTGAAAACAGACGTGAGCAGAGAACAAGGTCTCACTTTCAAACTGATAAACCAGTGCCTTCAGGTCTCGGGTTCCTCTATGCACAGTGCAGAAAACTTATGGCAGGTCTCAAAGTGGAGTTGCCATCTCTCAACACTTGCCATTTAACACCGGTTTACAGGTGGACCATTTCATTCTGCAGACCATGTGGATAAATTACTCGGAGTCCCCTCCATCTTCATGCCGCAACTGGGTGTGGGAGGGGAGAAAAATGAATTCTCCCGACTGTTCCGTACAGCACTGGTGTAGGGAGTGGCTGGAGAGCACTCGATTAGCATGAGCATAGTGGGTCAGTCCAGAGGAGTAAAGCACTGGTAATTTCAGCATCCTGAAGGCAAGATGTCACTGACCATAAAATGCTGACCATCCAGAGTGCACTTATCTTGGAAACTGGAAATCTTGCTCATCCCCAGGGGCAAGTTACAACAGCTGCTTGTAAATTCCTCCCTAAATCCCTTAAACTGAGATAAAAACAGGTAGAAAATGTGAATTCAATGCAAGTGACTCAATATTTATTAAAATATAATAGCAGGTGTGAGGAAAATCACCACTGGATTTAACTCCCAAGATCTCAAGTACAAATTGATCAAACTGGGCTAACATTGCAATATTAATAAGTACAAGATTGGTCCTTTATTGAAACCTGAAAATTCAGAACTTTGCATTAATCTGAATTATATAGTGAATAAATACTTTTGCTGCTGCTCAATTTTAGAATTCAACTGTCAATTCTGAAGTGAAAGCACAAGAGTTACTGTTAGATACATTTGTTTCTCTAGACTAATTTGTGAGCTGGGGAAATGATCCGAATGGTTGTAGAGAACAATCTGCTCCAGTTGGCAATAGCCATGGAAATCAAGTAACTTATTGCAAAAATCTAGGTGGTCATTAGTCAGGCCCAATTTCAGAAAGGTTTGCCATGTGCTAAAAGCTTGGCTCCCAAGGCTCCCCAGGTGGTATCTACAGGCAGGTCGTAATGGACAAGCTAATAAATTAAGTAGTGTTCAATTTGCAGTGTACTGGCACTCCAGTGTGCAGTACCTCGGCAAGCTCAGATGCGGGCTCTTGCTCACAGGCTGCCGTTGTGCTGGTCTTAGCTACGCTGCTGAGACGACAATAAGCCATCAATCCCAGGAAAAGAGGAGAAAGAAAATCCAGGGGACCCCACCAAAAAGAGAAATGTAGAGAGAGAGAGATGCGCAGAGTGTGAGAGATGCAGAAAGAGTGAGAGAGAGTGAGGCGCAGGGAGCGAGCGCAAATATACAGAGCATAAGAGTGAGAGACAGACAAAGAAAAAAGTGCAGCAGACTATTTCTATAAACTGCATCAGATCACAAGTTTCAAATAAAGTTTGGAATTTTAAAATTGATATAGCAGCTGCCTCAAAAATACCATCATGTGATTAAATGATACAGTATCCTTTCAAATTGTTTCATAACAAAAATGGACAGTTTTGCATAGTCAATAATGGGAAGGCTTGGGTTCTCTCTCCAGACCTCTAAATTATACTTCCAAAATGTAATTAAGAAAAGCCAGATTTTTTTAATTTTTTTTATTCGTTCATGGGATTAGGGCGTTGCTGGCAAGGCCTGCATTTATTGCCCATCCCTAATTGCCCTCGAGAAAGCGGTGGTGAGTCACCTTTTTGAATCGCTGCAATCCTTGTGGTGAAGGTACTCCCACAGTGTTGTTAGGGAGGGAGTTCCAGGCTTTTGACCCAGCAACGGCGATATATTTTCAAGTCAGGATGGTGTGTAACTTGGAGGGGAATTTGCAGGTGGTGGTGTTCCCATGCGCCTGCTGCCCTTGTCCTTCTAGGTGGTAGAGGTCGCGGGTTTGGGAGTTGCTGCCGAAGAATCTTTGGCGAGTTGCTGCAGTGAATCTTGTAGATGGTACACACAGTAGCCACGGTGCGCTGGTGGTGGAGGGAGTGAATGTTTAAGGTAGTGGATGGGGTGCCAATCAAGCAGGCTGCTTTGTCCTGGATGGTGTCGAGCTCCTTGCGTGTTGTTGAAGCTGCACTCATCCAGGCAAGTGGGGAGTATTCCAACAGACACTGGACTTGTGCCTTGTAGATGGTGGAAAGGCTTTGTGGAGTCAGGAGGTGAGACAGTCGCCAGAGAATACCCAGCTTCTGACCCGCTCTTGTTGCCACAGTATTTATGTGGCTGGTCCAGTTAAGTTTCTGGTCAAAGGTGACCCCCAGGATGTTGATGGTGGGGGTTTTGGCGATGGCAATGCTGTTGAATGTCAAGGGGCGGTGGTTAGACATTTGCTTGTTGGAGATAGTCATTGCCTGGCGCTTGTGTGGCGCGAATGTTACTTGCCACTCATCAGCAAACATCCCCACTTCCGACCTTATGATGGAGGGAAGGTCACTGATGAAGCAGCTAAAGATGATTGGGTCTGGGACCCTGCCTTGAGGAACTCCTGCAGCAATGTCCTGGGGCTGAGATGATTGGCCTCCAACAACCACAACCATTTTCCTTTGTGTATGACTCCAGCCAGTGGAGTGTTACCCCCCCACCCCGATTCCCATTGACTTCAATTTTACTCGAGCACCTTGATGCCACACTCGGTCAAATGCTACCTTCATGTCAAGGGCAGTCACTCTCTCCTCACCTCTGGAATTCAGCTCATTTGTCCATGTTTGGACCAAGGCTGTAATGAGGTCTGGAGCAGAGTGGTCTTGGTGGAACTCAAACTGATCATCAGTGAGCAGATTACTGGTGAGTAAGTGTTGCTTGACAGCACTGTCGACAACACCTTCCATCACTTTCCTGATGATTGAGAGTAGACTGATGGGGTGGTGATTGACCAGATTGGATTTGTCCTGCTTTTTGTGGACAGGACATACCTGGGCAGTTTTCCACATTGTCAGGTAGATGCCAGTGTTGTAGCGGTACTGAAACAACTTGGCTAGAGGCACGGCTAGTTCTGAAGCACAAGTCTTCAGCACGACAACAACAACAACGACAGCCGGGATATTGTCGGGGTCCATAGCCTTTGCTGTATCCAATGCGCTTAGCCGTTTCTTGCTATCACGTGGAGTAAATCGAATTGGCTGAAGACTGGGTTCTGTGATGGTAGGGACCTCAGGAGGAGGCCGAGATGGATCAGTCACTAGGCACTTCTGGTTTGTCTTTTGCACTCACGTACTGTGCTCCGCCATCATTAAGGATGGGGATATTCATGAAGCCTCCTCCTCCTGTTAGTTGTTTAATTGTCCACCTCCATTCACAACTGGATGTGGCAGAACTGCAGAGTTTTGATCTGATCTGTTGGTTGTGGAATCGCTTAGCTCTGTCTATAGCATGCTGCTTCTGCTGTTTAGCATGCATGTAGTCCTGTGTTGCAGCTTCCACAGGTTGGCACCTCATTTTTAGGTACGCCTGGTGCTGCTCCTGGCATGCTCTTCTGCAATCCTCATTGAACCAGGGTTGGTCCTCTGGCTTGATGATAATGGTAGAGTGAGGGATATGCCAGGCCATGAGGTTCAGCTAATGGCCCACAGCACCTCATGGATGCCCAGTTTTGAGCTGCTAGATCTGTTCTGAATCTATCCCATTTAGCATGCTGGTAGTGCCACACAACATGATGGAGGGTGTCCTCAGTGTGAAGACACAATTTTGTCTCCACATGGACTGTGTGGTGGTCACTGCTACTAATGCTGTCATGGACAGATGCATCTGCGACAGGTAGATGGGTGAGGACGAGGTCAAGTAGGTTTTTCCCTCGTGTTGGTTCTCTCACCACCAGTCTGACAGCTGTGTCCTTCAGGACTCGGCCAGCAGTGGTGCTACCGAGCCACTCTTGGTGATGGACATTGAAGTCCCCCAGCCAGAGTACATCTGTGCCCTTGCTACCCTCAGTGTTTCTTCCAAGTGGTGTTCAACATGGAGGAGTACTGATTCATCAGCTGAGGGAGGACAGTAGGTGGTAATCAGCAGGAGGTGATCCACTTGCCTGGATGAGTGCAGCTCCAACACAAGAAGCTCGACACCATCCAGGACAAAGCAGCCCGCTTGATTGGCACCCCATCCACCACCTTGAACATTCACTCCCTCCACCATCGGCGTACCATGGCTGCAGTGTGTACCATCTACAAGATGCACTGCAGCAACTCGCCAAGGCTTCTTCGGCAGCACCTCCCAAACCCGCGAGCTCTACCACCTAGAAGGACAAGGGCAGCAGGCGCATGGGAATACCACCACCTCCAAACTCCCCTCCAGGTCACACACCATCCTGAAGTATATCGCCATTCCTTCATCGCCGCTGGGTCAAAACCCTGGAACTCCCTCCCTAACAGCACTGTGGAAGTACCTTCACCACACGGACTGCAGCGGTTCAAGGCGGCGGCTCACCACCACCTTCTCAAGGGCAACTAGGGATGGGCAATAAATGCTGGCCTTGCCAGCGAGGCCCACAACCTATGAACGAATAAAAAAAGGTTTCCTTGCCCATGCTTGACCTGAAGCCATGAGACTTCATGGGGTCCGGAGTCAATGCTGAGGACTCCCAAGGCCACTTCCTCCCGACTGTATACCACTGTGCCACCACCTCTGGTGGGTCTGTCCTGCCAGTGGGACAGGACATACACAGGGATGGTGATGGAGGAGTCTGGGACATTGGCTGGAAGGTATGATTCTGTGAGTATGATTATGTCAGGCTGTTGCTCGACTAGTCTGTGCGACAGCTCTCCCAATTTTGCAAAAGTCCCCAGATATTAGTGAGGAGGACTTTGCAGGGTCAACTAGGCTGGGTGTGCTGTTGACGTGTCTGAAGCCGGTGCGCCTAGGTCGATGCCGGGTGGTCCGTCCAGTTTTATTCTTATTATTGTTTCTCGTAGCAGTTTGTTACAACTGAGTGGCTTGCTAGGCCATTTCAGAAGGTAGTTAAGAGTCTTACCCATTCCTGTACAGAGTTGTTGGGTGGTGTGAGGGGGGGGGGGGATGAACTAGCGCGATGGTGCAGGCCCTGGAGCTTGTATACAGTGCGGAGCAGACAGCCTGCCCTGGTTGCAACTTCATGACACCTTCATGGACGCAATCAGCATTGGTCCTCCAGAACATAAGCTAAGTTATACTCAACCGTGTGTACAGCATATGCATGATTATCCTGAGGTGCGGTGGTTATACTCAGTGACTTGCCCTGGAGCTCGCTATAGGTTTCCATAAACATTATGCCGCAACTAGGTTTAGAATGTTTACAACACCTGAGCTGAACTCTCAAGAAGCAGCAAACAGAGCCCATTTCCAATCAGCTGCTACACTGCTCAGCTACAAGCACCAGTAGATCAGCGTCACCCTGTTTTTAGAGTCAGCAGCGGGGCCCAGCAAAAGCTATTTTTGAACACACATTCCAGGAAATCCACTGCAAGTTGGCTAGCCAAGTCCTTGATTGAAACTGAAAAGGGAAATGCTTATCCGTAATCAGAGGGAGGGCACAGATGAGGGGTGGGCTACTGTTTGATGTGCTGTAATCAATGGCACTATACAAAACAAGTGATGGCTAGCAAAAGCTCGTAAAGGACTTTCATTCCTCATAAAAGCCATGGTCATGCTTGAAGGCCCAACTTGACTCAAAATCCATCTTCCAGAAGTGTGATGGCCTATATCTGCCAAACCAATGTCAGTGTAAGCAGGATTACCTGACGGGTTGTTATACCACTGTCACCCTCTAATTTGCCAAACCGCTCCCCATGCTCCTGTCCCCCTCCACCCCATCTCTTCCCCTCCTGAAAGTACTAACCCATGCTGAGGTACCTGTCTCACAGGCACTGGCAGTATCTCACCCAAGTGGCCATTCTTCAGGAGAGTTCAGTAGGCTATTTAACTACAGAGCTAATCAGAGCTGAGCCCAATCCTGTTCGCCATGACTTAACTTTTCTACACATACACAAGTTGGAGAAGTAGGAAAAAACCTAAGCTACAATAGGTAGTCGCAGACAGGTGCTAAAAGAAACAGTGAGGGAATAAGCCAATTTATTGAAATCTTACAAATGGGTTTTTAATGAAATCTTACAAATGGGTTTTTAATGAAAAGTTAACAAGTGAAAATTGCGACTTATACATGACCTTTCCCACAAAGGCTGAATAGGAGACAATGCAACCAAGCAGGCACAGGCCTGACTTCCGGCAGATCAATAATTCTCACTCTACAAAGTGGGCCTCCACACAGCCCTAGCGTGACTCTATTATACCACAAAACTGTGAACAAACCAGTAAGGAATTTGCCAGGTTACCAATGTGCCACATAACTCCTCCCGCTCTCTGACGTCCAAAAAAACAACTAAACTGCGAAGAAGCTGCTCAGCTCACCTAGCTTTCCCTCCGTGGCAGTGAGCCAGCATCCTCTCCACCACCAGACAGCTGTGAGTATGAGCAGAGAGCTTGGTGAAGACAGAATTGGGCAAATCTGCTAAACGGAAAGGCTTGCTAAACAGAGTGACTGAGGGAATTTGGCGAGTGGGAATTAGCTGCCAAGTAATTTAAACCAAGGGGCAAGAGTAAATATATATAGTGAGTAATTAATTAGATCCAAGAGGATAAAATTAACTCCTCTCCCCGACTCCTGCTCACACTCTCCCCGACAGAGTGTCCACAGTGCCTGGTCTGCACTCAAGGCCTCCATAATCAGCACCTGTGAAGAGACGCTCAGTCACTCGACCAGGAAACACCAAGACTGGTTCGACGAGAACGACCAGGAGATCCAGGAGCTAATAAGCCGCAAGCGCAAGGCATTCCTGATCTGGAAACAGCAACAGAACTCGAGAGCAAGAAAGCAGCTCCACAGACGCCTGAATGCCGAGGTCCAACAAAAAACTTGCGACCTAAAGAACAGATGGTGGGTGGAGAAAGCGCCGGAGATCCAGCAGCTAGCCGACAACCACGACGTGCGTGGATTCTTTAGCGCAGTCAAGATCATCTACGGCCCAAGCACCCAAGGTCCTACCCCACTGCGGGCCAAGAACGGAGAGGTACTCATCAAGGACAGAGAGGCAGTCAGTGCCCGCTGGAAAGAGCACTTCGAGGATCTCCTTAACCGAGACTCTGTCTTCGACGCGAGTGCCCTCAATTCCATCCCGCAGCATGCTACCCGCCACCACCTCTGCACAACCCCAGCCCGGCACGAGGTTGAAAAGGCCATCCGACAACTGACGAACAATGCCTCAGAAGCAGATGGAATCCCTGCTGAGGCGCTAAAATATAGCGGAGAATCACTATTGGCGCGAATACATGAACTCATTTCTCTTATTTGGAAGGAGAGCAGCACGCCAGGGGATCTCAGACGCCGTAATCGTGACCATCTTCAAGAAAGGTGACAAGTCCGATTGCGGTAATTACAGAGGAGTCTCCCTGCTGTCTGCCACAGGGAAAGTCATCGCAAGAATCCTCCTCAATCGCCTTCTCCCAGTGGCTGAAGAGCTCCTCCCAGAGTTGCAATGCGGATTCCGCCCACTAAGGGGCACAATGGACATGATCTTCACCGCACGTCAATTACAAGAGAAATGCAAGGAACAGCACCAACCGCTGTACATGATCTTCTGTGACCTCACGAAGGCCTTCGACACGGTCAACCGTGAGGGATTATGGAGTGTCCTACTTAAATTTGTCTGCCCTCAAAAGTTTGTCACAATCATTCGCCTGCTTCACGGCGACATGCAAGCCGTGATCCTGACCAACAGATCCATCACAGACCCAATTCACGTACAGACCGGGGTCAAGCAAGGCTGTGTCATCGCACCAACGCTCTTCTCGATCTTCCTGGCTGCAATGCTCCATCTCACCCTCAGTAAGCACCCCGCTGGAGTGGAGCTAATCTACAGAACAAATGGGAAACTGTTCAACCTCCGTCGCCTCCACTCCAGATCCAAGGTCGTCCCATCCTCTGTCGTCGAATTACAGTATGCAGACGACGCTTGCGTCTGCGCACACTCGGAGGTTGAACTCCAAACCATCGTCAACACCTTCACTGAAGCGTATGAGAGCACGGGCCTTACACTAAACATCCGTAAGACAAAGGGCCTCTACCAACCTGCCCCCGCCACACAGTACTGCTCCCCGGTTATCAAAATCCACGATGAGGCCTTGGACAACGTGGACCACTTTCCATACCTCGGGAGCCTACTGTCAACAAGGGCAGACCTCGATGACGAAGTCCAACACCGCCTTCAGTGTGCCAGTGCAGCCTTCAGTCGCCTGAGGAAGAGAGTGTTTGAAGACCAGGACCTCAAATCCAGCACCAAGCTCATGGTCTACAGAGCCGTAGTGATACCTGCCCTCCTGTATGCTTCACAGACATGGACCATGTACAGCAGGCACCTCAAAGCACTGGAGAGGTACCAACGCTGCCTCCGCAAGATCCTGCAAATTAATTGGCAGGATAGGCGCACCAACGTCAGTGTTCTCGCTCAGGCCAACATCCCCAGCATTGAAGCTTTGACCACGCTCGATCAGCTCCGATGGACGGGCCACATCGTCCGCATGCCCGATACGAGACTTCCAAAGCAAGCGCTCTACTCGGAGCACCAACACGGCAAGAGAGCCCCAGGTGGGCAGAGGAAACGCTTCAAGGACACCCTCAAAGCCTCCTTGAAAAAGTGCAACAACCCCACCAACACCTGGCCCAAGACCGCACAAGGTGGAGGAGAAGCATCCAGGAAGGCGCCGAACACCGAGTCTCTTCGCCGGGAGCAAGCGGAAGCCAAGCGCAAACAGCGGAAGGAGCGCAGGTCAACCCAAGAACCCCACCCACCTGCCTCTTCAACCACCGTCTGCCCCACCTGTGACAGAGACTGTAGGTCAGCTGAGAACTCATTTTTATAGTGTGGAAGCAAGTCATCCTCGGTTCCGAGGGACTGCCTAGGAAGAAGACTGGCAGTATCTCACCCAAGTGGCCATTCTTCAGGAGAGTTCAGTAGGCTATTTAACTACAGAGCTAATCAGAGCTGAGCCCAATCCTGTTCGCCATGACTTAACTTTTCTACACATACACATGTTGGAGAAGTAGGAAAAAACCTAAGCTACAATAGGTAGCCGCAGACAGGTGCTAAAAGAAACAGTGGGGGAATAAGCCAATTTATTGAAATCTTACAAATGGGTTTTTAATGAAAAGTTAACAAGTGAATATTGCGACTTATACATGACCGTTCCCACAAAGGCTGAATAGGAGACAATGCAACCAAGCAGGCACAGGCCTGACTTCCGGCTGATCAATAATTCTCACTCTACAAAGTGGGCCTCCACACAGCCTCTATTATACCACAAAACTGTGAACAAACCAGTAAGGAATTTGCCAGGTTACCAATGTGCCACATAACTCCTCCCGCTCTCTGACGTCCAAAAAAACAACTAAACTGCGAAGAAGCTGCTCAGCTCACCTAGCTTTCCCTCCGTGGCAGTGAGCCAGCATCCTCTCCACCACCAGACAGCTGTGAGTATGAGCAGAGAGCTTGGTGAAGACAGAATTGGGCAAATCTGCTAAACGGAGAGGCTTGCAAAACAGAGTGACTGAGGGAATTTGGTGAGTGGGAATTAGGTGCCAAGTAATTTAAACCAAAGGGCAAGAGTAAATATATATAGTGAGTAATTAATTAGATCTAAGGGGATAAAATTAAAATTAATTAAGTAGAGGATACCAACAAAAAACACACGCACAGACACACACGCGAGACCCGTTGCCTGCAATTCCTGTGTCATGTGGGAACTTCAGGATGCTTCACGTGTCCTGGATAACCACATTTGCAGGAGTGACCCCCGTTCCTTGAACTTGAGCCTGAGGAGCGGCTGGAGTCACTGCAGGGCATATAGGAAGCTGAGAATTTCCTGGAGCGCACGTTCTAGAAGGTGGTCAGCCCGCAGCTACGAGAGTTCAGGAGGAAAATCATGGGGTGGCCATCCATCAGGGTAGGAAAAGGCAGGCAGTGCAGGAATCCTCCGGGAGTGTGGCACTCTTAAACTGGTTTTCAGTGCTGACACCGAGGGAGTGCAGTCTAGAACACATCCAGGGCACCTTGGGGCAAATGACTGCACAGGGGCGCACAGCAAAATGTAGTGGTCACAGGGGATTCAATAGTCGGGGGATAGACAGGCGTTTCTGCAACCGCCAACGAGAGTTTCGCATGCTGTGTTGCCTCCTTGGTGCCAGGGTAAAGGACATCACAGAGGGTGCAGGACATTTTGCGGGAGGGAAACAGCCAGAAGTCATGGTCCATGTTGGAACCAATGACGTAGATAGGAAAAGGGTTGAGGTCCTACAGACAGAGTTTCAGGAGCTGGGGAGGAAGTTAAAGAGCAAGACCTCAAAAGGTAGTAATTTCTGGATTACTCCCAGTGCCACATGCTAGTGAGTATAGATGCAGTAAGACACTGGAGAAATGGTGCAGGAAGGAGGGCTTCAGATTCCTGGGGCATTGTGACCAGCTCTGGGACAGGAGGGACCTGTACAAGATTGACAGGTCGCACCTTAACAGGGCTGGGACCAATGTCCTCACAGGGAGGTTAACCAGTGCTGTGGGGAAGGATTTAAAATAATTTGGCAGGAGGAGGGGCACCAGGATGAAGCATTAGAGGAGATACAAGATGCAGAGAGGATTGGGAGAGACAAACAGCATTAGAATAAATAGTTCAGAAATAGGAGGAATCAGATGGGGGCTGGGGGGGGGGGGGGTAGGTAAGAAATGCGAGGCAAAATGAGTTTAGCGTGCATGTGCATAAACGCCCGGAGCATGATCAATAAGGTTGGTGAGCTGCATGCACAAGTAGCCACATGGGATTATGATACAGTGGCAATAATGGAGACCTGGCTCAAACAAGGGGAGGAATAGGCACTTAATATTCCTGGCTACAATGTATTCAGGAAAGATAGGGATGGAAAAACAGGAGGTGGGGGGGGGGGGGGAGGAGGTGGTGGCAGTATTGATCAAAGATACTGTTACAGCACTAGAAAGGGATGGTGTACTTGAGAGTTCAAAGAGAGAATCTATTTGGATAGAATTAAGGAATAGGAGAGCTGCTGGGTGCATACTATAGGCCACCAAATAGTGGGAAGGAGATAAAGGGGCAAACTTTGCAGGCAAATTGCAGAAAGATGCAAGAGCTTTAGAGTAGTGATAAAAGGGGACTTCAATTATCCTAATATAGACTGGGAAAATAACTGTGTAAAGAGCAAAGGAGGGGGAGGAATTCCTGAAATGTGTACAAGAGAACTTTCTTGATCTGTATGTTTCCAACCCAACGAGGAAGGAAGCCGTGCTGGATCTAGTTCCGGAGAATGAAGTGAGGCAAGTGGAGCATGCTTCAGTGGGAAAGCATTGGGGAAATAGTGATCACAATATTATTAGGTTTAGAGTAGTTTTTTTAAAAAAAAAATATATATATATATATATATAGCGCTTTTCATGACCTCAGGACATCCCAAAGAACTTTACAACCAATGAAGTACTTTTGACGTGTAGCCACTGTTGTAATGTAGGAAACGCAGAAGCTAATTTGCGCTCAGCAAGGTCCCACAAACAGCAATGTGATAATGACCAGATCATCTGGTTTTTTTTAAATGATGTTGGTTGAGGGATAAATACTGGCCAGGACACCGGGGAGAACACCCCTGCTCTTCTTCAAAATAGTGGCGAGGGATAATTTATATTCGCCTGCGAGGATAGACAGAGCCTCGGTTTACGGCTCATCAGAAAGACGGCACCTCAGACAGTGCAGCGCTCCCTCAGTACTGCACTGGAGTGTCAGCCTTGATTTTGTGCTCAAGTTTCTAGAGTGGGATTTGAACCCATGATCTTGTGATTCAGAGGCGAGAGTGCTACCCGCTGGTAGCCAAGGCTGGAAGAGTGAAAGGAAAAATCAAATCTGAAAATATTCAACTGGAGGAGGGCTAATTTCAGTGAGTGGAAAAGGAATGTGGCCCAGGTAGATTGGAATTGAAGATTGGCAGGTAAAACAGTAAATGAGCAATGTGAGGTCTTCACAGAGGAGATAGTTCAGGTACAAACTTGACATTCCCACAAGCGGGAAAGTAAGGGCTTCCAAAGCTAGAGCTAAAGCTGGATGACTGATAGAGAATAAAATGAAACAGAAAAAGGAATCAACATCCAAACCATCACCAACTTGCATTTATATAGCGCCTTTAACGTAATAAAATGTTCCAAGACGCTTCACAGGAGCATTATAAAACAAAATTTGACACCGAGCCACAGAAGGAGATATTAAGGCAGATGACCAAAAGCTTGGTCAAAGAGGTCGGTTTTAAGGAGCGTCTTAAACGGAGGAAAGAGAGGTAGAGAGGCGGAGAGGTTTAGGCAGGGAATTCCAGAGCTTAGGGTCTTGGCAGTTGAAGGCATGGCTGCCAATGGTAGAGCGATTGAAATTGGGTTGCTCAAGAGGCCAGAATTGGAGGAGCACAGATATCTGGGAGGGTTGTAGGGCTGGAGGAGATTACAGAGATAGAGAGGGACGAAGCCATGGGGGGGGGGGGGGGGGGGGGGTGGGAGGGATTTGAAAACAATTTTAAGATCGAGGCATTGCTTAACTGGGAGCCATTATAGGTCAGCAAGCACAAGGGTGATGGGTGAATGTGACTTGGTGCGAGTTCGGACACGGGCAGCGCAGTTTTGGATGACCTCACGTTTATGTAGGGTAGAACATGGGAGGCCAGCCAGGAGTGCGTTAGAAAAGCCAAGTCTAGAGGTAACAAAGGTATGGATGAGGGTTTCAGCAGAACATGAGCTGAGGCAGGGGTGGAGTCAGGCGATGTTATGGAGGTGGAAATAGGCGGTCTCAGTGGTTAGAAGCTCATTTCAGGGTCAAATATGACACCAAGTTTGCGAACAGTCTGGTTCAACCTCAGACAGTTGGTAGGGAGAGGGATGGAGTCGGGGCAAGGGAACAGAGTTTGTGGCGGGGACCAAAGACAATGGTTTTGGTCTTCCCAATATTTAGTTGGAGGAAATTTCTGTTCATCCAGAACTGGATGTCGGACAAGCAGTCTGACAACTTGGAAACCGTGGAGAGGTCGAGAGAAGTGGTGCTACGGTAAAGCTGGGCGTCATCAGCGTACATATGGAAACTGACGCCTTGTTTTCAGATGATGTCGTCGCGGGGCAGCATGTAGATGAAAAATAGGAGGGGGCCAAGGATAGATCCTTGGGGGGACACCAGAGTAACGCTGCGGGAATGGGAAGAGAAGCCATTGCAGGTGATTCTCTGGCTACGATTAGGTCGATAAGAATGAAACCAGGCGAGTGCAGTCCCACCCAGCTGGACAACGGTGGAGAGGCGTTGGAGGAGAATGGAGTGGTCACCAAGTCAAAGGCTGCAGACAGGTCAAGAATGACGAGGAGGGATTGTATACCTTTGTCACAGTCACATAGGGTGTCATTTGTGACTTTGATAAAAACCGTTTCAGTACTGTGGCAGGAGCAGAAACCTGATTGGAGGGATTCAAACATGTAGTTCTGGGAAAGATGGGCACGGATTTGGGAGTCGACAACACCTTCATGGATATGAGGGGAAAGGGAGGTTGAGATGGAGCGGTAGTTTGGAAGGACAGAGGGGTCGAGGGTTGTTTTTTTGAGGAGAGGGGTGAGAATAGTAGATTTGAAGGAGAGGGGCACAGTGCCTAAAAAGAGAAAATCGTTCACAATATCAGCTAACATGGAAGCCAGGAAGGGAAGTTGGGTGGTCAGCAGTTTAGTGGGAATAGGGTCGAGGGAGCAGGAAGTGGGTCTCATGGGCAAGATGGGCTCGGAGAGAGCATGAGGGGAGATAGGAGAGAAACTAGAGAAAAATGCAAGTTCAGGGCTAGGGCAGGGGGGAGCTTTAGAGGAAGTTTAGCCAGGTGGGCTAGGGGAAGGGAGGGACGTGGCAGAGCAGATCGGATGGTCTCAATCTCAGTGACAAAGAAGTCCATGAGCTCCTTGCACTTGTTGTTGGAGGTGAGGGTGGAGACGACTTTAAGAAGATAGTTGGCAGTAGAGAAAAGAAGCCGGGGGTTATCTTTGCATTCCAGGATGATCCTGGAATAGTGAGCAGTTTTGGCAGAGGAGAGCAGGAACCGATAGTGCTTTATGTGGTCCAGCCAGATCTGGCAGTGAATGGCTAAACCAGTTTTCCAACATCCGTTCAAGTCTGCGTCCCTTGAAAGAAAGCAAGAAAGAAAGCAAGGAAATTGTGGAAGCTCTGGCCACAAATATTCCAATCCTTCTTAGATATGGGAGTGGAGCCAGAGGACTGCAAATGTTACACCCTGTTCAAAAAGGGGAGAGCGATAAATTTGGCAATTACAGGCCAATCAGCCTAACGTCAGTGATGGGGAAACTTTTACAGACATTAATCAGAGACAAAATTAATTGGCACTTGGAAAAATATGGGTTAATAAATGAAAGCCAGCACAGATTTGTTAAAGGCAAATTGATTTTGACTAACTTGATTGAGTTCTTTGATGAAGTAATGGAGAGCGTGGATGAGGGTAGTGTGGTTGATGTGTATATGGACTTTCAAAACACGTTTGATAAAGTACAACATAATAAGACTTGTTAGCAAAACAGAAACCCATGGGATTAAAATAGGCAGTGGCTGCGTGCATATGAAATTGGCTAAGGGACAGAAAGCAGAGAGTAGTGGTGAACAGTTGTTTTTCAGACTGAAGGGAAAGTGCAGTGCTGTCTCCCAGGGGTCAGTGTTGGGACCACCGCTCTTCTTGATGTATATTAATGACCTGGACCTGGGCAATGGAAACTAAATGGTACAAATTTAAAGGGAGTGCAGAACAGAGAGACCTGGGGGTATATGTACACAAGTCTTTGAAGCTGGCAGGACAGTTGAGAAGGCAGTTAAAAAGGCATACGGGATCCTTGGCTTTATAAACAGAATTGAGAGGTCGCACAACACCAGGTTATAGTCCAACAGTTTTATTTTAAATCACAAGCTTTCGGAGTTACAACTCCTTCGTCGGGTGAAGTGAGGAGATACAGAATCGTCAAAGCATATATAGATAGAGAACAATGCATGTGTAACTTACAATTGCAGACAACTAAATTCAATCATCCTGACTGTTTATCTGCCGAGGTGTGATAAAGTTAATCAGGTCAGCCAGGAAGGTACCACATCAAAGACATAGCAAGATACAACTGAGACAATGAGGTGGAGTCGCATGGGGTCTAACGTGTCAAAAGCTGCCGTCTGTATGTAAAACGATTAAACAGAGACAGAGACATCAAATACAAAAGCAAGGAAGTTATGCTAAACCTTTATAAAACACTGGTTAGGCCCCAGCTGGAGTATTGTGGTCAATTCTGGGCACCACACTTTAGGAAGGATGTCAAGGCATTGGAGAAAGTGCAGAGATTTACTAGAATGGTACCAGGCATGAAAGACTTGAGTTACGTGGAGAGACGAGAGAAACTGGGGTTGTTCTCCTTAGAACAGAGAAGGTTAAGGGGAGATTTGATAGGTGTTCAAAATCATGAATGGTTTTGATAGAGTAAATAAGGAGAAACTGTTTCCAGTGGCAGAAGTGTCGGTAACCAGAGGACATGAATTTAAGATAATTGGCAAAAGAACCAGAGGAGACACGAGGACATTTTTTTTACGCAACGATGATGATCTAGAATGCACTGCCTTAAAGGGCAGTGGAAACAGAATCAATCGTAACTTTCAAAGAGGGAATTGGATAAATACTTGAAAAGGGAAAAAAAATTGCTGGGCTATGGGGAAGAGCAGGAGAGTGAGATTAAAAGGATAGCTCTTTCAAAGAACCAGCAGAGGCACGATGGGCCGAAAAGCCGCCTTCTAGAAACATAGAAAATAGGTGCAGGAGTAGACCATTCGGTCCTTCGAGCCTGCACCGCCATTCAATGCGTTCATGGCTGAACATGCTACCTCAGTACCCCATTCCTGCTTTCTCGCCATACCCCTTAATCCCCCTAGTTGTGAGTATTATATCTAACTCCCTTTTGAATATATTTAGCGAACTGGCCTCAACAACCTTCTGTGGTAGAGAATTCCACAGATTCACCACTCTCTGGGTGAAGAAGTTCCTCCTCATCTCAGTCTTAAATGGCTTCCCCTTTATCCTTAAGACTGTGACCCCTGGTTTTAGTTTTCCCTAACATTGGAAACATTCTGCCCGCATCTAATTTGTCTAAAGCAGTCAGGATTTTAAACGTCTCTATAAGATCCCCCCTCATTCTTCTGAACTCCAGAGGATACAAGTTCAGTTGATCCAGTCTTTCTTGATGTGTCAGTCTGGCCATCCCAGGAATCAATCTAGTGAACCTTCGTTGCACTCCCTCAATAGCAAGAATGTCCTTCCTCAAGTTAGGAGACCAAAACTGCACACAATACTCCAGGTGTGGCCTCACCAAGGCCCTGTACAACTGTAGCATCACCTCCCTACTCCTGTACTCAAATCCCCTTGCTATGAAGGCCATCATGCCATTTGCTTTCTTGACTGCCTGCTGCACTTGCCTTCCCACCTTCAGTGACTGATGTACCATGACGCCCAGGTCTCGTTGCACCTCCCCTTTCCCTAATCTGCCACCATTCAGGTAATAGTCTGCCTCCCTATTTTTACCACCAAAGTGGATAACCTCACATTTATCCACATTGTACTTCATCTGCCATGCATTTGCCCATTCACCCAACCTGTCCAAGTCACTCTGTAGCCTCCTAGCATCCTCCTCATTGTTCACACTGCCTCCCAATTTAGTGTCATCCGCAAATTTGGAGATATTACAATTAATCCCTTCGTCCAAATCATTAATATATAATGTAAACAGCTGAGGCCCCAGCACCAAACCCTGCGGTACCCCGCTGGTCACTGCCTGCCATTCTGAAAAGTACCCATTTACTCCTACTCTTTGTTTCCTGTGTGCCAACCAGTTCTCAATCCACGTCAACACATTACCCCCAATCCCATGTGCTTTAACTTTGCACACCAATCTCTTGTGTGGGACCTTGTTGAAGGCCTTCTGAAAGTCCAAATACACCACATCTACTGGTTCCCCCCCCCCCCGTCCACCCTATTGGAAACATCCTCAAAAAATTCCAGAAGATTTGTCAAGCATGATTTCCCTTTCACAAATCCATGCTGACTTGGACCTATCATGTCGCCACTTTCCAAATGGTCTGTTATGACATCTTTAATAATTGATTCCATCATTTTACCCACGACCGATGTCAGGCTGACCGGTCTATAATTCCCTGCTTTCTCCCTCCCTCCTTTTTTAAAAAGAGGGGTTACATTAGCCACCCTCCACTCCTTCGGAACTGATCCAGAGTCTAAGGAATGTTGGAAAATGATCGTCAATGCATCCACTATTTCCAAGGCCACCTCCTTAAGTACTCTGGGATGCAGACCATCAGGCCCTGGGGATTTATCAGCCTTCAGTCCCATCAATTTCCCCAACACCTTTTCCCGACTGATAAGGATTTCCCTCAGCTCCTCCCTCTTACCAGATCCTTTGATCTCTTTTATTTCCGGAAGGTTGTTTGTGTCCTCCACAGTATACACCGAACCAAAGTACTTGTTCAATTGATCTGCCATTTCTTTGTTCCCCATTATGACTTCCCCTGTTTCTGACTGCAGGGGACCTACGTTTGTTTTTACTAACCTCTTTCTTTTTACATATTTATAGAAGCTTTTGCAGTCCGTTTTAATGTTCTCCGCAAGCTTCCTTTCATATTTTATTTTCCCTGCCCTAATCAAACCCTTCGTCCTCCTCTGCTGAGTTTTAAAGTTCTCCCAGTCCCCGGGTTTGCTGCTACTTCTGGCCAATTTGTATGCCACTTCCTTGCTTTTAATACTATCCCTGATTTCCCTCGTTAGCCATGGTTGAGCCACCTTCCCTTTTTTATTTTTTACACCAGACAGGGATGTACAATTGCTGTAGTTCATCCATGCGATCTCTAAATGTCTGCCATTGCCCTTCCACTGATAACCCCTTAAATATCGCTTGCCAATCTAACCTCGCCAATTCACGCCTCATACCCTCAAAGTTGCCCTTATTTAAGTTCTGGACCATGGTCTCTGAATTAACTGTTTCCTTCTCCATCCTAATGTAGAACTCCACCATACTATGGTCACTCTTCCCCAAGGTGCCTCGCACCACAAGATTGCTGATTAGTCCTTCCTCATTACACAACACCCAGTCCAGGATGGCCTCCCCTCTAGTTGGTTCCTCAACATATTGGTTTAGGAAACCATCCCTTAAACACTCTAGGAAATCCTCCTCCACCGTATTGCTTCCAGTTTGAGTAGCCCAATCTATATGCATATTAAAGTCACCCATGATAACTGCTGTGCCTTTTTTGCATGCACCTCTGATTTCCTGTTTCATACCCTCCCCCACCTCACTACTACTGTTTGGAGGTCTGTACACAACCCCCACTAACGTTTTCTGCCCTTTGGTGTTCTGCAGCTCAACCCATATTGATGCCACATCCTCCAAGCTAATGTCCTTCCTAGCTATTGCATTAATCTCCTTTTTAAACCAGCAATGCTACCCCACCCCCTTTTCCTTTTATTCTATCCTTCCTGAATGTTGAATACCCCTGGATATTCAGTTCCCAGCCTTGATTGTTCTGGAGCCACGTCTCTGTAATCCCAATCACATCATATCCGTTAACATCAATTTGCACAGTCAATTCATCCACCTTATTACGGATACTCCTTGCATTAAGACACAGAGCCTTTAGGCTTGTTTTATTAACACCCTTTGTCCTTTTAGACTTATGATTTAGTATGGCCCTTTGTGTTTCTTGCCTTTGTTTACTCGGATTTCCCTTATTGTTTCTCACCCTTCTAACATTTGTTTCTGATTGCATATTACTTCCCCCTGTTTCGCTACATAGGTTCCCATTCCCCTGCCATATTAGTTTAAATCCTCCCGAACTGCCTTAGCAAATATTACCCCGAGGACATCGGTTCCAGTCCTGCCCAAGTGCAGACCGTCCCTTTTGTACAGGTCCCACTTCCCCCAGAACTGGTTCCAATGCCTCAGGTATTTGAATCCCTCCCTCCTGCACCACTGCTCAAGCCACGTATCTGTGCTGTATCATTCTATGATTCTATGACCTGTTGAGTAAATCCGAGTACTCAGAGTTAAACTGAATTTACACTGCAGTGAGAGTTGCCAGGGATTCTGAATTGAGACCGTCACACAACTTGTAGTGTATCTCAGCATATGGTTCATAACATAGACATTGGCTGCAGGCAGCAAACGCAAGCATCTCCTTATAGACGCAAGTAAAGCAGACATCTGGAACAGAGACAAGTATGCAATGTGGGAAGAGACACTTTACTGGCACTGCTCACTGTTAAGCAGAATTAAGGTTTAAAAAAACCTGCAGATTTAAGACTGAACATGTTAAATTACACAATTGAAAATTAACAAAAACAACTGTCTTGCTAAACCAGACACGTGTAGGCACAAATGTGTACAACTTTTGGCCTCATCATTTAGCAGACACTGTAATCTAAGCTTAGGGCTCAGCCTGGTAACAGTTTGGCTGAAACCAGGGCTTGCTACATACATTATTGTTAAACCAAGGTGCTATTTTTTGATGGATTATTGAAATCAGAAATTTTCTGAGGTCATCCTTTCCCCAACCAATCACTCCATCCTCATCTCATATTATGCCCCTTTACACTGTCTCAGCCAGTGGCAGAAGTGTTACCTGGTTCAATAATACAGTAATTAATACACTATTGGTGGGGCTGGGGAGAGAAGAGAAATTCAATTCGCTTACACGTTGTGCGATTCTCAAAGTGCTCCCAGCACCATCACCACCAGTGTCAAGACCTGTAACCACCAGTATGTCAGCTCAAAATGCTCACCCCATGCACAGCCCAACTTGAGAACAAAATCTATAACCACACTGTTAGCTATTTGATACAGTTCAAGTGGACACAATATCAAAATTTCATACCCTCACCATCACATTTCACTGAAATCCCAACAATATTGCTACACTATCCCCAAGGACAGCAATGAAGAACTAGCTACTCCTGTGGGATTGAAATATCAAAGCTGCATAGAATTAGGATGTGTCAATATGTTACAACCAAGAACATTTTGCAGATAATGCTGGAAGCAGTACCCCAAACATTCTAGTATATGGCGACATGCTGCAGATTATCTGCATGCCCTCCCTTTCAGCTATTGAATGGTCTAAAGGCAGTGAGGGATCCAAGAGTGAAAGGAAATAATAAAATAAGATAGGTACTGTATGAAAGCAATGTCAACAGAACAAACATCAACACACATTGTCGGGCCACCAAACTGTCAGTAGCCAAATGAGCAGAAAGTAAAACTACAGCACTGCTTTAGTTGTCACAAGCTGTAGAAATTGTTGACGTTGGAGGATTTTTAAGAGGGTGCCATAAAGGGGTAGTGGCCAGAGGACAAAGGCAAGTTGACGTCTCCAAATGATTTTCATCTGGATTTTCATCTGGAAGAGAAGGGAGCCTGCCATCCCTACTCAGTCTGGTCGACAAATGGCTCCAATACCACACTACATGATTGAGTCATAATGCCCTGTGAAATGGCCTGGTAAGCCATCCAGTTGTAAACAATTACTACGAAGTTCAATTGGATGGATTTATTGGCAATCACCCAAACATTGTATCAGGACAAGACTTGCCATCCCAGCAAAGTCCTCCTCACTAAAAACAGGGGGGGGGGTGGTGCCCAAGCTGGGAAAGCTGTCCCATAGACTAGCTAAGCAAGGTCAGATTCAGCATGGCCTGACACTAATCCAGGCACAAACTCCCAGGGACCCTCAAGACTACAGATCAAGATTAGAATGAAAAGCTGAAAGAAGGAAGTGGAGTTTGAAAACGACATCACTCACCCCTTAAAAAACTATTTTACATTTCAAAGCATACATAAGAACATAAGAAATAGGAGCAGGAGTAGGCCATACGGCCCCTCGAGCCTGCTCCGCCATTCAATAAGATCATGGCTGATCTTCAACCTCAACTCTGCTTTCCTGCCCACTCCCCATATCCCTTGATTCCCCTAGAGTCCAAAAATCTATCTATCCCAGCCTTGAATACACTCAACGACTGAGCATCAACAGCCCTTTGGGGAAGAGAATTCCAAATATTCACAACCCTCTGAGTGAAGAAATTCCTCCTCATCTCATGTCTTAAAAGGCCGACCCCTTATCCTGAGACTCTTCCCCCTGGTTCTAGACTCTCCAGCCAGGGGAAACAACCTCTCAGCATCTACCCTGTCAATCCCCTTCACAATCTTATATGTTTCAATGAAATCGCCTCTTATTCTTCTAAACTCCAGAGAGTATAGTCTCATTCTACTCAATCTCTCCTCATAGGACAACCCTCTCATCCCAGGAATCAATCTAATGAACCTTTGTTGCACCGCCTCCAAGGCAAGTATATCCATCCTCTGATAAGGAGACCAAAACTGTGCACAGTACTCCAGGTGTGATCTCACCAAGGCCCGGTACAATTGTAGCAAGACTTCCTTACTCTTGTACTCCAACCCCCTTGCAATAAAGGCCAACATGCCATTTGCCTTCCTAGTTGCTTGTTACATAAGAAATAGGAGCAGGAGTAGGCCAATCGGCCCCTCGAGCCTGCTCCGCCATTCAATAAGATCATGGCTGATCTGATCCTAACCTCAAATCTAAAGAACACAAGAAGTAGGAGCAGGACCTGGCCACTCAGCCCCTGGGCCCACTCCGCCACCTACAGGGCCTTGATCGATCCGAACTCAGCCTCATGTCCAATTTCCTGCCCGCTCCCCGTAACCCCTAATTCCCTTTACTTCTAGGAAACTGTCTATTTCTGTTTTAAATTTATTTAATGTAGCTTCCACAGCTTCCTGGGGCAGCAAATTCCACAGACCTACTACCCTCAGTGAAGAAGTTTCTCCTCATCTCAGTTTTGAAAGAGCAGCCCCTTATTCTAAGATTATGCCCCCTAGTTCTAGTTTCACCCATCCTTGGGAACATCCTTACGGCATCCACCCGATCAAGTCCCTTCACAATCTTATATGTTTCAATAAGATCGCCTCTCATTCTTCTGAACTCCAATGAGTAGAGTCCCAATCTACTCAACCTCTCCTCATATGTCCACCCCCTCATCCCCGAGATTAAGTATGATTTTTCAGAATTCATTAGACTCGGGAACAGTGCCCATGGATTGGAGGGTAGCTAACGTTACCCCACTATTCAAAAAGGGGGGTAGGGAAAAAGCAGGTAATTACAGACCTGTAAGCCTTACATCAGTTGTGGGCAAAATGCTGGAGTCCATCATTAAGGATGAAATAGCGGAGCACTTAGCAAATGGGGACAGGATAGGACAGAGTCAACATGGATTTACAAAGGGTAAATCGTGCTTGACTAATCTATTGGAATTTTTTGAGGGAGTAACTGGTAAAATAGATGGGGGAGAGCCAGTAGATGTGGTGTACCTGGACTTCCAAAAGGCCTTCGACAAGGTCCCACATAAAAGATTAGCAGGGAAAATTGAAGCTCATGGGATAAAGGGGAAAGTATTGACGTGGATAGAGAACTGGCTGTCAGATAGAAAACAGAGAGTTGGAATAAACGGCTCATTTTCTGAATGGCAGGCAGTAACAAGTGGGGTACCGCAGGGATCTGTCCTGGGTCCCCAGCTGTTCACAATTTACATTAATGACCTGGATCAGGGAGTCGGATGCAGCATTTCCAAATTTGCAGACGACACTAAACTAGGAGGGGGGTGGGCTCAGAGGAGGAGACCAGGAAGCTCCAGAGCGATTTGGACAGACTGGGTGATTGGGCGGATAAATGGCAGATGCACTATAATGTGGACAAGTGCGAAGTTATCCACCTTGGGTGCAGGAACGGGAGGGCAAATTATTATTTAAATGGCAATAAATTGGGAGAGGGGGAAGTACAGAGAGACCTGGGTGTTCTTGTACACCAGTCACTGAAGGCGAGCATGCAGGTGCAACAGGCGGTCAAGAAGGCAAACGGTATGCTGGCCTTCATAGCAAAAGGGTTGGAATACAGGAACAGGGATACCTTGCTGCAGCTGTACAGGGCACTGGTGAGACCACACCGAGTACTGTGTACAGTTTTGGTCGCCTCATCTGAGGAAAGATGTTCTTGCCATGGAGGGGGTGCAGCGGCGATTCACCAGGCTGATACCAGGAATGGCGGGATTGACCTATGAGGAGAGACTATGTAGTTTAGGGATGTACACACTGGAGTTTAGAAGATTGAGAGGGGACCTCATAGAAGTGTATAAAATTCTGACAGGTCTAGACAGACTAGATGCAGAAAGAATGTTTCCCTTGGCAGGTGAGAACAGAACTAGAGGACATAATTTAAGGATAAGGGCTAAACCATTTAGGACAGAAATGAGGGGGAATTTCTTCACTCAGAGGGTGGTGAACCTGTGGAACTCATTGCCACAGAGGGCAGTGTACGCCAGCTCATTAAATATATTTAAGAGGGAATTAGATATATTTCTACAGGCAAAAGGGGTTAAGGGTTACGGAGAGAAGACGGGGACGGGATACTGAATTGGAGGATCAGCCATGATCTCATTAAATGGCGGAGCAGGCTCGAAGGGCCGGATGGCCTACTCCTGCTCCTATCTTCTATGTATCTATGTATCTATGTATTAACAGAATGAACCTTCTTTGTACTGCCTTGAGAGCAAGTATGTCTTTTCTTAAGTATGGACACCAAAACTGTATGCAGTATTCCAGGTGCGGTCTCACCAATACCTTATATAACTGCAGCAATACCTCCCTGTTTTTATAATCTATCCCCCTAGCAATAAAAGCCAACATTCCGTTGGCCTTCTTGATCACCTGCTGCACCTGCATACTAACTTTTTGATTTTCTTGCACTAGGACCCCCAGATCCCTTTGTACTGCAGTACTTTCCAGTTTCTCGCCATTAAGATAATAACTTGCTCTCTGAACAAACACAAAAAATATTCAACTCAATTTGATTATACAATATGAGCTACAGCTTTTAGAACAGTCAGTCATAACACCAGCTGCCAGTCAGAGATCAACCAAGAGCAAACAGAACGTTGACAGGACTTCCATTCAAAAAGCAAAAGGATGCGTGTGTGAGCACAACAGTCACTACATAAACTCTGAAAAACAATAAATAAGTTAATCAGCCTGAGCGACTTGAAAACAATCGGTGAACAAAGACCCATTGGTGTTACATTTTGCACAGTGTTTATGATGAAAGCTTAGATTGCCAAGAACTGGGAGTACTTTAGCCTGCAGCGATAGGCAATACTGCCAACATGTCACCCTATTGAGCACAGCCAAAGGTCACCATTTTACCCAAATAAAATCCCATGAGCCAATTCTGCCCAGCATATTCAATTCAGGTTTCATTTT
Organism: Squalus acanthias; assembly: GCA_030390025.1. NCBI lineage: Eukaryota > Metazoa > Chordata > Chondrichthyes > Squaliformes > Squalidae > Squalus > Squalus acanthias. The sequence continues at coordinate 16,019,282 of CM059442.1, read as the reverse complement.
TAAAAAATTAATTTGAAGTGACACTGAAATGCCCAGCTCCCAAAATTGGAGTCCAGAATATTTTGCTTAGCTCAGCTATTTTCAAACGAGTTTCAGTGTGCCAAGAACAGGGGCCAGGAAATGTATCCAACAGAAATCCTACGATTCAGAAACCATGCCCTGCTTTTTTCTACTGGGTGCGAAGTGGTGGAGGTTGCAGGGATTGAGAAGAGAGGATTGTGCACTAGGGTAACTTCACAGTACCTTCAATTTCCATGCATTTATGGGAGATGATTTCTGCATAGCCTCGCCACTGAAGTCGAGTACTTTAAACATTTGTCCACTTTTGATCTACTGCATGCGCAGTTTGAGGTCATGGTACCCAGGCTGCATGAATTGGACAGATCAAGTCCTTGTACATCTTCTCTAACATGACATTTCAGCCACTAGAACAATAGGATTTGTCAAACATGTTGAGAATTTGTCATGGCTTCCTTAAACCAAACCATTATTAGACTAATAATTACATATTGAGCAGGACACTTACAAAAAGTATACAAATAATGTGTAGAAAAATTAAATCAGGAGACAAAGCTTCTCAGATATACTCAAATCACATCAGGTGTTTGGTAGGCATCAAGTAGCCGGCTAAATTTGGTAATTTTTCTTATCCCCACTTTTAAGAAAACCATGAGCACCAAGAGCATTGGGTGTTTCCATAGCCTTACACTCCATCTGTACTGGCCTGAGCACTGGCCATTTTCATAAGCTCAAAGATAGCCCCTGCATTAAAATTATTGGAGGAGGTTCATTTGGTAGGAATTACTCCAGTGGTTGCCTTGAAAACCTGTTGCAGTTTTCTGATTGGAGTGTACAAAAAAAAAACATCTTACTCTGCTCATTTTCACACCAGAAAGACTGACAGTTCTTAAAGTTTGCAACACCTCTCCAGGACGAGGATGCACTGAGCTGCCACAGTGTTTTGTGGATAGGAATAATAACTTTTTCTGAATAAATTAGTGTCAGTAATTATTTTACAGCAGGGCATAGAATGGTTACAGCACAGAAGTAGGCCATTCGGCCCATCGAGCCCGTGCCGACTCTCTGCAAGAGCACTTAAGCTAGTCCCACTCCCCCGCCCTTTCCCCGTAGCCCTGCAAATTTTTTTCCTTCAGGAACTTATCCTATTCCCTTTTGAAAGCCACGATTGAATCTGCCTCCACCACCCTTTCAGGCAGTGCATTCCAGATCCTAACCACTCGCTGCGTAAAGAAGTTTTTCCTCATGTCACCTTTGGTTCTTCAGCCTATCACCTTAAATCTGTATCCTCTGGTTCTCGACACTTCGCCAATGGGAACAGTTTCTCTCTATCTACTCTGCCTAGGCCCCTCATGATTTTGAACACCTCTATCAAATCTCCTCTCAACCTTCTCTGCTCCAAGGAGAACAACCCCAGCTTCTTTAGTCTATCCATGTAACTGAAATCCCTCATTCCTGGAACCATTCTTATAAATCTTTTCTGCACCCTCTTTAAGGCCTTCACATCCTTCCTAAAGTGCGGTGCCCAGAATTGGACACAATGCTCCAGTTGAGGCCGAACCAGTGTTTTCTAAAGGTTCTTCATGACTTCCTGGCTTTTGTACTCTATGCCTCTATTTATGAAGCCCAGAATCCCATATGCTTTTTTAACCACTTTCTCAACCTGCCCTGCTGAGTTGCGCACATATACCCCCAGGTCTCTGTTCATGCACTCACTTTAGAATTGTACCCTTTAGTTTATATTGCCTCGCCTCGTTCTTCCTACCAAAATGTATCACTTCGCACTTTTGTGTTAAATTTCATCTGTCACGTGTCCGCCCATTCCACCAGCCTGTCGATGTCCTTTTGAAGTCTATCACTATCCTCATCACTGTTCACTATACTTCCCAGTTTTGTGTAATTTGCAAATTTTGAAATTATGACCTGTACACCCACGTCCAAGTCATTAATATATATCAAGAAAAGCAGTGGACCTTGTACCGACCCCTGGGGAACACCACTGTGTACCTTCCTCCAGTCCGATAACCAACCGTTCACCACTACTCTCTGTTTCCTGTCACTTAGCCAATTTCGTATCCATGCTGCCACTGACCCTTTTATTCCATGGGCTTCAACTTTGCTGGCAAGCCTATTATGTGACACTTTATCAAACGCCTTTTGGAAGTCCATGTACACCATATCAACCGCATTGCCCTCATCAACCCTGTGTTACCTCATCAAAAAACTAGTTAGTTAAACACGAGTTGCCTTTAACAAATCCATGCTGGCTTCCCTTAATTAATCCACACTTGTCCAAATGACTGTTAATTTTGTCCTGGATTATTGTTTCTAAAAGCTTCCCCACTACTGAGGTTAAACTGACTGGCCTGTAGTTGATGGGCTTATCCTTGCACCCTTTTTTGGACAAGGATGTAACATTTGCAATTCTCCAGTCCTCTGGCACCACCCCCGTATCTAAGGAGGATCGAAAGATTATGGCCAGTACCTCCGCAATTTCCACCTTTACTTTCGTCAGCATCCTAGGATGCCTCCCATCCGGTCCTGGTGGCTTAGCTACTTTAATTACAGCCAGCCTTTCTAGTACCTCCTCTATCAATTTTTATCCCATCCAGTATCTCAACTACCTCCTCTTTCACTATGACTTTGGCAGCATCTTCTTCCTTGGTAAAGACAAATGCAAAGTACTCATTTAGTACCTCAGCCATGCCCTCTGCCTCCATGCATAGGTCTCCATTTTAGTCCCTAATCGGCCCCACCCCTCCTCTTACTACCCATTTACTATTTATATGCCTATAGAAGACTTTTGGATTCCCTTTTATGTTAGCTGCCAATCTATTCTCATACGTTGTCTTTTTTTTTAAATTTGTTTATGGGATGTGGGCGTCGCTGGCAAGGCCAGCATTTATTGCCCATCCCTAACTGCTCTTGAGAAGGTGATGGTGGTGAGCCGCCTTCTTGAACCGCTGCACCTCTTATTTCCTTTTTCACTTCCCCTCTGAACTTTCTATATTCAGACTGGTTCTCACTTGTATTCTCAACGTGACATCGGTCATATGCCCCCTTTTTCTGCTTCATCTTACTCTCTATCTCTTTCGTCATCCAGGGAGCTCTGACTTTGGTTGCCCTACCTCCCCCTCATGGGAATGTACCTCGACTGTACCCAAACCATCTCCTCTTTAAAGGCAGCCCATTATTCGATTAGTTTTGTCTGCCAATCTTCGATTCCAATTTACCCAGGCCAGATCCATTCACAACCCACTGAAATTGGCCTTCCTCCAATTAAGTATTTTTACTCTAGATTGCTCCCTGTCCTTTTCCATAGCTAATCTAAACCTTATGATACTATGATCACTGTTCCCTAAATGTTCCCCTACTGACACTTGCTCCACTTACCCTACCTCATTCCCCAGAACCAGATACAGCAATGCCTCCCTTCCTCATTGGGCTGGAAACGTACTGATCAAGAAAGTTCTCCTGAACGCACTTCAGAAATTCTTCCCCCTCTCTGCCCTTTACACTATTACTATCCCAGTCTATATTAGGATAGTTGAAGTCCCCCATTATCACTACTCTATAGTACTTGCACCTCTAATTTCCCTGCAAATTTGCTCCTCTATATCCTTCCCACTAGTTGGTGGCCTATAGAATACACCTAGTAGTGTAATGGCACCTCTATTGTTTCTTAACTCTAACCGAATAGATTCTGTCCTTGACCCCTCCAGGACATCCTCTCTCTCCAGCATTGTAATATTCTCCTAAATCAATGTTACCACCCCACCTCCTTTCTGTCCCTATCTTTCCCTGAACACCTTATATCCAGGAATATTTAGTACCCAATCCTCCCCTTTTTTGAGCCAGGTCTCCGTTATCACCACATCATCATATTCCCATGTGGCTATTTGCGCCTGCAGCTCACCAATCTTATTTACCACGCTTTGTGCATTTACACATATGCACTGTAAACCTATCTTAGGCCTTCTTGTATTCTCTCTTAGTCTGACCCCACCTAATACCTTACTATTTCTTACTCTAGTGCTATCTGTCTCTCCCAATCCTTTGTGCACCCTGTTTCTCCTTTCTAATGCTACATCCTGGTGCCCATCCCCTGCCAAATTAGTTTAAACCCTTCCCAACAGCACTAGCAAATCTCCGTAAGGACATTGGTCCCGGCTCTGTTGAGGTGCAACCCGTCCGGCCTGTACAGGTCCCACCTCCCCCAATGTCCCAGGAATCTAAAGCCCTCCCTCCTGTACCATCTCTTCAGCCACACATTCATCTGCTCTATCCTCCTATTTCTATACTTACTAGCTCGTGGCACCAGGAGTAATCCAGAGATTACTACCTGTGAGGTCCTATTTTTTAATCTTTTTCCTCACTCACTATAATCTGCTTGCAGGACCTCATCCCTCTTTCTACCTATGTTGTTATCGATATCGATATGGACCACGACCTCTGGCTGTTCACCCTCCCCCCTCAATGTTCTGCAGCCGCTCCATGACATCCTTGACCCTGGCAGCAGGGAAGCAACATACCATCCTGGAATCACGTCTGCAGCCGCAGAAACGCCTGTCTGTTCCCCTAACTATCAGATAAAATATTTCTGGCAAAATTTAGTACTGCAGAAATATAGTCATTCTAGCAGGTGTCAAAGTACAAGTTACTGTAGCTGGTTCACAATCACATCCTCACACATGGCACTCTCGATGTCAACGATATTAGCATAATGAGGTGTGGAGTAGAAATTGGGTGGTTCTCTGCAGGGAGGGAGACATGGGTTAACAGCTACTCCAAGTTACTCTTGCACACTATCAAGAAACCAGCTATAGGGTTGAAGGCTGATCTCTAAATTGCTCTTATTGGATAAAGTCTGTGTTGTGCGTTGCCATTCTCTCCTGAAGATCTTGATTCTCATTTGGTATGGCCCCAGGTGCTCCAGCTCTCGCATGCCTTGCCCAAGTAGGCATTCTTCATTCATCAACCTGTATAGCGAGTGGCAGCAGGTTATGTCGGGGGGGGGGGGGGGGGGGGGGGAGGGAGAGCAGGAGGAGGAGATCGCAGGAGAGGTAGATTACATTCTCACCCAACATCCACACACATGCACTTTCCAGTGGAAACCAAGCCTGGTCTCAATCACACCCCTCCAGAGGTTACTGTAAATTATAATGCTTCCAACTGAAATTGAAGAACAGGGATTAAGCTCCAAAAGGTTGCACATCCTGCTCTATAACAGCAGCACAGATGAGACCTGTAAAAAGTAACTCATGCCTTGGACATGGCCTAATCCAGCAGGTTTATATTGGGGTTGCCACTGGCTAAAAAGGCCCACTCTTTAGGAACTGATGGTACAAACGCTCCATCTGACATCAATATAAATGGAGGTTTGGAATGAATGTGTGGGGGAACAGGAATTCCCACTTGCAGCATGTAGCAACTGCAATCATTTTCATCAGCAGCAGAAATGTTGTAGGAGGGACACCAAGGGGAAGGGATAGTAGTGAAGGGGAGAGGAAAGGGGAGGGGCAGAAAAAAGGAGCAGCACTTTGGAGTGCAGAGAAAGGAGAATGTCAGCATTGGGGGGCATGAGTAGAGTACTACTTTGAACTGGAAAATCTGGATGAGGAACAGGAGGCAAATTGGATGGGGTAAAGGTCTCCAAATTGGGGCAGGAGAGGTTGTATGTAGGAGTGCAACTGCTGGGGTAACTTTTGGGCACATTCTGGTTGGTCTACTGAAAATCCAAATGTTATTTTTTCCTTTTTTTTAAAATTAGCAAGGATAAAAATACTTAATTAACCAGAATGCATTATTTTCAAATGTAAAAAAAAAACTCAACTCGCTGGGGCGTATGCCCAAGCTTCCCAGATCCATCAGTTTTGTACTTTCAACAATTGGAATTTACCCTTCAGGCTTTTGTGTATTTTCTTCCCCCTTCAATAAGTGATATATATTTTTAAAAAATAAGTGACGGAATGTTGGGCATACCTACATGTAACCCATACAACTAGTTGTTTTCTTATACCAGAGGATTATAATCAGGGCTGTTCTTGAGTTGTCAGATTTTTGGGGGCCGTGTCTACATTTTTTTTTAAGCCGTTGGTCATCTTTGCACATTTTCTCTTTCCCCCAAAAGGATGCGGATGCTGAGGGTCTCAATTTTCAAGACTTGAGATCGATAGATTTTTGTTGGGTAAGGGTATCAAGGGATATGGAGCAAAGGCAGGTAAATGGAGTGTAGGTACAAAGCAGCAGGATCTGTGAATGATAGAACAGGCTTGAAGGTCTGAATGGTCTACTCCTGTTCCTATGTTCTAGGTTGGTGTGTACATTAAGGCTTTTTGTTTTGCAAGGACAAAAGAGAGCACAGGCTTTTAGCTCAATTGAGAATTTTCAAACATCATTCTGTCCCCATCCCTGCACTACCATTTTTAGAGAAACCGACAAACCACGAGTCACTAAGCCAGAGATTACAATAAGCTTCACCACTTCACCTTACACTACATCCTGGTGCATGGAGAATCATTGTACAGTGCCTGTTTAACCCTTTGACTCACTGCAGTCCTGGAAGCACTGTCTGGTGCCAGAGCAGACATTCAACACTGTAAATATTTTGTAATGTGAGCAATTCAATCAAAGCCCATGTGTAATGCAGGTGACTGGATCATCAACATATACTGACTACTCATTTGTAACTGGAAAATAGGAGCTGAATCACAAGCAAACAAGGACCAATTCATCACTAGCACAATAAACTAAAGTCAATCTTTTTGGTGAGTTTTATTTATTTTGATTATGTTAAATGCAGCTTGCCTCTATGATCCCTGGGGACTCTACTCCAAATTCATGGCAGTACAAAAATTATAGAAACTGCCATCTCGCCAACAAGCTGGCAGGTTAGAAAACACCTGGGATGGCACCAGTCTTTACTCTTAGGTTCTCAAATCAGTCCCACAGAATAAACAGGAGACTTTTACAAACCAGCAGGTGATATCTAGCCAGGGTGGAGTCGAGTTTACACACCAGGATCACAAAGAATAGCAATCTCTGCTCAAGGGGCCAAAGACGGACCTGCCAGGCTGGTCACCTGAGCTGGTCTACATAAACTTGAGCTCATCCAAAACTGTGCTGCCCGCATCCTAGCTCACACCAAGTCTCGTTCACTCATTGACCCTGTGCTCGCTGACCTAGATTGGCTCGCAGCCCGGCTCCCGGTCCAGCAACGCCTCAATTTTAAAATTCTCATCCTCATTTTCAAATTCCCCTATGGCCTCACCCCTCCCTATCTTTGTAACTTCCTCCATCCCTACAAGCCGTCGAGATCTCTGCGCTCCTTCAATTCTGGTCTCTTGCGCATCCCCTATTTTAATCACTCCACCATTGGCAGCCATGCCTTCAGCTGCCTAGGCCCGGAGCTCTGGAATTCCCTCCCTAAACTTCTCAGACTCTCTATCTCTCTCTCTCTCCTTCTTTAAGACGCTCTTTAAAACCTATTTCTTTGTCCAAGCTTTTGGTCATCTGTCCAGATATCTCCTTACGTGGCTCGGTGTCAAATTTTGTTTGACAACACTCCTGTGAAGCGCCTGGTACGTTTCACTACACTAAAGGTGCGATATAAATGCAAGTTGTTGTTGCTGCTGTTGGTCTTTCCCACATAAAAACTCAGACAAGGCAGGCCTCTGGGAAGCTACATTTTTGCAACTGAGAATCTCAAACTTTTCTTAATCCCAAATGGTAAATTGAAGAAACCTTCCTCCTCCCCACCACAAAGTATTGCTTCCACTTGAACCAAATATATTCCATGGTAAAAAGGACAGCTAAGCCTTTGAAACCAGTTAAATTCTGCTCTAAGAGTGACACTGTAAGGAGATTTTGTTAAAAAATAAAGGCTAGTCTTCACTTTTTTTATAACCCTAGTGATTTAAAAATTATTCATGACATTACAGCAGGTGAGCTTGCAGAAGTGATGAAGTTCACACTGTTCAAGAATTAAACATTACAGCACAGGCCATCACTATACACATCTTAGAGTTTCCAACTGTAACATCACAATAACCCTTTCATTTTAAAAGATCAGTACTGCAATAGGAAGACCCACAATCGAGAGTACGATTTAAAAAGAAAACATTATTCTGTTTGTAACAAAAGAAAATGCTGGAAACACTCAGCAGGCCAGGCAGCATCCGTGGAGAGAGAAACAGTTAACGTTTCAGGTCTGTGACCCCCTCGTCAGAACTGGAAAAAGTTTGAGAAGTAACAGATTGTAACCAGGTGCAGAGGCAGGGAAGGGGGGGGTGAAAGAGAGGGGAGGAAGGAACAAAAGGGACGGCCTGTGCTAGGATGGAAGGCAGGAGAGATTAAATGTTGCAAATGGGGATGGCAGAATCATCAACAGCTGCCGCCTGAAAAAATGGGGGCAGGGGTTATAGTCTGAAATTGTTGAACTCAATGTTGAGTCCAGAATCTTGTAAAGTGCCTAATCGAAAGATGAGGTGCTGTTCCTCGAGCTTCATTGGAACAATGTAAGAGGCCGAGGACAGAGTGGGAGTGGAGCAGAGAATTAAAGTGACAAGCGACCGGAAGCTCTGGGTCACCCTTACGGACTGATTATTCTGGTTGTGTTGCTTTCTTTTTCCTTCTCTGGCTTTGAAGGCAGTAATGTAGTCCACAGGTATTTCAGCAATGAAGCAGTTGACTCAGCTCCTGCAATCTTCCCCCCCCCCCGCCCCCCCCTTCTCTGTACGATCACGGTTAAACAGTTTCCTTCTTCCCTTGGAGATGAAACGTCTCAAACTAGGGTTCAAACTCTTGCTATCCCAGTTGAGATCAGTGGCTGCCGATTTATGGTTACTGCGCCACCCTTGGAGGTTTTAATTTTTCTTGGCTGTTTCTATGAAGCACAAAGATCTTTTCAGATGTCTTCAAATTAATTTTAGACTCTACATCTGTGGCAACAGGCGATTACGACAACAATGTCCCAATGTTTTAGGACTAGCAATCAGCTACAGGGACTATTTGTACCTTCAGGGTGATAAAGTGACACTCCAGCACTATCGTTCCGTTCCCAAGTGAGATGATAAAATATTCAATCCCACACTTGGCTCAGCTCCTGATCTGACCACTGAAGGGGGGGGAGCGGACAGGAAAATCTTGTTTGGACAATATGTTTGCCTACCTAACAATAACTTTACTTCAAAAGACATTAATAGGCTGCAAAGCCTCTTTGAGATGTCCTGAGGACATGATAAGGCACTATATAAATGCAAGTTCTACAGGAAGCTTGGGATCACAAAAGCCACTGCCCTTTCTGCAGGAGAGGCACATGGCCAGGTGAAAAAAAAAATCAAAAGGATAAACCTTTTTCTTAAGAGGAAGAGGGGTTGGTAGTGGAAGGAGGGGAATGAACCGAAAAATATATAACTTATTCCCCAATATCAATGTGTTTCAGTACATATTTGAACACAGCCAGCAGAAAGCAGTAGAGACAAGACAAGCTTAAATGTAGTTAATTATAAATGGAATTCAAACATTAGAGACATACATTTGCAATTCAATGTTTTAAGCTTTGTTACATTGTGTAATAAAAAAAATCATTAAATATCCGATTCCTCTTGAGACTAGACCTCAATTACTCTTAACCACCCCCCCCCCACACGTAACAAAAACCCGCCCAATTAATTTTCCCTGGCGATTTTCAGCATTTTAAATACAGCTATATTAAACCAGTGTTCTTCCTTAATCTTTAAGCATAAAGGAGAATGCACTACCTTCTCCATCCAAACTTTTGGCTCAGTTGGTCGAACTCTTGCCTTGGAGTGAAAGTTATGGATTCAAGCCACAGTCCAGGACTTGAGCACTCAATCTAGGCTGATGTAAGAACATTTTGCTTAAAACGCATCGGATTGCCGGAGGTGCCGTCCTTGAGATAAGAATGTTAAACCAAAGTCACAAAGGCCTGTTCCAGTGGCTGATGTGGGCATTAAAGATCCCACAGCACTGTTCAAACAGGAGGCAGTTCTCCCAGTTTCCTGGCCAACATCTCAATCAACAAAACAGATTAACATAGTCGTTCATCTTATTTGTTTGTGGGATCATGCTGTGCAAAAAAACGCTGCCATATTTGACTACTTAACAGTCAACACACTCCAAAGAAATTTATTGTGCACAAAAACCCTTAACCACATTTGCGACTGTTGATTGGACACCGCGTAAATGAAGTATCTGTTTACAGCCTTTAAACTTGTGCTTTATACCTATATACAAACACTCAAACTGTAAATATTCTGACCTGCTGCATAACTCAAAGTTATACATGTGTGTTATAAAGTGTACTTATTGGTGAATCTCAGCTACTTGTTATCTTTAGCCATTTTTTTGTGCAAGACTCAACGGAACAATGAACAGACATTCTTGGCCATAGCATTTTGCAGGATGTGGCTGCTCAGGTCTTATTTAATATTGATTCTTAATAACAGGAATCTATTTGATTTTTGCTTCCTAGGTCAGCCAAGTGCTATAAAAACTTATCACCAATCTGCAATTAACTGATAAGTTTATATATTCCAGATAACAATGCTTTCTGAAGTGCAGCAGCCTGCCATAGCCAGGCAATTCACAGCCAACAACCTGGATCCAGATATGTTGCTATTTTCCACAATGAAACATACTTCTTGGATTTGACCGTGATTGGCTGCTCATTTAGCCTCTTGCATGCCAGGTAGGTAAATGTGCAATCCCGCCAATATTTACATGCCCCATCTAGGTTATTGCATAGGATTACATAGGATATATGGCATTATGCTCCACACGAGCCTCCTCCCATCTTTCTTCATCTAAATCTATTAGCATAACCCTATATTCCCTTTTCCCTCATATGCTTGTCTAGCCTCCCCTTAAAGGCATCTATGCTATTCACTTCAACCACTTCCTGTGGTAGCGAGTTCCACATTCTCACCACTCTTTGGGTAAAGAAGTTTCTTCTGAATTCCCGATTGAATTTCTTGGTGACCACCTTATATTGATAGTCTCTAGTTACGCTCTTCCCCACAAGTGGAAACATTCTCTCTGTATCCACTCTATCAAAACCTTTCATAATTTTAAAGACCTCTATTAGGTCACCCCTCAGCCTTCTTTTTTCAAGAGAAAAGAGACCCAGCCTGTTCAATCTTTCCTGATATGTATCCCCTTGCATTTCTGGTATCATCCTTGCATACCTTCTCTGCATTCTCTCCAGTGCCTCTATATCCTTTTTATAATATGGCGACCAGAACTGTACACAGTACTCCAAGTGTGGTCTAACCAAGTTCAATACAGGTTTAGCATAACTTCCCTACTTTTCAATTCTATACCTCTAGAAATAAACCCTAGTGCTTGGTTTGCTTTTTGTATGGCCTTGCTAACCTGTGTTGCAACTTTTAGTGATTTGTGTATTTGTACTTCTCTAGACTCGCACCCTCCAAGTGCTAAGTGACCTCCCTATTCTTCCTACCAAAATGTAATACCTCATATTTATCTGTGATGAACTTCATTTGCCAATTATATGCCCATTCTGCAAGTTTATTAATGTCCTCCTGTAACTTGTTGCAGTCCTCCTCAGTATTGACTATCCCCCCCAATTTGGTGTCACCCGCAAATTTAGAAATTGTGTTTTTGATTCCAAAGTCTAAATCGTTAATGTAAATTGTGAACAGCAGTGGTCCCAGCACTGATCCTTGTGGAACACCACTTCCCACCTTCCACCACTGTGAATAGCTACCCTTTACTCCCACTCTCTGCTTTCTGTCCTGAAGCCAGCCAGCAATCCATTCTGCTATTTGTCCCAACTCCGCATTCTCTGACCTTGTTCATCAGTCTATTATGGGGTACCTTATCGAAGGCCTTTTGAAAATCCAGATAAATTACATCTACTGCATTACCATTGTCTACTCTGTTACCTCTTCAAAAAATTCAATGAGGTTGGTCAAGCAAGACTTTCCCTTTTGAAATCCATGCTGACTATTCATTATTATATTTTTGGTTTCTAGATGTTCTTCTATTTTCTCCTTTAGTAGGGATTCCGTTATTTTTCCTACCACCGATGTTAAGCTGACTGGTCTATAATTCCCTGGACATGTTCTACCCCCTTCTTAAATATCGATATTACGTTAGCTATCCGCCAATCCTCTGGCAGTACAGCCTTTTTCTAACGAATGATTAAATGTGTAGTAATGCCTCTGCTGCTATCTCTTCCCTAGATTCTTTTAAAATGCGTGGATGCAATCCATCCGGACCAGGGGTTTTATCCTCGGAGTTTGATTAATTTATTTACTATATCCCCCTTTTTTTTAAAATTTAAATGCACTTATCTCATTACTAATCTCATCATCCAATGTCATGTCCACCTGTTCTATCTCCCTGGTAAATACTGAAGCAAAATAATTATTTAATATTTCTGCCAGCTCTCTATCGTTACCTGTGGTATTATCCCTTAATGGCCCTATTACCATCCCAACCTTCCTTTTTTTAATTGATGTGTCAAGAAAATATTTTACTATTTTGTTTTATGTACCTTGATAATTTAATTTCATAGTTCCTCTTTGCCTCTCTATTTGTTTTTTTGACTTCTCTGCTAATCTTTTCGTATTCTCTCTTATCATGCACTCCCCTGCTGTCTATGTACTTAATGTATGCCTCTTTCCTTACCCTCAACTGTTCCCTTATGGCTTTATTCATGCATGGAGTCTCATTATTGTTTAGTTTGTTCTTTCCTTTTAGTGGAATATAATTTTCCTGCACTCTGTTGAACACATTGCAGGCACAATATTGATAAAGCATGTGCCCATTGCATAGGATTGTCTTTTGAAGGCCCCTTGCACTAGGAAGGTGCGAGGCGCAAAAGGAAGAAAGAAAGAAGGGCTAAAATAGCACAGGTTAGAATTTATTTCCATGCCTTTGTTCCCTCTAGACTTGACTATTCCAACGCACTCCTGGCTGGCCTCCCATATTCTACCCTACGTAAACTTGAGGTCATCAAAAACTTAGCTGCCCGAGTCCTAACTCGCACCAAGTCCCGTTCACCCATCACCCCGAGCTCGCTGACCGATATTAGCTCCCGGTTAAGCAACACTGATTTCAAAATTCTCATCCTTGTTTTCAAATCCCTCCATGGCCTCGCCCCTCCCTATCTCTGTAATCTCCTTCAGCCCCACAACCACCTCCCCCACCCCCGAGATATCTGCGCTCCTTTAATTCTGCCCTCTTGAGCATCTCCGATTATAATCGCTCAACCATTGGTGGCTGTGCCTTCTGTTGCCTAGGCCCAAAGCTCTGGAATTCCCTGCCTAAACCTCCCCGCCTCGCTACCTCTCTTTCCTCCTTTAAGACGCTCCTTAAAACCTACCTCTTTGACCAAGCTTTTGGTCACCTGCCCTAATTTCTCCTTATGTGGCTAGGTGTAAAAAAAAAAAAATTGTCTTTTAATACTCCTGTGAAGCGCCTTGGGACGTTTTATTATGTTAAAGGTTCTATATAAATACAAGTTGTTGTTGTTGTATTTAATGCTAGATTTAAAACAAAATCTAGAATTGTATCCCTGGGTGTTTTTCACAGTTTTAGTGGACGTAGGATGAAAGTTTCACCTCGCCACTGCTACACTTGGCTGAAGTCCTGCCGATAGAAAAAGCTTTGTCTTACACAGTGCTTTCAGGTGAGCAATGATATTGAGAAACAGGTTTCGAAGTTTTAAAACTTCAAAGTTGGCGTGACACAAATAATTTTCACCAACATTCTGTACAAATTAAAAAGCTGTGCAACCTATTTTTTAGTGAGTTTTAGGCTCCATTCAGTCTACAGCAGTTGGAAACCAGACTCAATCACCTGTAGCGAGTGGGAAAATGAAAACACCACGCAAATTGGTCAGATCAGGCACCACCTGTGAAAATTCAGTGCGTCACACAGCTTGGGTCAGCTGTTCCAGTAACTAAACAGGCCAACAAATACATTTTTGCCTCTAGCTTTTCCGCCCTCTTCCTATAAGCAGAAGCAGAGCCACTTACCAGTTGTAAATGATAACAGCTTACAATTTACTGAAAAATATCATTTCTGCATACACCTTCCCATACCAGAAATATATTCACAGAATGGTTACAGCACAGAAGGAGGCCATTTGGCCCGCCGAGCCCGTGCTGGCTTTCTGGAAGAGCATTTCAGCTAGTCCCAGTCCCCCGCCCCTTCCTCGTAGTCCTGCAAATTCTTTCAGGTCTGACGAAAGGTCTTCGACCTGAAACGTTAACTCTGTTTCTCTCTCCACAGATGCTGCCTGGCCTGCTGAGTTTTTCCAGCGTTTTCTGTTGTTATTTCGGATTTCCAGCATCCGCAGTATTTTGCTACCAATACAAAGTAATTGCAGCCATTTTTCATCTTCATAAATGCGACAAACTGCAGCAGGAAATCCTGCAATACGGCCGCCAACACTGTCCATCCCTGCCCCCCGCACTCTCCATACACAGCACTAGCTTTCCTGAAGCAGAGCTGGTGGCCACGGTGATTTTGGCAATGAAGATCCCCAACATGTGCACTGCCAGAGCAGGATAAGGAACTGTTTACAGGTCAAATCAATGCAGATTGATAATCTCCAGAGTGTGGAGTGGTGCCAAATTAATCAGAATATGACAAAGGTTACTCATTTCTTTTCACTTTTCAGTTAGGTTTAGTGGACACAAAGAGACTGAAGGATGTAGTTACGAAATACTATTCTAGTTTGGGGCACTTTTTCTTACTGTTCTTTCCTAATTATTAGGTTTCCTGTTTGCAATAGATTTCCTCTGCTTCCAGGCCTCTATCTGTAACCAGCTGTTACAAGACCCTAGCCATGGAAGGGGAGGGGTGAGAGAAAGGGAAACTCAGATTTTCCAGATAGAGCCTTTTCTCGTTTCCCCAAATATGCCGTCAAGCATTCTAACTGCTGGAATCAAGACTCCTGCATCGTTTCTGACATTGTATGGCACAACTAAGTGACTTGCTAGGCCAGTTCAGAGGGCAGTTACGAGTGAAACATGTTGGTGTGGGTCTAGAGTTACATATAGGCCAGTCCGGGTAAGGATGGCAGGTTTCGTTCCCTAAAGGACATTAGTGAACCAGTTGGGTTTTTACGACAATCCAACAGCTTCGTGGCCACTTTTATTAGTACAGTACCAGCATTTTATTTTCAGAATTTGAAAACTGAATTCAAATCAAGCTGAATATCAGGAAAATAACTGCAAATATCCCATGGATTAGTGGGATAGACAGTGACTTGACACACCCGCAACTGGTCTGAGCACACTTGAAAAATTGGTTGGAGAGCCAGGACTAAATCTCTCTAGCCTGTTTGGATTAATGATAAATTAACCTTTAGAAACTCCTGCATTTCTCTTGTCTGGGCCCACTCATTTTCAATTACTGCGAATACCCACATTTCTAAATAGGATGTTTCAAAGAGGAGGAAGAGAATTGGCATTTCCACTGAAATTGTCCCAAAAGGGCATGCTTGCACTTTTTGTGCAGTTAATACTATTCAGCACTGTACAAGGACTCTACAGCAACTGCATTCAGATTTGTTGGGGTATAACAATGTCTTCACATCAAAAATTACAGTAATCGCAGGTTTCTCAATGTCTCAGTTGGTAAAGATGGCATTACATAGCTAAATAGACAAGTCCCCCATCTCGATTCCTAGTCAATGCTGAGTTAGCTGATTTGGGGTGGCAATTGAGGACCACAATCCCCTTGGGCTGGGGGGGGGGGGGGGGTGGGAAGGAGGGAATCAGTCAAATGTGTCATGTCAGGTGAGGAAAGGAGCAAGCTCAGCTAGGAAACCAAAACAAAGTCATGGCTCACTCATTAAGCATGGCCACTTGGATGAGGTACTGTGGGCATTTGTGGAATTATAGCCCGGGGAGGCATCAACACCTTCAGAAGGTCAGAAAAAGGGGAGAAAATGGTCAACAAAACTACCAACACATCTTCCAAGGACCAATCGGAATGATGCTTCTATAAGTGCGCATATTTCAATGAATTTCTACCAAACCATTTTTCAAAGTATACTGCCCTTGTAATCACGAGATTACTTTAGTAGCTCGTTAGATTATTAAATAGATGAAGCAAAACATTTTTGCTTCTCTAGCTTTGTTTTAACCTGTTCACACTAAAGGCACTTTTAACCATTCTACTCTCCTTCTCCTTTTGTTAGTCAGGTGTCAGTGGTGCTGGGCTGTGGCATGCAGAGGCTGAATCTGTGGAAACACGGTGGGGGGGTGTGGAGGATGAGACAGCTTCTTGTGTTTACTGTGTGAAGCCAGCTCCCTTAAACAGACTGCTCCACAATGTCAGTTATTCCCCGAGCTGCTGCCCATGGGCCACCTGTGCCTCTGCACTCCTGGGACATAAATACCTCAAGTTGCAACTATAATGCAATTCTGAAGTGGGTCAACTGGATCATTTATTTTATGGGAGCACGGAATATTCTCGCTGCCTCATGGAATGATAAATCACACCAGCAGAAAAATGAACAGATGAAGGTGATCACTTGATCGCAGGCAGTTTTGTGCAGCATTCTAAATATTTTGAGCCAGACAAGAATCCAGAGAACATAGTCTCCTGAATAAACAGGATGCGTCACTGGAGCTAGTACACCTCAGATGTTCCTTCACTATTGCCTACATAAAACAGCCATTGCACTTGAAAAGTAATTAATTGTGTTAAGTGTCAAGCTGGTTCCATGTGATCAGGCACTAAATAAAAACACAATTATTTGTTTGAAGCGGAGTGCGCTATGTATGCAAACATAACAGCCAATTTGTACACCGCAAGATCTCACAAAAAGCAATAAGATGAATGACTAGTTAATTTGTTCTGCTGTGGTTTTTGGGTGTTCGATATTAAAGATGAACAGTTGCTTTGAAGACAAAAGGTTCAAATTTTCCATATAAATTCAGGGTGTAAGTAACCGACCCTACTATTTTCATTACCTTTTTACAAACCTTCATCTAGTCTTCTTTCCATGGAACACAGATTCTGATCTCTTATAACAGACTTCTGTCAGTACTGCTCTACAAGCAGCCACTAGATCAAAAGCTTGCTGTGACTTGGCATATCAATACACACCAATAAATGAATCCACCCGATCACTAAACACCCCCATTTCTACACAGGGAATATAAATCACCTTGTACTACAGACCATTTCATTTACTGGGCTTAAAATAGACAATAATAGCCTTATATTCAGATTTACAGCACTATTTCATGCATAAAACAGGGCCAAACGCCAAACCCTTTAGGCACCTTAAGTCAGTGGAAGGTTGTTACAGATAACATATGCAGGACAGCTCAACCTTTCTAAACTGCGATCAAACTACCCAGAGTCAAGATGTCCGACCATTGTGGGGGTAATATCTATTTAATTAGCCAACAATTTATTTTCTCTTTCAAATTTGACCCATGTACTGAGTAATCTAGTTAAAAGACATAAGTTGCAATTTGCTCTGAAACTTTTATCTGAGCCAAGTGTCCCAAGAACACTTTTGAGGGGAGATGATAATTAAAATGTTTGAACCAAGACATACTTAGAGGGAGACAGGGAGTCAAGGCAATTTTGACTGTATGGGAAATTTAAGCAAAAGAAAGAGACTTTGCTAAAAATTTACTTCAAGAGAAGTGCCTTCAAATTAGTAATGCATGTGTGATCGGGTAGAAATGTCTCTCTTATGCAACCAGACAAGCACCTGTCAAAGATCACTTATACATGGCCTATAAACACCTTCCATGGTCATTAAGTAAACCTTTGAAGTGAGCCCTGTTCAATGGATTGCAGTGTCCCTAAACACCCTACGAGAACAAGCTACCTTTACATCTATCTCTGTTCTGGCGTAACTGCCTTCTATTAATACACACATACGGGATAAAGCATGGCCAGTAGTTAGAAGGCAGTAATTCAATCAAGCGGTTCAGATGAGGTCATAAACCACAAGAGCAAAGTTTTTCATAGTTTATGAATGTCAGCAGAACGGAGAGATTAAGTTTCTGACAAATTCACTCGCACTCCTGGGTTATTCTTTACATTAGCTTTTGTTGTGTATGTAGTATGAGTGTCTGTGCTTTTGGAGCAATGGGCTGCATCAATGTGGCACAACTAGTGAGTGGGCTGTGTCTGATTAAATCGCTTCTACCAAACACTATGTCCAATTTTCAATCTATTTTACATTTCTTATCCTTGGACCACACCACTTACACTTCCTGCATATGTGTCGCTCTCTCTTCCCCCTCCCCCCCTCCTCCACTCTGTTACACTCTTCCAGTTATTTTACTTGCAACTTTTCACATTCCTTCTGTTCTCTTCCCTTTCTCTCCTGCTCTCTGCAATTGTAGACAGAAAGAGGGGCCAGCATCAGGACACAAGCAGGGATTGGGCAGGCACTTAGAAGCAGCTGCTTCAGGACTCCCAACAATTAGCCAAGTTGGAGCCAGCACCCGAGGCTGCTGTATCTAGGCATGGCGAGAAATGATGCTAGAGGTTCTTTTGAATGCTGGGACCGGGTCAGAGTTTCCTGGTTGATGGCCAAATTTGCTTGCTCCACTATCTCAACACCTGATGCAGTCTGGCACCAACTTGAAATGTAAGTGGGGGGAAACTCCCCAGTATCGCACTGCCCTCCTTCAATGTAAAAGCACCTCAATAGACTCGAACCCCAATGTGAAAGTCTCTCCTGCATAATTGAACCCAGTCCGTTGTAAATTTCTGTCTGGTAATTCAATGTTTGCTTAGTTCCACTGTGCTGGAACAAAGAGACAGTAACTCAAGCAAATTCTAACTGAACTTGAGATTACACACTGCCTTCTCCAGTATAAATTTGCAAACAAGCAGGAGAACCGCTGCTCTCACTTTCCATAAATTGATTTGTTCTCAGTACAGCATAAATACTAACCCTTCTCGAACACATTCAAAAGCAAAAATTAAATGTTAACCACTTTTAACACACAGGTGGATAAGATGAAAATGGCTGGAGCTGAGGCTTCCTGGCATCCTGACTTGTTTTTGAAATCCTGCAGCAACAGGAAAACACAATTCCTTCTTAACTGACACACTAGGTGGGATGCGATAACAGATCTACTTGGGTCAAAGAGTTCTCTAGTCACAGGTCTGATGAGGGTCTATTAGAAGTTGGACAGAAGTCAGGCCAATGGGGAAAAGGTCCCTAAACTATGGATTAGTTGAAGGAGTTATCCATTATGGAAAAGGCTTAGATTGAATTTAATATAATGACTAAAACGCACCTCTCTCACCAAGTTTCTGTCACATCTATAATCTACTTCTTTGTCTTTATGCTTCTGTGAAGTGCCTTGGGATGTTTTTCTACGTTAAAGGCACAAGTTATTGATGAATACTTAGCCATAGCGTATTCCAGCAACAGTTTCTTTAATTATATATTACTGTAGCCAAACCAATTGCAGATGGATAGTCAGACTAGACAAAACCTCCCTCCTCCACCCATTTGCAAGGAAACCGAAGTCAAGCTGATCTAATTGATGGGAAGGGATCACATGAAAGGGATTAATTTAGTGTGACACATTTAGGAAATTTAACAGCCTAAAAATGAGAATGAGAGTTGTAGAAATTAGTTTGTAAGCAGGCAACAATCTTTTAGGTCCTGCCAGGTGTTATTTTAGTGTTTCTGTTCAATTACACACATTTCTGGTTGATACTGCTGAACTGGATACAGTGCTGATTAAATTCTATCCCTTTTCAGTCCACAGCTCTCTTCTTACAAGACACTAGGCTGTCCGTCAGGACTCATTTTACAAGCCTGAGCCCTTCTCTTGATCTGTGCACATCAAATCTAACAAACTTGTGGGTAAGCAGTCAAGATTTTTAAATTAATTTCACAATAAAGTTACTGATTAGGTTTTACGGTAGTGTTTTTTAAAATCATTCTTCGGGATGTGGGCGTTGCTGGCTAGGCCGGCATTTATTGCCCATCCTTACTTGCCCTTGAGAAGGTGGTAGGCCTTCTTGAACCGCTGTAGTACTAGTGAAGGTACTCCCACAATGATGTTAGGTAGCGAGTTCCAGCATTTTGACTCAGCAGCAATGAACAAATGGCAGTGTGTGTCCAGATCAGAATCGTGCGCGACTTGGAGGGGAACTTGTTCTCATGCACGTGATTCTGTTGTCCTAAGCGATAGGTCTCAGATGTACTGATGAAGAAGCCTTGGTGACTTGCTGCAGTGAATCCTGTACAGCAGATATTACACACTGCAGCCACAGTACACCGGTGGTGGAGGGAGTAGATGTTTAAGCTCCTGTGTGGAGTGCCGATCAAGCGGACTGCTTTGTCCTAGGTGGTATTCCATCACACTGACTTGTAGGTGGTGGAGAGACTTTAGGGAGTCAGGAGGTAAGCCACTTGCCATATAATACCCAGCCTCTGACCTGCTCCAGAAGCCATGGCATTTATGTGGCTGGTCTAGTTGAGTGTCTGGACTTGGTGATGGTAATGTCATTGAATGTTAAGGGGAGGTGGTTAGGCTCATTCTTGTTGGAGATGGTCATTGCCTGGCACTTGTGTGGTGCAAATGTTACTTACCACTAATCAGCCCAAGCCTGAATGTTGTCCAGGTCTTGCTGCAGGCAGACATGGACTGCTTCATTTTCTTAGAAATTGAAAATGGAGCTAAACGCTGTGCAATCATCAGCGAACAACCCCACTTCTGACCTTAGGATGCAGGGAAGGTCATTGATTAAACAGCTGAAGATGGTTGGACCGAGGACACTGCCCTGATGAACTCCTTGCAGCAATGTCCTGGGGCTGAGGTGAGTGGCCTCCAACAACCACAATCATCTTCCTTTGTGCCAGGTACGAGTCCAGCAACTGGAGAGTTTTTCCCCCCCACCTCCCGATCCCCATTGACTTGAGTTTTACTAGGGCTCCTTAGTGCTATACTCGGCTGAATGCTGTCTTGAGGTCTCTGCTTCAATAACATATTGTGGTGAAGCAACCCATGTTCTAATAACCACTAATTACTCTCTCAACCTTTACAAGTTTTAAATATTTCCACCCATGTCTTGCCAATCTAAGAAATGTTCATTTATATCTACTCTCTGCCCTTTAGACATCCCTCTAGCTAGTGGTGGAGCTAGGTTTGGCCAAAGGGTTGGGGGGGAGCGGGGGTTTCAAACTCATGATGTGGCCAACTTGGCAGGAAAGGGACTGAGCTGGGGACTGGGTAATGTTGACTTACCTAGTCCGAAGGTTGAGCCGGGAACCACAGACTTGCAGGCCAAACCTGGAGGCCGAAATGGGCGACAGAGGTTGCTGGGGGGGGTGAAATGGAGGCGGTCCTCCAGAACCACGTTGGCTGACCTCAAAATGATTGAAGGGGTCATGACTCTCCACTGGCTCCGCCACTGCCTGAAGCCATGTTACCACTGTACCTTTAATAACATGGATCCTAATCTTTGCAACAAGCCTCTTGTATGGTATTTAATCAAATGTGTTTTGAAAGTCTAAACATACCACATTTACTGAATGCTGTTTATAAGCAGTCATTTCATTTAAGAATTCAATTGAGTTAGCCAAGCACAAGTTGTCCCGTACAAGTCTGTTGACTAGCCGAGGTTTATCCATATCTTCCCAAGTGTTCACTGTTATCCACATAATGGGCTTTAGTACGAGTGAGTGAAAGCTGGAAGGGGGTTTTACTGAAGCCACCAGCAATTAGCTGAGCTCTCAGTCTGCACTTAGCTCATGACTTAGCCAAATAGGCAGGTCAAGATGAAAGCATTTCTCTGTGCATAATTACAGGACAATTCCCCAGGTCATTGCTATTTCTCCATTTTCACATGTTAAAGCAAAAAGAGGACCCATACAAGCACTCACCTGAAATTAAGCAAAATGTTGCAGCCCATAAACTGCAGCCTCAACACACCTGCTACTATCTGCGGTGAAACAAGTACCTGCACCTTTCACACCACCGGACTGCCAAGAAAACTAGTCACATTCTAACATCTAAAGTCAAGGAAATAAACTGGTTAATAAACTGCACATAATAGACTTCGGCAAGTCCGAATTATTTCAATGACAATTTACACACAGACACAGACAAAACAGATATCAGGGGCGAATTACAGGGAGAAAAGATAGCTGCGAGTATGTTACAAAAAAAAGGCTTGGATTGATATAGCATCTTTCACGACCTCGGGATGTCCCAAAGCACTTTATAGCCCATGAAGAACTGTTGAAGTGTAGTCGCTGTTGTAATGTAGGAAAGGCCAGCATATTTAACAGGATTGACTGAAGTACAAATTATTCCTCTTACCTGCCACATAATCGCATAATAGAGGAGACACGTATCTATCACAATTCCTGATACTGAAAGCCTTTTGAGGACTGTCTGGAGCAGATATTCTACTCAGAATTCCACACATCCACTTTGCTGACCACAAACTTTCTCTACACTGAAACACTGATTGGTGAAGGGGCTGTGGACTTCCAACTGTTAAACTTTGTGACAGAGACTTTGGAGTTTCATGAAGCAGAATAGTGTACAAGCAACTGCTTTTATTTGGGAAGACCTGCTGAAAACATCCACATGGTAACAGGGCAAATTTTAATCCCATTAGGTTTGGGTACATTGTGATTAAAGCAATGCTATCATAGATAGTTTGCGTGACAAGAACAAAGGCAGTACAAGATTAATGTTGCTTGGTTTAGTGAAGCGATTTTACACAATTCTCCCTGTGCCTGATGCACCACATTACACAAAACAGAACACCAATGTATTTAAAATAAAGGAAAGTTCCCTTTAGCTGATTAGACACTTTAAAAAAACACAGCTGTTGCCCTCACTTGGCAGCAAGAGAGTTTAAAATGTGAAGTCCGTATATCAACAGAGATAGATTATAGTCTCTTCAACTAGGGCAAGAGAACGCTTGTCAATTCCCACGGTTATAATGGGAATATCTGCGGGCAAAGCAAATTTATTTTAGGCTTAAAGAGGACACAGTTTGCTGATCATCTCAGCTACTTTCTAAGGGAACACAAAGGTATAACTCCTGTACTACAGTCCTCTCACCTTACACTATTAATCTGCTGTCACATGCATTAACCTATTACTTAATAAAGTAGTCAGAAAGCTAGGCAGCTCAGCCCAGTAATGTATTTCAAAAGCAGAAAAAAATTAGCATAAAAATACCCCCTGAGGTACTGTGAACTGAAGCCACGAGAAATCTCCAAAGGGTAACTATCCCGAAAATGTCAAGAGGCTACAGTGGATCTGACTGGCACGATTTATGCTCAAGACAACCAGCAGTTCAGAGTCCTCTGGAGACAACTTGCTAAAATTGTGCCTACCAGAAACACACACAAGCCTGTACACAAATCCAACCACCCAGAGTCACTAGTAACTGATTAGATTTTCCTAAACCAATAAATACTGGACCAGCTATATACCCCAGCCTTTCAGCAACAGCCAAGCAAATATACAGGTTAAGCCAAGAGGCAGACAGTTTCAAAGTGAACAGATGAGGTGTGGTAGCTCTCAGAGCACTAAGTAGTTAAATTGAGAGATGGTGGACCAATGTTTTTCCTCTTTCCTAACTCCCATAACCAAGTTGGGGAGTGCCATTTATTTATAGCAGGCTCACTATCAACTAGTTCTGGAGAGAGCAACAGGGGCCACAGAGTACTCAATCATTTGTGAATGGAACAAATGGTAAAGAGGAAAATGTGAATTTTGGGCTTGATGTGCACAGGGGCTCAGAAGTAGTCCAGTAATTTTTACCTGTGAAACTCAGTAATTCATCCCTTCCTTCTTAGTTTTGTGTAAGAATGTAGAGATGCAGGATTGTAGAATACCAAAAACATTGCTCATTTGGTTCATGCTAGCCATATTATTTGATCATTTGACCAGCACCAACCACTCACATCCAGAAAATCAATTCCACAGAAACTCAAGGCAGCAATGCTGGATTTAGTACTGTTGAGTTTTTCTTCTGCCTCCCCACCTGATTTGCCTCCGAATTCACATTATTTCTAGATTATATTTTGTATTTCTCACTCCCCTCCCCTCCATCTTGAAGCATCCTTCACACCACCTTTTCCCAGTCCTGGGGTTTTTCCTCAGCCTCATCCCAAATCTACAGCTTAGTGCCCAAGTATTTTGTCAGTCCCCATCCCCACTACCTAGCCCAACCTGATCAATTCATTTTTTTTCCAATGAACTCCAAACTGTAGAGAAAAAGAAAAGTGGCCCAAGTGTAGAGGCATTTTGTGCACACTAGGAGTAGGTGAAAATTTTAATTTCTGATCCTTATTATATTCACTACCCACAAGGGGAATATTCCAGATTGTGTGAGGTCAATACTTCCTGCTCACACAGTAAATAGCTGAGTAAATTATTGCCTCTCCAACCATGTGCAGACTGCTTTAACCATGGTTTCTACAGTTTCAAGCAGGCCAACTAGAAGGTGTGTGCAGAGTGGAGAACCCAGGTGATATCCACCTCTCAGAGTCTTTGCATTTTCCTGAGGAGCAGCCCAAGTGACATTAGACATCAGGTAACAGACTGCTGGCAGTGTGTCACTGGGCAGTACTTTAACATTACTTCGGAGTGTGCACTTGTCAAAATATAAGCGGCAATAAGAGTCCCCTTCCCCAAGTGCGTTGAGGCTCAGTGATCAGCTTAAACTCAACTTTTTAAAAAGTTAAAATGTTCAATATTCAGAACCCTCTAGTTTTATTTTTGTTAGCCCTCAAGGAGTGATTATCAAACACAGAACATGAAGTCAGTGAGACATCAATATTGCAGACTCCAGTAATAGCAATAAACACATGGAATCAAATGGTGATTTGCACATCTTTGATCACGTGAATCAATTGAATATCCGAGAATCCTACAGTCATTTAAAATACTGATATTTCTGGAACCTGGGCAGAGTGGGGCAATCAGTTTTCATTTTGATGACACTGTACGCTGGGGCTGGAGCATTGTTTTTGATGGATGCATTGTTCAAGCAGTACCTTCATTAGGTGGGCTAGTACAAGTTGCGAGGTATCAGGGGAGCATGCCCTGAAGCTGGGGACATTGATAGGGCCCAGCAGAGCATGAGGGAGAAAGGTTTTGGCCTTATTAGGAAGTTGGATGGGTACATTTATATTTTAATCCTGAATTACTGTATTTTAACCAGGTATGTTCTAAATTTTATTTTCAAGGGGTAAACAGTGGGATCAGTAAGGAACTGTCTTGCAGGCTGTATTTCAGAATTTGTTTTGGTAGAATGGGTCTGGGGAGAAAACTGAAATTGGAGACAACCCGGTTTTATGTAATCCGACAACCGTTTTACGTAATCCAAGTGAAGAAAGAGAATTAAACTTCTTAACCAATGAAGAAAACTGACTGTTTGACGTACATGACAGACAAATTATTAAAAATACTCAAAGGAGTAGAATCCAGTAAAGACTTCCAGTCCTGTGATAGCACATATTACAGTAATCCCATATACTGAATGGACAGAAAGACATGGCAAAATTTATCAGCCATAACGCAAAACTTAGAAATAAGCCCTAATTTTTAAAAAGCTAACTAGGAATGTCAGGGCTATAAAACATTGTGATTCAGATTGATTTCATAAACTAACCCTGTCCAAATTGCAGCTCACAATCCCTGGGAGTCCGGCTTATGAAGTTCCAGGTAACTCAGCCACATTTGTGCTTGTATTTCTTATTCGTTGATTTGTCCTGTTTGGAAAGGGCTGTTTTTTGTGTTGTTATCCACCACCATTGGTGGATAAATCCTAAATCAGAACGTCAAGATCTAATAGTTATCAGCAACTTGAGATATATAAACAAATTAATGGGAATGTGGATTTAAATTTTAGATGTGGCCCAAGGCTCCAGATCGCAGTGGAGACTGTTGTGCTGCATTTTAGACTCAAATACTACCAATCCAATTGGAAAGACATATCTCATCCTTTCACATCTCTCCAATAGGGCCAACAGTGATTAATGTCATGCTGTTAAGGAAAGAAAATGGGAAAGTGCTGCATAGGTTGCAGGTCGCTGCTTGATCGTTGCTCTCTGCACCATTAATGTAAAAAGTACTTTAAGGTGATAGGGCAAGATGAGGAACTTGTGTGGAGTAAAGCGTGGAAATTGTAACCACTCCACAACAATGTGCCAGTATATCAAAGTGCTATGCCAGTGTTTAATACCAATCTGTAAACATCTCAACTACTCCACGAAGCATGTGAACATCACATCAACCCAACATCTCACCCACACAGAAAAGCTGGCCAGGAATGAACTGCTGACTGTACACTACTCTCAAACAATGCAGACTCAGTTTCTGCAAAGTTCAGCAGATGCCAGATATTACACCACTGAGAAACAGAATAGCAAGCTTTCACTAAATTGATTAAACAAATCGAGACCAATTCTAGCCTCACATCAAACGTCTGATTGCACAAAACTGCCATACTCCAATTTTATAAAAGTGCAATTGTTTTGTTGCAGCTAACCTCTGTCCAGAAAAAAATCTATTAAGAAAATTCTGGATATACAACTGTCTCATATTGTAGGGTGTCAGACTTCAGATCTATGTAATGGTGTTAAAGTACAACAGACACCCGTGCACAGTCTCTTGCACTGGACGAGTGTTGTGATGTTCAGAACGAGCCTTGGCCTAGTGTTGGTGTGTAACGTGCCCAACGACTGCAGTGAGAGATGACCTGCTCGGCTGTCACCAAGAGATCAAACCCAGAGCACAGATATCAAGCAAGCCCTGGTACCTTACTCAGAAAGCCAAGCTACTATTGCTACAAATGGAATGCCTGCAATATTCATTCAATTGCATCATTCATCAGAATGAGCCAGCGAAGTATCTGAATTCCAAGCCTGTCACCAAGATAAAGTTTTGGAAACTTTAACTATGTACATTAAAGCTCATGCACAGAATTACAGGCAATTCAAAAATCTAATTGAAGAATTCAGTGATGAGACCTCCTGTTTCACTGTGCAGTTCCCTGGCTTTCTAGAGTAAATGAGGTTACTAAATCCTACAAAGCTATTCATGGAAGAAAGCACTCAAGTAGGTTATCGATTTGGCCTTTCTAGCAGATGGTCACTGTATCTGGACAGATTAAATGCGGAGGTGAAGCTTAAATCATGCAGTGTATTTACTGGGCAAGCTCTTCCAGCAGTTGCGTTTAATCTTCACTGCAATATTCAATCTCCGAAGTCTGAAACCATGAAAACTGGCCAATAATCTGCTACTCTATAATGTGCACAGCAGCCAAACCAGCTTCAAACTCTCCAACTGCCATCTCAGCACATCAATTCTCAGACCATAAAGCAGTCTCTCCCAATGGTGCAAGTCCCCACAGAATAAAGCCATTATGTTGCCAATCTTCTAAAATGAGTCAGCATGTGTTACAAATACATAAGATTCTGTGATTAGCAGGAAAAGAAACTGCGAATACACCCTGAAAACCCTGCAGCTTTCAGGCTGTGAGTTCTCCGCCCAAAACTGAGGTTTATTTTTGGGTAAACAGAGTCCCACTGCATATATCCATCCTTGGGCACACAATAAAAGTGCCACTCTCTGGCATTCTTCATGTTATGGCTCTCAAGCTCTGTTGGGCAATGTGCAACTGAAGGGATTGATTATACGTCAAATATAACTAAACTGGCTTACTGTCTGCAAACCCCTAAGAAATTAATTCATTTTTAAAGGATCTTTACAGGATTAAATTGCACAAAAACCAAGTACACAGACCAGTAAGGCTCCAAGTTTGATCCTTAGTTTCTGCTGGTTGGCTGACCTCAGCCAACCAGCAGCTGATTTGGACATTGCGCCCCCGAGGCGAGAAGAAAAAGATCAACTAATGCTCCCATCACCAATCCCCTTCCAACAACCTTGACTGGACATGCACACAACGTCAAGTGAGGACAAGGTGAGGCTCTCATGTGACTCTCCCCACAGCTAAATAGCCTTCTGACACTATTGAAGCTTACAGTAATGGCGAATTGGGCAAGATGCATCAACAACTTCGAGAGGGGGGAAAGAGGGGAAAAAACTTCCAAAAATTGGTGACAAATAATTGGTCTGTTTTCTCGTGTGTTTAAGTAAACTGCGTCAAAACATACCAACAGCAAAACAGAATTATTGTAAAAAGCCACCGAGCTCTTAGTACAGCTGGAAAAAGTCACGTCTCGTGTCAAAGGTGGCATTAAGGCGTGGCTTGTATTCCAGATTTTATGATATCTAGAATTTGGAAAAAGAACTTTTGTTTATTGTATTGCAGTTAATAAATCTTAAGAGTTAGCACATAGAATACAGATTTCTGGTATTAACCACTTTTAAATACACAAAGCTGCCATTACCAATGAATGTTCCCAGAATGAGTTAGCTGACCTTAGCCAGGGCACTACAACTAGAAGGAAAAGTCACCCACATCTCCTGACCACTATCTATTGACTCCAGGGTAAGTGTGTAGAGGTCAAATAAGAACAGCTTGGTGATAGTCATTTTCATGGGCTCATACATGAATAGCCAATTGGGTGAGGTAGTGCCCATAGAGCCACCGCTGGAATCCATGTGGTGAAGGTACTCCCAACAGTGCTGTTAGGGAGGGAGTTCCAGGATTTTGACCCAGCGCGATGAAGCAACAACGATATATTTCCAAGTCAGGATGGTGTGTTACTTGGAGGTGGTGATGTTCCCATGTGTCTGCTGCCCTTGTCCTTCTAGGTGGTAGAGGTCATGGGTTTGGGAGGTGCTGTCGAAGAAGCCTTGGCGAGTTGCTGCAGTGCATCTTGTAGATGGTACACACAGCAGCCACGGTTTACCGGTGGTGGAGGGAGTGAATGTTTCAGGTGGTGGATGGGGTACCAATCAAGCGGGCTGCTTTGCCCTGGATGGTGTCAACCTTCGAGTGATGTTGGAGTTGCACTCATCTGGGCAAGTGGAGAGTATCCCATCACACTCCTGACTTGTGCCTTATAGATTTCTAAAGACGCTGCATCATTTGGTACCTCCCCCAAGTAGCCACTGCTCATGTCTAAACCTAGACAGCGTCAGTAGTCTAATCAACTATGTAGACAGTAAATCAAGGATAGTCAGCACGGATTTGTTAAGGGAAGGTCGTGTCTGACAAACTTGATTAAATTTTGAGGAGGTAACAAGGAGGGTAGATGAGGGTAGTGCGTTTGATGTAGTGTATATGGACTTTAGCAAGGCTTTTGATAAGGTTCCACATGGCAGACTGGTCACAAAGTTAAAAGCCCATGGGATCCAGGGCAAAGTGTCAAGTTGGATTCAAAACTGGCTCGGAGACAGGAAGCAGAGGGTAATGGTTGATGGGTGTTTGTGTGACTGGAAGGCTGTCTCCAGTGGGGTTCCGCAGGGCTCAGTACTAGGTCCATTGCTTTTTGTGGTATATATCAACGATCTTGACTTGCATATAGGGGGTATGATTAAGAAGTTTGCAGATGATACTAAAATCGGCTGTGTGGTTGATACTGAAGAAGGAAGCTGTAGACTGCAGGAAGACATCAATAAATTGGTCAGGTGGGCAGAACAGTGGCAAATGGAATTCAATCCAGAGAAGTGTGAGGTAATGCATTTGGGGAGGGCTAACAAGGAAAGGGAATACACATTAAATGGTAGGACACTGAGTAGTGTAGAGGAACAAAGGGACCTTGGAGTGCATGTCCACAGATCCCTGAAGGTAGCAGGCCAAGTAGAGAAGGTGGTTAAGAAGGCATGCGGAATGTTTGCCTTTATTAGCCGTGGCATAGCATACAAGAGCAGGGGGGTTATGCTTCAACAGTATAAAACACTAGTTAGGCCTCAGCTAGAGTACTGCGTGCAGTTCTGGTCGCCACATTACAGGAAAGATGTGATTGCACTAGAGAGGGTACAGAGGAGATTTACAAGGATGTTTCTGGGAGTAGAGAATCTTAGCTATGAGGAAAGACTGGATAGGCTGGGTCTGTTTTCCTTGGAACAGAGGAGGCTGAGGGGAGACCTTATTGAGGTGTATAAAATTATGAGGGGCATAGATAAAGTAGATAGAAAGGATCTATTTCCCTTAGCAGAGGGGTCAAAAACCAGGGGGCACAGATTTAAAGTAATTGGGGGAAGGTTTAGAGGGGATTTGAGGGGAAATTTCTTCACCCAGAGGGTTGTGGGGGTCTGGAACTCACTGCCTGAAAGGGTGGTAGAGGCAGGAACCCTCACCACATTTAAAAAGTACTTGGATGTGCACTTGGGATGCTCTAATCTGCAGGGCTACGGACCAAGAGCTGGGAAGTGGGATGAGGCTGGATAGCTCTTTGTTGGCCGGCGCAGACATGATGGGCCGAAATGGCCTCCTTCCGTACTGTAACTTTCTATGATTCTAACCCAAGACTGATTTCTGAATTGCACAGCTAATTCAGCACAGACTGAGCATCAAAATAAGGGTCTTCTTGGTCTGTATGATTCAACAACTCAATGGATAACCTCCTGAATCATTAGGCAGCAGCCTCTCGAGCAGAATACTGCTACTTTCCCATCACTATACACCCAACATACACTTGACCTTCGATCACATTGATACAAGTACAAAACATCAGAAGGGCATGAATTACCCAGACCTGAGCAGTTGGGGCAAGTACAACTCTTCAACTTGGCAGTGAGGAAAGGGGAACAGAACAGGCTAGAGCTCCAATTCCTGATGCTGTCCAATAACCCTAGATAAAAGGTCTGTTGTGGACATCCAGTAACAACAGGAGTGATCGTGGCTGTGATGGCCCCATCACTCAGTCTGCCAACATTCATTATCCAGAGTCACATGAAAATTAGCTACTTTGGAGAGATACTGGAGGGCCACTGTTGTGGGAAGAAATCTGTACAAGCCTGTATAAATCCTGTGCAGTGCCAGCGAGATCATGCACAGCAAGAATCAGTGCCTTCAGCAATGGAGTGGAGAAAAGGGCGGGGGAAGGGGGAGAGATGGGAAGGAAGCGAGTAAATAATCACTGCTATTTTTATGTTAAGACTTCCAGTTGCAGCAATGTTAGGTGTATGCATTTTTTCTGTTGCAAATTTCTCAGCACTCGTGAGTCAATTTACCTGCAATTTTTGTGAACAAGTTGTTCACCAGCATTCACTTACTTGTATACATTTGCCCTAATTACATAAAACAAAAAGGAATTGCATACTACCAGCTTTAATGAAGATTGTAGTTAGAAAGTACAACACCAAGTACTGTAACTACTGGCAGATTCTAAACCTTATCTGAATGTGAAACTGCACAAACTGGTCTGGAGCAATCCCTGAATGTTGCGAGTGCAGTATTTTTAGTACTCAGCTCAGTGGGAGGGGTCAGTCTGCGAGTGCAGCTCTCTATCTGCACCCTGAAGCTTTTATTCCATTTCCTGAATGAGGTTAACTTAATTAACTTTCTAGTGAAGCTAACTTCTAAAAACAAAATATGCAGTACACTTACAACACATTCACCAAGTACGAGTGTCTCAGCTATATAGTCAGTATAAATCAATTATATTTTTAACAATGCTTAACATGAGAATTGCTAGAGAAAAAAAAAGACCGTGGTCCATCAAGTTCATCTACCATCCTGGTAATCACACGATACAACAATAATGGCGTTGTTAACTAATTATGGCAATCAATCAACAGACCCAGGCGAGGAAACTCCCAGTGGTGGAGAGCTTTGGGAACCATAGGTCCAACGTCACCTGTTCCTCCCAAGCATGCTACACTTGTCGCAAATTACTCGTACTCCTAAATATTATTTCCCAAATAACATGAGCGTAATCATGGTTCAGCCTGACCATATAGTTACCCAATGTCTACACAGATAATTACTAAATTAGAACCAGGAACCTTACATTGTCTCCCTAAACTAGGGACACAATTGTAGAACTCGATTCCATTCTCCCAGTTTCTCCGTCTCTGCCGCATCTGCTCTGACGATGCCACCTTCCATACCAGTGCTTCCAACATGTCTTCCTTTTTCCTCAACCGATGATTCCCCTCTACTGTAGTTGACACGGCCCTTGACCGTGTCCGTTCTATCTCCCACACTTGTGCCCTCCCCCCTGCCCCACCCTCCCGGAACCATGAGAGTTCCCCTTGTCCTCACCTTTCACCCCACCAGCCTCCACATTCAACGGATCATCCTCCGCCATTTCCGCCACCTCCGGTGTGATCCCACCACCAAACACATCTTCCCCTCACCTCCCCTTTCAGCATTCCAAAGGGACCGCTCCCTC
Organism: Squalus acanthias; assembly: GCA_030390025.1. Classification (NCBI taxonomy): domain Eukaryota; kingdom Metazoa; phylum Chordata; class Chondrichthyes; order Squaliformes; family Squalidae; genus Squalus; species Squalus acanthias. The sequence continues at coordinate 15,986,980 of CM059442.1, read as the reverse complement.
CGCGACACCCTGGTCCACTCCTCTATCACCCCCAACACCTTCCCGTGCAAGCGCAGGAGATGCAACACATGCCCTTATACCTCCCCTCTTCCCACTGTCCAGGGCCCCAAACACCCCTTCCAGGTGAAACAGCGATTTACTTGTACTTCTTGCAATTTAGTATACTGTATTCGCTGCTCACGATGTGGTGGTCTCTACATTGGGGAGACCAAACACAGATTAGGTGACCGCTTTGCGGAACACCTCCGTTCAGTCCATAAGGGGGACCCTGAGCTTCCAGTCGCCTGTCACTTTAATTCTCCACTCCATTCCCACTCAGACCTCACCGTCCTCGGCCTCCTGCATTGTTCCACTGAAGCTCAGCGTAAGCTCGAGGAACAGCACCTCATCTTTCGATTAAGCACTTTACAGCCTTCTGGACTCAATATCGAGTTCAACAATTTCAGATCATAACCTCAGCCCCCATCATGTATATATTTTTTATCCACACTTTTTGTTTGTGCCTTCTGTTCTTCTCTCCCACATGGCAGCTGTCTTTCATTCTGCCAGCGCAATTTACACTTCATCTAGAGCCATCCTTTGTTTCTTAACCTGTCCCATTACCATCTCCTTTTGCCTTGAATATCTCAATGTCTCTTAACCTCTCCTGCCTTCTATCCTATCACAGACCTTCCCTTTTGTTCTTTCATCCCCTCCCCCCTTTCCCAGCCCCTATACTTGCTTAAAAATCTGTCCCATTTCCTGCTTTTTTCCAGTTCTGTCGAAAGGTCATCAACTTGAAACGTTAACTCTGTTTCTCTCTTTACAGATGCTGCCTGACCTGCTGAGTATCTCCAGCATTTTCTGTTTTTATGACACAATTGTAGAGCCTCTACTACACCTAAAATCAGTTAATTCAGCACAGACCAACATGATGTGACCTTCTTGATTTGTACGGCAGCTGGCGGGAGGTTGTGTGGGAAAGAGCCTGAGCACAACATCTTTGAAAGAACCGAAAACAGGCAACAGGCGGAAAGATACAGCTTGGCCCCATAGCACCAATCGACTGTGCTGGGGAGTCGATAGACTGAAACCAGGCAAATCCCTAAAGCGCATTTTTGCAACATAATTTGCCATCTGCACAGTTTGCTTAACACATTAGGTACTCGTGGATTTCAAGAGTGGTGGGGAGGACGACAATTAGTTCTTTCAGCATTACATAGGATATACGGCACAGAAACAGGCCTTTCGGCCCAACCAGTCCTTACCAACGTTTATGCTCCATTCGAGCTTCCTCCAGTCTTTCCTCATCTAACTATCAGCATAACCCTCTATTCCCTTCTCCCTCATATGCTTATCTAGCCTCCCCTTAAATGTATCTGTACTATTTGCCTCAACCACTCCCTGTGGTAGCAGGTTCCACATGCTCACCACTCTGGGTAAAGAAGTTTCTTCTGAATTCCCTATTTGATTTCTTGGTGACTATCTTATATTGATGGCCTCTAGTTATGCTCTTCCCCACAAGTGGAAACATTCTCTGTATCCACTCTATCAAAACCTTTCATAATTTTAAAGACCTCAATTAGGTCACCCCTCAGCCTTCTTTTTTCAAGCGAAGAGACCCAAGCCTGTTCATCCTTTCCTGATAGGTATACCCTCGCATTTCTAGTATCATCTTTGTAAATCTTCTCTGCACTCTCTCCACTGCCTCTATATCCTTTTTATAATATGGTGACCAGAATTGTACGCACTACTCCAGGTATACCCTCGCATTTCTGGTATCATCCTTGTAAATCTTCTCTGCACTCTCTCCACTGCCTCTATATCCTTTTTATAATATGGCGACCAGAATTGTACGCACTACTCCAAGTGTGGTCTAACCATGGTTCGATACAAGTTTAGCATAACTTCTCTACTTTTTAATTCAATCCCTCTAGAAATAAACCCTAGTGCCTGGTTTGCTTTTTTATGGCCTTGTTAACCTGCGTCGCTACTTTTAGTGATTTGTGCATTTGCACTTAAAGATCCCTTTGCTCCTCTACCCCACCAAGACTTGCACCCTCATAGTAAGAAGTGACCTCCCTATTCTTCCGACCAAAATGTAATACCTCACATTTATCCGTGTTGAATTTCATTTGCCAATTATATGCCCATTCTGCAATTTTATTAATGTCTTCTTGTAATTTGTTGCAGTCCTCCTCAGTATTAACTATCCCCCCCACAATTTGGTGTCATCCACAAATTTAGAAGTTGTGTTTTTGATTCCAAAGTCTAAATCGTTAATATAAATTGTGAACAAGTGGTCCCAGCACTGATCCTTGTGGAACACCACTTCCCACCTTCTGCCATTCTGAATAGCTACCCTTTACCCCTACTCTCTGCTTTCTATCTTGAAGGCAGCTAACTATCCATTCTGCTACTTGTCCCGACTCCGCATTCTCTGACCTTATTCATTAGTCTATTATGTGGTACCTTATCGAAGGCCTTTTGAAAATCTAGATAAATTACATCTACTGCATTACCCTTGTCTATTCTGTTACCTCTTCAAAAAATTCAATGAGGTTAGTCAAGCAAGACTTTCCCTTTTGAAATCCATGTTGACTATTTATTATTATACTTTTTGTTTCTAGATGTTCTTCTATTTTCTCCTTTAGTAGGGATTCCATTATTTTTCCTACCACCGATGTTAAGCTGACTGGTTTATAATTCCCTGGACATGTTCTATCTCCCTTCTTAAATATAGGTATTGTTAGCTATCCGCCAGTCCTCTGGCACTACACCTTTTTCTAATGAATTATTAAATATGTGTAGTAATGCCTCTGCTATCTCTTCCCTAGATTCATTTAAAATGCGCAGATGTAATCCATCCGGACCAGGGTTTTTTTCTCTTTTGAGTTTGATTAATTTATTTAATATATCTCCTCTATTTTAAATGCTGTTATTTCAATCTCATGATCCAATGTTATGTCCACCCTGGTAAATACTGAGGCAAAGTAATTATTTAATATTTCTGCCATCGCTCCATCACTGCCTGCGGTATTATCCTGTCCATTCCTTAGTGGCCCTATTCCCGTCCCAACCGTCCTTTTTTTATTGATGCGCCTGTAAAATATTTTACTATTTTGTTTTATGTTCCTTGATAACTTAATTTCATACTTCCTCTTTCTTTGCCTTCCTAATTTTTTTTAATTTTTTTTTTTTACTTCTTTCCTAATCTCTTCAAATTTACCCTTATCATGCTGTCCATGTACTTAATATATGCCTCTTTCTTTACCCTCAATTTTTCCCTTATGGCTTTATTCATCCATGGTGTCTCATTAGTGTTTAGCTTGTTCTTGTTTTTATTAGCGGAATTTATTTTTCCTGGACTCTGTTGAACACCGTTTTAAATGTTGCCCGTTGCTGTTCTACATCATTGTTTGCCAATATTGCTGTCCATTTTATTTTCCCAAGTTCTATTCTCAGCCCCTCAAAATCAGCTTTTCTCCAATCTATTACCCTGGTCTTCGTCATACTTATGTCCTTCTCAATTATTATTTTAAAGCATTATGGTCACTGTATAAGAAATAATAAGATATAAGAAATCGGTCTCAATCCGATTCACCGTGAAAGGAGGACACAAATACTTCCTTTCAGAGCCATTTGGTAGAAAGGATGGCCATACTATCTTCAGATTCCAAAAGGAAAACTAACATTTATAGGCATGTTGAAGCACTCTCCAAATTTCTTCTGTTTAGAGTCCAAGAGTTCTGAAGTTTGGAAGTTATGACAGACTTGGAACAGTCTCAAAAACAGTCACACGCACAATTTTTTAGTCCTTATTAGCCGGTTACATACTGAATTACATTTGGAGCTTTATTTGGCGAAGCACTCTCTCCACTTTAACAAAGAGCACTAAACTAATTGGAGCAGGAAAGCACAGTTGTGTTGTGGTAGTTGGCCTTAAGTTAAAGTTTTATTAATTCTTTGCTTTGGAAATGAGAAACTGCTAGAAGATGAGAAACTGCTGGCAGATATTAGCAAACCCTTTCCCCTTCCTCCTGCACAAAAACAAGAGCTGAATATTCAACTGGTTGGAAAATGAAGATCAATGGACCATTTACACACTTTCAAAATCTGTTCTGATTCGTCTGTTACTTCGTGAAGACATTAACTTGCATTTCAATAGCGTTCGTGCACACTAAGACATCTCGGAATACCATAGAAGGCAACAAAAATGGAGACTGAGCAGGAAGGAGAGAGAAAATAGAAGGGTCAAGGGGAAGGCAAAAGCATGATGAAAAATAAGTTATTGTTAGGCTTTTTAAGAATAAGTAGGGAGATTATCAAGGTAGATGTGCTAAGGGAGTTCGAGGGTAGGGGTATAGTGATAAAGAGCAAGCGGGTGATTGCTGAGATTAGGAATAGTTGCAGGGAGTAAGTCAGTGCCAAAGTAGAAGGTGCACACGAGTACACACGGCTAGAGATCTCTGAGGTAGGATCACAAATCAAAGAAATTATTTTGCTGCCTAGATGAGCCCACACATACCATACCACAACTGCAATACTGGTCAACAACGTAACCAACATAAAAAGCTTGGAAATATTCCCCAAAAAACACAATTCAGGCCTTTGTTCCCCAAAATATAGCTTACATGCAGTCAGTGCAAGTCAGTGAAGACTAAACTAATAAAATTCAGCAAAGCTTTTGATTATTCCCCCAAAACATTCAGCAAGATCAATGCTACAGAACTCTAGGGAGTGCTCAACGAACATGGTGTACTGGGGAAGAGCAGAAATGCTATCTGGAGAATGTACCAGTTCTCAATAAATGCAGCAGGTAAAGGCAAACAAGTTGATCCTAGTGCCAGACAGAGGAAAAGCCTCAGCATCCAAAAACTAGCAGTCATCTAAAATGTTACCCGCCCCTGCATGATCAACACAATCCTAATTACAAAAGAAGTTAGACCACAAAAATTGAGTAACCGAGTTTTGCATTCTCAAGTCAAACTTTTGACTTTCTGAAAATTTAAGTTAACCGTCCAGCAATGTTTTAATGAGTCAGCACAGTAAAGTGGTACAATTTCTTTTTAAAAACAGGACCATCACTAAATACAACAATTTAAAACCAAGAGGGCCTTGCAAGCTCAAACTACAGCTATGGTTACCTTCCTTTCCAAGCAGCCAGGTTTCACTCCTGATCAAATTGCACTTAAAGTCTTGCAATAGATTTAAGCTCCTATCACAATTATTCCATTACCCTGCACCCAATTCGATCCAGCATGAGTCACTCAAGAACCAAGCTCAGCTACAAATGAGTTCCTAGTTCCAACAGTTTTTGAAGAGTTCCAACATTCCTGGCCAATATTTATCCCTCAATCAACATAACAAAAACATAATATCTGGTCATTAGTCACATTGTTGTTTGTGGGAGCTTGCTGTGTGCAATTGGCTGTCACGTTTCCTACATTACAACAGTGACTATACTTCAAAAGTTCTTCATTGGCTGTGAAGTGCTTTGGGATGTCCTCAGGTCGTGCAAGTCTTTCTTTTGAAAATAGTGCTTGGATCATCTTCAATCAAGTTCAAGCACACAACCAATCAATTCTGATCGAGAACGGTCTCAGGCCACTCTTAACAATGAGGTGCCAGCCTATCAGTCAGCACATTGTGACAGAAATTTCTCCGCAACTGATCAAGTTCATTCTGCAACTTTTAACAACTGCAAGGCATAATAAGTGACCTGCTCAAAGCAGCTGAAAATGAGGCTAGCTCGCAATGGAAATGGGCACCTGTGCTGTGCCAGGGAGTTGAGGACTGAGAAACTTTACCTGAAGGCTTATCCTTTAGAATACACCAATTTTCAACTTCAGTACCAAAGTAGGAAATGGAACTCTTAGTTATAAAACTTTGAAACCTCTCACACTGTCCATCAAAACTAGATATTTTGCATTACTGTGTATTAATTCATAAGCTAGAGGCACGGCAAAAGTTGGCACTGAGTATATGCTCTCTAGCTTTGGTGCTACTTGCACAGCGGCATTAGTAAAGCAGTAGACAAGTTCATACTGCAGAATTGGAGAATTAACTGAGTGCTGCAGTATCAACACCAATAGACAGGAAATTCTGCACGTTTTCGGGGATGGGAGGAAGGGAGTGGAACATTTATCTCTGTTACTGGTGCAGAGCCTGCATATCCAAAACATTACTGGTTCCAATAGATTAGTCACAAGTGCTGATTAACACTTACAGTATAGCGTGCATATCAATGCAGTTATAAATGTTTGAATTTTTCTGGCAGCTCAGTTGGTAAAGCGAGTGAGTTAAGGCATGGGCCATCTTCCAGGTTCAATTCACAGTCTGTGCTGAGTTAGCAGACTTCAGCTGAGAAGGCAGTAGGTGTGCTCCATTTGGCATTGGTGGCCCTGGGCTAGGGAGTGGAAACAATCCGATCACTACCCAATGACCCCTGTGATCCGGAGTCATCTCTTAGTTTTAGTCTTACATTCTTTTGTTTTAACAGCTGAGTAACTCTAATGCTTAAAAGTTAAATAAAGGCAATCCCTCCAGAGACGGCCAAGTACCAATTACCGATGTGTGCACTGCACGTGGGAAGCTGATTGAAAGAATGAATTCAGTCAACATTCACTCTCAGTTACATTAAACACGGTAACTAATTCTGTAATTATTGCTGCTTTACTAAGATTCTTATAATTAGTTACATAAATGCAGATCACAGTAATCCACTGGATTACCCCTCTGAAGCGCACACACACACACCCTAACCCCTGGTTTTCTCCAAAGCTGCATTTTAGACCCAATGTACAAAATGTACTTTAACAAGCCAGTCTTCAGTTCCTAGCACAGCCCCTGCCAAGCCAGTCTCGTTGCAAAACAAGCTCTGCATCACAAGACATTGGAAAAGGGCTAATAGAACCTTCACCTTGTGTAGAATCACAATCATTTGGCTTCCGTCTGGAGTAGCAGCACAAGGCAGAATTACGTCTCAAGGAGGATCCCTAGCTACATCTTTGTGAGAAGGATATGTGCAAGTATATCTTTTTTTTTTAATTCGTTCATGGGATGTGGGCGTCGCTGGCAAGGCCAGCATTTATTGCCCATCCCTAGTTGCCCTCAAGAAGGTGGTGGTGAGCTGCCTTCTTGAACCGCTGCAGTCCGTGTGGTGAAGGTACTCCCACAGTGCTGTTAGGAAGGAAGCTCCAGCATTTTGACCCAGTGACAATGAAAGAGCGGCGATATACTTCCAAGTCAGGATGGTGATCGACTTGGAGGTGGTGGTGTTCCCATGCGCCTGCTGCCCTTTTCCTTCTAGGTGGTAGAGGTCGCGTGTTTGGGAGGTGCTGCCGAAGAAGCCTTGGCGAGTTGCTGCAGTGCATCTTGTAGATGGTACACACTGCAGCCACAGTACGCCGGTGGTGGAGGGAGTGAATGTTTAAGGTGGTGGATAGGGTGCCAATCAAGCGGGCTGCTTTGTCTTGGATGGTGTCGAGCTTCTTGAGTGTTGTTGGAGCTGCACTAATCCAGGCAAGTGGAGAGTATTCCATCACACTCCTGACTTGTGCCTTGTAGATGGTGGAAAGGCTTTGGGGAGTCAGGAGGTGAGACACTCGCTGCAGAATACCCAGCATCTGACCTGCTCTTGTAACCACAGTATTTATGTGGCTGGTCCAGTTAAGTTTCTGGTCAATGGTGACCCCCAGGATATTGAAGGTGGGGGATTCACATTGGTAATGCCATTGAATGTCAAGGGGCGGTGGTTAGACGCTCGCTTTTTGGAGATAGTCATTGCCTGGCACATGTGTGGCACGAATGTTACCTGCCACTTATCAGCCCAAGCCTGAATGTCGCCCAGGTCTTGCGTGCGGGCATGGACCGCTTCATTATCTGAGGAGTTGCAAATGGCACTGAACACTGTGCAGTCATCAGCAAACATCCCCACTTCTGACCTTATGATGGAGGGAAGGTCATTAATGAAGCAGCTGAAGATGGTTGGGCCTAGGACACTGCCCTGAGGAACTCCTGCAGCGATGTCCTGGAGCTGTGATAATTGACATCCAACCACCACAACATCTTCCTTTGTGCTAGGTATGACGCCAGCCTATGAAGAGTTTTCCCCCCGATTCCCATTAACTTCAGTTTTACTAGGGCTCCTTGATGCCACACTCGGTCAAATGCTGCCTTGATGTCAAGGGCAGTCACTCTCACCTCACCTCTGGAATTCAGCTCCTTTGTCCATGTTTGGACCAAGGCTGTAATGAGGTCTGGAGTAGAGTGGTCCTGGCAGAACCCAAACTGGGCATGAGTGAGCAGGTTATTGGTGAGTAAGTGCTGCTTGATAGCACGGTCAATGACACTTTCCATCACTTTGCTGATGATTGAGAGTAGACCGATGGGGCGGTAACTGGCCGGATTGGCTTTGTCCTGCTTTTTGTGGACAGGACATACCTGGGCAGTTTTCCACATTGTCGGATAGATGCCAGTGTTGTAGCTGTACTGGAACAGCTTGGCTGGTGCTGTTTAAAAATATGCAGTCAGCTTTCTTGATAGCCAAGTGGGGAGAGACCGTTCAGCATGGTACTGAGGGATACAGACCTGAAGGTCTTAGCTGAGTTGACATTTGGGGCATTACAACTAACCTCACCACTCGTGGGCAAGAAGGGGGAGAATTTTAAAAGATCAACCAGGATTCTTGCTCACTCTCTAAACACACCTGCTGGAAAGAGCATGTGTGGGGACACTGAGGTGAGGACAGTATCTGGCTCTGCTTCGATGCCCTCATGTTGGAATAGTTGGTCAACACTCATCGTCTAGGTTCACACGTGAAGGAAACCACGTGAGGTTTTGGAGGCCGGACAACACAAAGGGAATCGTACTCTAGCGAAAGCCAGCACTTTCAGTAGAGGGGAGAAAATCTAGCAATAAAAAAAGGCAGTTGATTTTTCATTGCAATTTGCTTACAAAAGAAACACACTGAATACGGAGCGGACTGTACAGTCCAATCTTTACAAAGGCACCGAACTCGAGCGATCACACACATGCGGTGCTTTGAAAGTCACAGTTCACGCTTCATTTCTGGTTCTCAGGCCTTGTCCAACCATGGGAAAACCACAAGGATGCAGACTGCCCATGGCCAGAAAAACATAAGGGAGCATTGTTGGCATTTGTAATTGTTACTGGTGGCACCACTCACCACCACCCGCCCCCCCCAGATGCCTGGGAAAACCACCTCGCTGGGTGATTCAGACGTCTCTAAAGGCAGCAATGCTGCTTTATATACTTTATTTACAGTGCTCATAACAGGAAACATGCCCTGTGTATCCCATGGTGCATTGAGACTTTCAAAAGTAATCTTTTATTTTAATAAACATTATAGTAATTAAAATAACCTCATTATTCCTCCCATTTAAATCCAAAATCATTGCTATATATGGTTCGAAACATTTTTAAACAGCAGCACCAATAAACCTTGTGTCAAAGATATTTGCATTAAGAGGTCATTAAAGTCTCTGTAGTAGTAACACTTGACTGAACACAAATATTTAAAAAGGTACAAAATACTGCCTTCACAGCATACTTCGTTAAGTGCATCACTTATCAGGAGTACAGGTGAAACAGGCTGGAATACAAAAAAATTAGCTTGTAACTATAAAGTGGCACATTTCCAATTGGAAAAATATTTTGCACTATTTTAAAAGTTTGAGTATATTTATACTGGCTGGACTCTAGCTATAGATCAACAGTTAACAGCTCAGCATTTGCAATGGCAGGATCGTGGGTGTGAACTGCAAATTACATACAACAAAATTACCCTTTATTGTATCTATTTAATGGGGAAGGAGTAAGCACTCACCAAATATTTTATAAACCTAGAATTGCATATCAGAGACAATGGCTGCCACTTTTTGGCTATTGGCAAGTCAAAGTTGCTGATGTATTCAAGGTCACTTCATATATACCCACACAGTCGTGTTACTGCCATTGAATGTATGGACTTCCACAGTCATTGGCAAAGATAGCAACCCCCAAATAATAGTTGAAAAACGTTAAACTGCACATGCACCAGTCAAGCTATATTATGTCCCCTTTACACTGCAGATTGTCAATGACTACAAGAGTGCCATCGGAGGCAAGCCTGTACTGTCCGAGATCTCTGCGCTCCTCCACTTCTGGCCTCTTGTGCATCCCCGATTTTCATCGCTCCACCATTGCCGGTCGTGCCTTCAGCTGCCTAGGCCCCAAGGTCTAGAATTCCCTCCCTAAACCTCTCTGCCACACTCTCCTCTTTTGACACTCCTTAAAACCTACCATTTTTTAAAAATTCGTTCACAGGGTATGGGTGTCGCTGGCAAGGCCGGAATTTATTGCCCATCCCTAAGTGCCCTTGAGAAGGTGGTGGCGAGCCGCTTTTTTGAACCGCTGCAGTCCGTATGCTGAAGATACTCCCACAGTGCTGTTAGGGAGGGAATTCCAGGATTTGGACCCAGCAACGATGAAGGAACAGCGATATATTTCCAAGTCAGGATGGTGTGACTTGGAGGGGAGCTTGGAGGTGGTGGTGTTCCCATGCGCCTGCTGCCCTTGTCCTTCTAGGCGGTAGATGTCGCAGGTTTGGGAGGTGCTGCCGAAGAAGCCTTGGCGAGTTGCTGCAGTGCATCTGGTAGATGGTACACACAGCAACCATGGTATGCCGGTGGTGGAAGGAGTGAACGTTTAAGGTGGTGGATGGGGTGCCAATCAAGCGGGCTGTTTTAGAAACACAGAAACATAGAAACATAGAATCCAGGAGCAGGAGTAGGCCATTCGGCCCGTCGAGCCTGCTCCACCATTCAATACGATCATGGCTGATCATCCAAATCCAGTACCCTGTCCCTGCTTTAATCCCCACAGTACACATATCCCACCCTACCCCCGTAACCCCACGTATTTAATTCCCCCTAACATATCCCATCCTATCCCCATAACCCCACATATTTAATCCCCCCCTAACACTTAGGGTCAATTTATCATAGCCAAATCAACCTAACCCGCACATTTTTGGACTGTGGGAGGAAACCGGAGCACCCGGAGGAAACCCACGCAGACACGGGGAGAATGTGCAAACTCCACACAGACAGTCACCCGAGGTCAGATTCGAACCCGGGTCTCTGGCGCTGTGAGGCACCAGTGCTAACCACTATGCCACCGTGCTGTCCTGGATAGTGTTGAGCTTCTTGTGTTGTTGGCGCTGCACTAATCCAGGCAAGTGGAGAGTATTTCATACAGTCCTGACTTGTGCCTTGTAGATGGTGGAAAGGCTTTGGGGAGTCAGCAGATGAGTCACTCGCTGCAGAATACCCAGCCTCTGTAGCCAGAGTATTTATGTGGCTGGTCCAGTTAAGTTTCTGGTCAATGGTGACCTTCAAGATGTTGATGGTGGGGGATTCGGCGATGGCAATGCCATTGAATGTCAAGGGGGTTAGACTCTCTTGTTGGAGATGATCATTGCCTGGCACTCATGTGGTGTAAACGTTACTTGCCACTTATCAGCCCAAGCCTGAATGTCATCCAGGTCTTGGTGCATGCAGGCACGGACTGCTTCATTATCTGAGGAGTCACTAATGGAACTGAACACTGTGTAATCAATGAACATCCCCTCTTTGACCAAGCTTTTGGTCATAGAATCATAGAACAGTACAGCACAGAAGGAGGCCATTCAGCCCATCGTGTCGACGCCGGCTCTTTCCCACTCCCCCGCTCTTTCCCCATATCCTTGCAATTTTTTCTCCTTCAAGCATTTATGAAATTCCTTTTGAAGGCTACTATTGAATCTGTATCCACCACCCTATCAGGCAGTGCATTCCAAGTCCTAACCACTCGTTGCGTAAAAAAGCGTTTCATGTTGCCTCTGGTTCTTTTGCCAATCACCTTAAATCTGTGCCCTCTGGTTATCGACCTTTCAGCCATTGGAAACAGTTTCTCTTTATTTACTCTATCTAAAACCTTCATGATTTTAAACATCTCTATCAAATCTCCTCTTAGCCTTCTCTGCTCCAAGGAGAACAACCTCAGCTTTTCCAGTCTATCCAAGTAAATATAATCTCTCATCCCTGTAACCATTTTAGTAAATCTCTTCTGTACACTCTCCAAAGCCTTCATGTCCTTCCTAAAGTGTGGTGCCTAGAATTGGACAATACTCCAGCTGTGGCCAAACTAGTGTTTTATATAGGTTTGGCATAACTTCCTGGCTATTGTACTCTATGCCTCTATTTATATAATTGAGAGGTCGCACAACACCAGGTTATAGTCCAACAGTTTTATTTGAAATCACAAGCTTTCGGAGCTTACTACTCCTTCGTCGTCACTTCACCCGACGAAGGAGTAGTAAGCTCCGAAAGCTTGTGATTTCAAATAAAACTGTTGGACCATAACCTGGTGTTGTGCGACCTCTCAATTTTGTCCACCCCAGTCCAACACCGGCATCTCCGCATCATGACCTCTATTTATATAGCCCAGGAACCCACATGCTTTATTAACTGCTTTGTTAACCTGTCCTGCCACCTTCAAAGATTTGTGCACAAACATCCTCAGGTCACTCTCTTCTTGCACCCCCTTTAAAATTGTACCATCTGTCCCAATATCTCCTTATGTGGCTTGGTGTCAAATACTATTTGATAGCGCTCTTGTAAAGCGTCTTAGGAATATGTTAAAGGCACTATATAAATGCAAGTTGTTGTTGGTCAGAAGTACCAAACTTTCCAAATGAGGGTTTGAGTCGCTGCCTCTGACACCAACTGACACTGGTATCACTGACTGTGGGTCCGAGCTCTCAGGCAGCCATATAGGCCCAAATGCATTTAATATTATCAAAAGAATAACACCAAAGTACAAGAATGAGTATGGCTGCTGCAGAAACCATCACCAGTGGGGCTATTTCTACAGTAAGCAGAGCTTTGCAAAGTGGTTCTGCAATATAAAAGCTATATTAACTTCAAGTAAATGTATTCCTATATCAACTGTCACAGCGATCCCTGGCACAGGGTATGCGGGCAGGGAAACGGGTCAACTCCCAGACTCGGGGGCAAAGTTTCTCAAATATGGGAGAACGACTGCTTTCCTCCATGGATAACACTAGCAAAATTGAGGGGACGTGTGGCTTTGAAACAGGGTCGAATTTTGTTAGCAAGTGACTAATTATGGAGAAAAACAGTTAAACAGCCCTTTGTGTTGAAGGAGCAATTTCACCAACTGACATGAGTGTATATCAAAACAAACAGTAGATTTATGCAGAAACAGTAAAAATTTGATGTCAATCCTAGCCATTCATATTTTGAACATAAACAGCAATATCCTGCTTTTTTTTTTTAAATTGTTCATTCTCAGGACATGGGCTTTGCTGCCATTTATTGTGCATCCTTAGTTGCCCTGAGTAGCAGTTTGATACAACTGAGTGGCTTGCTAGGCCACTTCAGAGGACAGTTAAGAAACAACCACATTGGTATGGGACTAGGAACAGGAGTAGGCCATTCAGCCCCTCGAGCATTCAATTTTACCCTGGAGCCACATATAGACCAAATCCATGGCAGGTTTCCTTCCCTAAAAGTCATTAGAGAACCAGTTTTTACAACAATCTGACAGTTTCATGGTCACTTTTACTGATTGCAGCTTTCTTTAATTTTCAAATTTAAACTGAATTCAAATTCTCAAACGGTCAGTGGGATTTGAACTCGTGTTCTTTGAATTATTAGTCCAGGTCTTTGGATTACTAGTCCAGGAACATAACCACTACATTACCATACCCTATCTACAAAGGACTGTTACATTAAAAGGGAAGGTTACTCCAATGGGCAAGTTCTCTGGATGTAATGTACTCCTGAAATAACCTTCACTTCAACAAAAACCTTCACTTTAACAAAGCAGACTTCAATGGAGGAAGGAGACAAGGAAATGGTATCCTTTATAAACTTCATATCTGCACAAGTACAAAGACCATACGGGGCAGGAAATTCACCGTCAAAACAATGCAATGTCCTGTGAGATGTCACATCACAGCTCAATATTCTAAACCGTATCAGTAATACGTGATTTAAAAGGAATTAGGCAGCTATTAAAATTTCATATAAATACTAGATATCTGTCCGAGGATTACGAACAGCAATTCAATATCTGAATTCAGATGAACAAACTGTTTCAGCTTGGCTCTGGTGGTTGAGGATGTCACCTAAAACTCCCGCATCCATTAGATGAGATTGTAGCCGGCTGCCAACTCCTCTGCGCCCTCCACGCAATTAACACTTTTGCAATTACGCACATTGTCCCGGCACAGTAACCCATGAAGAACCAGTCTGTTAGCCATAAGTTAAGTGGGCGAGATGAATTGCTGCATGTCAAGGTTGCTGAGTCCAGTCTCATCAGCCCAGAGAGAACAGCCAGCTGGTTCTTCACAACAGTCTATTTATTGTTTCTGACACAAAAGTTTCACAGGCACATTACTGGGAGGTCCCTTGTGGCCATTGTTGTCAAAAGTCAAAGCACAAACAGAAGAGACTGCAGTGGGTTCACACATTGAATTAAATTTTAGAATCTGATGTCACATTCGGGCACAGAAACAAAGGCGTAAAGAGGAACCATGTAAGGAAATATAAACATACAAGTTTGCGAATGAAAAATTCCTAAATTAGTACTTCATTATCACACATTATGCCATGCAAAAGTTACAGAACATTTTAAGTGGGGAGGAAAGAAGGATATTACATTTGGTGGCCACCTATTCTTGTCTCATCTATTTGAATGATACCAGGGTTGAGGGACTTCAGTTATGCGAAAAGACTAGAGAAGCTGGAGTTGTTCTCTTTAGAGCAGAGAAGGTTAAAAGGAGATTTAAGAGGTTTTCAAAAATATGAGGGCTTTTGATAAAGTAAGGAGAAACTGTTTCCATTGAAGGGCGGGTCTTAAACCAGAGAACTCGGATTTAAGATAATTGTCAAAAGAACCGGGGGGGAGATGAGGAGAACATTTTTTACGTAGTGAGTTATGATGATCTGAAATGCACTGCCTGAAAAGGTGGTGGAAGCAGATTCAATGTAACTTCCAAAAGGGAACAGGCCATATATCTGGGCTAACCTGCAATGTGTTTCAGCAGGTATCAGTCTTTGACATATTATTTCTCCATAGTTTCCAGGCAACAAGCAGCATTTCAGGCAGTTCCCACATCAGAAAACAACACAGCAGAATGCACTTAAGTTGACAAGGAAAAAGCAAACCTCGACCCTACAATCAGGCACAAAATGTAAATCTATTTACTGATAGGACATCACAATGGGTTAACACACTGTTCTTTCATCTGATACCTTACTTCAAAGACAACCCAGGATGGTGGGAAAAAGTCTGCACTTTGTCAGCTGCAAGGCCTTTATGCAAAATAAGTGTGTTTGGATAGTTTAAACATTCCTACTGCAGGTTAGGCCACAACACACTATCACACCCAAAGTTCATGAGGACAACTGTTGGGCTGGTCACACCAGTGCCACAGGAATGAAAGCGCACAACTCAAGCTGTGGCCACTGAAGACTCGACGTTCCAATTTCAGATTTATCTACCAATGAGGCAACGGCACTAAAAACAGCCCTACCCACCTCAAGCCCACAGAATTCACACAGGACTCGCCTGCAGGTAACAGATTTAAGTGCTAATCGATGAAGTGAAGGGCTAGGACACTGTGATCCAGATTGCTGGCACGTGCAGACCGCATGTGGCCCATGGGCAATAGTTTGGACACCCCATAAGGGATGCTGACTTGAGACATTGTTGGGGGTTGCAGTGGCGGAGGCAGGATTTATTTTCCTTCTGTTTGAATGTGAGCTTTCCAGACTAAACAAAGCTACTTCAAAAGGCCTATTTTTTTTTCCAAAATAGGAATTTCACAATAAGGTTCAAATAGAATGATTGCTTTCTATTCGTGAAAGTAATCATGATTCTATTTGAACCTTATTGTGAAATTTCTATAATCTAAATTTAAATAAAGCAAATGAAAAGAAAAATCAGTCTTGGCAGACAAAAACTCTAAAGCACGAATTCCAAGCACCAGTTATGTGTCGCTCGTCTATCAATAACTTTGCTACTGTTCGCCACAATAGTCTGGTGAACATTTAGAAGGGCAAGCCCAACTAATCAGTTTTCACTCTTGGAATTGCTGAACTGCTGCTCATCCGCTGCTGGAACTCTCATCCATGCTTTTGTTACCTCTAGGCTTGACTATTCCATCACACTTCTGGCCAGCCTCTCACTTTCTACCCTCCGTAAACTTGAGGTCATCCAAAACTCTGCTGCCCATATCCTAACTCGCACCAAGTCCCATTCACCCATCACCCCCATGCTCGCTGAATTACACTGGCTCCCAGTCTGGCAACGCCTTGATTTTTAAATTCTCATCTTTGTTTACAAACCCCTCCATGGCCTCGCCGCTCCCCTTCTCTATAATCTCCTCCAGCCCCACAACCCTCCAAGATCTCTGCGCTCCTCCAATTCTGGCCTCTTGCGTATCACCGGTTTTTATCGCTCCACCATTGGCGACCGTGCCTTCAGCTGCCAAGGCCCCTAAGCTCTGGAATTCCCGCCCTAAACTTTTTCACCTCTCTACCTCTCCCTCTTCCTTTAAGACGCTTCTTAAAATCTACCCCGTTGACCAATCATCTGTCCTAATATCTCCTTATGTGGCTCGGTGTCAAATTTTGCTCGATAACGCTCCTGTGAAACGCCTTGGGTCATTTTACTACATTAAAGTCGCTATATAAATGCAAATTGTTGGAAGAACGTCAGTTATTTCTAAGTTCTATCACCTGATCTAAGGCACATTCTTTCTGAAGGAGTGGTCCGAAAAAACCCAGAAATTACATAAATTTCCCCCCACCTATGCCCATGCGTGGCAGTGCAGAGTGCACTTTACTTTGCACCTGAGCCATGTTGATTGCTAGGTGAATCCACTCACCATTGTGAATATCTCTTGACTTGAAAGCCATAAATTCACTTTATATAGTCTTAGCAACTGTTTTTTTTAATATAAACAACATATGCTGCTTTATATTGCTTGGTTTTTTTTAAGTCATAATGTTGTGTGTCTGTTGGCAGATATCATGCCTGCTGTAGCAGCAGAGGTAGATAACAAAACAAAAAGGACACCAGTCCCTTAGAGAGGCACTAGAAAATAATCACTCATCCCAATTAAATTTCACCTGTCCCAGGAGCAGCTCAATTGTTCCTAGCTGCAGGGAACAATTTCACACAGGCTAACGTGATCGAAAAGCAAAAACTTAAGAAACTCGGAGCACTGTTTTTATCTTCCTTAGAAGGTGCCGGGGTGGGGGGGGGGTGGGGGGTGGGGGGAGAGAGAGAGAGAAAGGAAAGAGAGGTGTGGGGGGAGAAAAAAAAATCTTTAAAATGTGGAATTTCTTCACTTCATGCATCTTTGCAGAGGGAACTAACCCGGTACCCAAACCAAAAATAATCACAATGGTAAAGGATAAAAGTGATCAGTATGAAGAAGCAGAAATTGAGGCAAGAGGCACCTGCATTCTTGAGGGAAAGTGAAATGATGATTTTGGTTTCTACCCAGAAGTTCTCAAAATCAAAATGAGCAATTCTAGTGAGGGATCTGGGGAACACAATACATTTCCTAGCTATCACACACGTGTTATGTTTACAAAATTCCACACCTGGCATTCACTGAAGACAGACTCAGGAGATTTCTGCACAGTCTCACCTCTGTTTTGGTGAAGAAAAGGTACAGCTGCTGATTATCATGTAGGATTGCAAGAGTGAAGCACCTTTCTATCTCTGCTCCTGAAGCACAGACAATACAGGAACCCTGTGCCAATCTCAAACCTCGTCTGATATTTCTCTCTGCAGGTCAATAGATCATCTATACTGAACCTAATCCACATGGTCAGTGGTATTGTTAAAACCTAGTATAAATTAGACAATGCTTTAAACAAGAAAGTGCTTCAGAAGTGGATAATGGGTGATTTAACAATGGCACCATCAAGAAAAGTGAATTTTCACTTCAGGGTGTTCAATGAAGCAGTAGCACCCTCTTCCATGGCACATTTCCACCAGGAGAAAGAAAGGAATCTCAATCACGAATCTCAGTTCCTCAGATACAGATTTTAGGAATGGCATACTAATCTTCAGATATTCAGGTTGGAAAAGTGTAAAGGAGTCCATCCTTTGGGTTCAACAGATGCAGTATAGTTTACCTGGACCGGAAAACTCACCAGCCTCAAACAGCAGAGTCTGCAACACTCCATTGGCTACACTGCCAAAGCAGCAGGCTCCCAAATTAGAAGTCAGAGTCAAACCCCAATTTCAACAGACATTCACTCTCAAGAGTTCCCAGGGGGACACTACGCAACGGGTTGCGTGAAATGCTTGTATAGGAGAAATTCCTCAATCGCAAATTTCACTCTCCATTACAAGGCAAATTATTTCTGACAACTACAAATTAAACTAGACCAGGGCAGATAGTTCTAGCTGCACCAGCTGACAACACACACAAAGGGGGAAGATTCACAAAACAAATGGTGAATCTATTTAGGCTAAAATATCTTTGATTCTAGTTGAATGCATTGCTGCTTTGGGTTATCTGGAATGCATTGCCTAAAAGGGTGGTGGAAGCAGATTCAGTAGTAATTTTCTAAAAGGGAATCGATATATATAACTTGTATTTATATAGCGCCTTTAACGTAGCAAAACGTCCCAAGGCGCTGCACAGGAGTATTTTAAGACAAAAAATTTGACACCGAGCCACATAAGGATAAATTATGGCAGGCTTGGTCAAAGAGGTAGGTTTTAAGGAGTGTCTTAAAGGAGGAAAGACAGAGAAGTTTAGGCAGGGAATTCCAGAGCTTAGGGCCCAGGCAACAGAAGGCACCCATTCAAGATGGCTCCTGGGCTGGCAGCCCCTTTTTGACCTGCTCTTCTCCAACTGTATCCGTGGTCATCCATTGTCATCCTACATTCCCACATTACAACAGTGACTCCACTTCAGAAAGTACTGCATTGGCTGTAAAGCACTTTGAGACGTCCGGTGGTCGTGAAAGGCGCTATATAAATGCAAGTCTTTCTTTCTTTTCCCTTTCTTCCCCCAATCTCCTTTCTTCAATTGCATAAGATACCCTGCCTCTGATAGTGAAGGCATTTCAGCCCAAACTACAAGTTTAAAGTTACCCCTGCAGAGTCCACTGCCCATCTTTCGTTCTCAGAGCTCTTTCAACTGCTGGAACTCTGCTGAAACTTGACCTCTATCACTGGATTCCTCGCGGACAGGACTTCGTTGACTACACGGTTTGACTCATCGGCTGTGGCGCTGCTCTGCTTTTCAGTCACTTCAAGTCTTAAGCTGCGGAATTCTTTTGTCAAATTGGTTTCCGATCTCCTGGACTTCTCCAGACATCTAGACTACGTTTCTGCTTTGAACTACATTGGATTACACTACATTTCTGCACTGGATTACACTATAAGACTTGCTTGCTGTGTCTCTATCTCTGCTGCAAAAAGATTTTTACCTTTAAACTTCTGGCTGTCTCTGCTGAACTGGTTCTACTGGTTTTTCAGCTCTGCTGGCTTGTAGGTAGTAGCTGCTACTCCACTTGCTGTCCGGTGATTGGTTCTACCGGTTTTCAGCTTTGCTAGTCACTGGCTTGTGGTTTTATTTTTTCCCCGCCGCTTTGATCTACGGTGACCTCCAACTTGTGTCAATTTAGCCATCATCTTTCTGCATCGCTACCGACTCTCATTCCTACAGCTACAACCTCCATCCTTGAATTCTCTACCCTTCAAATAGCTTCTGGACTTCATTCACCTGCTTGGACAACGGTTTGTCGATGCTCCATACTGGCCGCATCCTGCTTACGTCGGCTTTGTCCTTCCATGGGACCTCTGACTTTGACCCTGGTCTCCCTACTATTGTCCCCAACCTATTCCCTGCTACCAGGAAATATGTATTCCATTAATTATTACATTTAAACAGGTCTATGTAACCTGAGCTTTTCCCGTGTCCACTTGCGTACGCACTTTGGCTACCGCTCCAGACCCGAGCTATTCCACTTTTCCCCCCTATTTTCCTTTTCTCTCTATCCCTCCCTGACCGCACTCTCCTGTCATCATGCCTCCTTTCATCTCTCCTCTCTCGGATACACTGCCCTCCCAAATCCCTACCCCAATCCTTCATTACTCTTCGACCTTCCTACTCTCCTGCCGCCGTCCCAGGCTTGACTCCCTCTTAGATAAGCCCACAGCTTCCCTCTGTGCCTCTCTTGGCATCCTATGAAGGGCTCATCGAGGCACTCGTCGCTGCCACCTTACGAGCACAGCAACCCCAACTGTCCCATCCTACTCTCTCGCCGACCTTCCCTCCCAGCGCGCCCACTGGGGGCAAATCTAACCAATCTCCTCCCAATCCAACTCATTCCCCCCAGAACTGACACTGTGGACGCTGGCAGTGGGGCAGCCATCACCGACCCTCTCCGCATCTCCCTTAAGAATGTCCGTTCATTGCCTTGACGGAAACTTGGTTGAGGGGTGATGACACTTTACACTTAAATGAAGCCTCCCCACCTGGCTATACCTTCCACCACTTGCCCCACTCAGACCGTCGTGGTGGTGGTGTGGCTATCATCACCAAATCACACCTTGGTCTGTCCCCCTATTCCTCCGGCAGTTTCTCCTCCTTTGAGCATCTCACTTTATTCCACCTCTTTCACCTTTCATTGAAAATTCTTGTTCTCTTCTGCCCACCCAAGTACCATATACTTAAAAAGGAAATATTTGCAGGGTTATGGCAAAGAGCAGGATGAATGGGACTAATTGGTAGCTCTTTCAGAGAGTCGACACAGACATGATGGGCCAAACGGTCTCCTTCTGTGCTGCATGATTCTACGATCTTACACAGCACTACCCAAACAGGTCAGTCTGTATAGAGATTACATAGGATATACAGCACAGAAACAGGCCATTCTGCCCAACCAGTCCATGTCAGTGTTTATGCTCCACTCTAGCCTCCTCCAGTCTTTCCTCATCTAAATCTATCAGCGTAACCCTCTATTCCCTTCTCCCTCAGATGTTTGTCCAGCCTCCCCTTAAATGCATCTATACTATTCACTTCAACCACTCCCTGTGGCAGCGAGTTCCACATTCTCGCCACTCTCTGGGTAAAGACGTTTCTTCTGAATTCCCTTTTGGATTTCTTGGTGACTATCTTATATTGATGGCCTCTAGTTATGCTCTTCCCCACAAGTGGAAACATTCTCTCTGTATCCACTCTATCAAAAACCTTTCATAATTTTATAGACCTCTATTAGGTCACCCCTCAACCTTCTTTTTTCAAGACAAAAGATTCCCAAGCCTGTTCATCCTTTCCTGATATGTATACCCTCGCATTTCTGGTATCATCCTTGTAAATCTTCTCTGCACTCTCTCCAGTGCCTCTACCCTTTTTATAATATGGTGACCAGAACTGTACACAGGACTCGAAGTGTGGTCAAACCAAGGTTCGATACAGGTTTAGCATAACTTCCCTAATTTTCAATTCTATCCCTCGAGAAATAAACCCTAGTGCTTGGTTTGCATTTTTAATGGCCTTGCTAACCTGTGTGGCAACTTTTAGTGATGTGTATTTGTACTCTGAGATCCCTTTGCTCCTCTACCCCACCTAGACTCGCACCCTCCAAGTGATAAGTGGCCTCCCTATTCTTCCTATCAAAATGTAATACCTCATATTTATCTGTGTTGAACTTCATTTGCCAATTATTTCCCCATTCTGCAAGTTTATTAATGTCATCCAGTAATTTGTTGCAGTTCTCCTCAGTATTGACTATCCCCCCCCCAATTTGGTATCATCTGCAAATTTAGAAATTGTGTTGTTGATTCCAAAGTCTAAATCGTTAATGTAAATTGTGAACAGCAGTGGTCCCAGCACTGATCCTTGTGGAACACCACTACCCACCTTCTGCCACTGTGAAGAGCTACTCTTAAATTTTAGATTCTCTTAAACCTCCTCTACATACTCTTCCAACCCAGCACCATTACCCCCTTTGCCTTATGAGAAGTACATGAGATCTATAAAACATAAAAGTAATCATTCATAAATGTTGAGGCCTTGTTAGCCATTTTTCGAAGTCACTTGTTTTAGCATAATACTGTCACTAGGACTTCAGTAGAGTATAGTTGTGGGTGTATGAAGTTTTCATACCGGGTCCACTTGAACTGTGAAAAGCATCCAGCAGTACAATTGTAGACTTTTCTCTTTCTATGTCTGGAAAGAGTATATTGAGCTGGATAACACTAGGATTAGGTACTAGCATTTGCAGGTCAGTCACTGGTGGTGAGAGTGATTTGAAGTGATGAATTAAGAGCTTCCAAAAGAAGCACATTGGCACAGTATTAAAGTGAATCGGCTTGAGGAGGATGTTTCTTGGAGGGAATTGGTACCATACAGAGTAAGTCTAGTGACAACACTGATGCTAACTTTGTACAGTGCTGCTGAATTTAATTAAAAGGTTAACACAAAAGTCCTCTTCTTTAGTCTTCCTCATTTACATGTGTTGTGCAGATGAGAAGATATCCTGGACTTTACCAACGTGTACCAGAGTCAGGTAATTAGAAATACGCAGGCACACATACCCAATTTGTCAGGGAGAGGAGTGGATAAGCCTGCCCCCAAGTTTAAACTCATTTGGACCAGATCAAGCCACATACAAGATCAGCCAGGTCCATAACAATTCCCAATTCATCACAAATAAAAACAGAAAATGCTGGAAATACTCAGGTCAGGCAGCATCTGTGGAGAGAGAAACAGAGTTAACGTGTCAGGTCGATGACCTTTCGTCAGAACTGGAAAAAGTTAGCGATGTAACAGATTTTAAGCAAGAGCAAGGGCAGGGAAAGGTGGGAGGGGGAGGAATGAACAAAGGGAAGGTCTGTGATAGAGTGGAAGGCAGGATTGATTAAATGACAAACGGTATGATTGTACAAAGCAAAAGGAGATGGTAATGGGACAAGCAAAGAAATGAGATGAGTCTAGAAGAGGTGTACATGGGAATGGCAGAATCATCAACAGTTGCCATGTGAAAAAATAGGGGCAGAGGTAACGGTCTGAAATTGTTGAACTCTATGTTGAGTCCAGAAGGCTGTAAAGTGCGTAAGCGAAAGATGAGGTGCTGTTTCTCGAGCTTACGTTGAGCTTTGTTGGAACAGTGTAAGAGGCCGAGGGCAGAGAGGTCAGAGTGGGAGTGGAGCGGAGAATTAAAGTGACAAGCGACCGGAAGCTCGGGGTCATGCTTGCAGGCTGAACAGAGGTGTTCCGCAAAGCAGTCACCCAATCTGCGTTTGGTCTCCCCAATGTAGAGACGACCGCATCGTGAGCAGCGAATACAGTACACTAAATCGCTGTTTAACCTGGAAGGAGTGCTTGGGGCCCTGGACAGTGGGAAGGGAGGAGGTAAAAGGGCAGGTGTTGCATCTCCTGCACTTGTACGGGAAGGTGTCGTGGGAAGGAGAAGGGGAGGGGGTGTTGGGGGTGATTGAGTGAACCAGGATGTCGCGGAAGGAGCGGTCCCTTCGGAATGCTGAAAGGGGAGGGGAGGGGAAGATGTGTTTGCTGGTGGGATCATGCTGGAGATGGCAGGAATGGCAGAAGATGATCCGTTGAATGTGGAGGCTGGTGGGGTGAAAAGTGAGGACAAGGGGAACCCTATCGTGGTTCTGGGAGGGAGGGGAAGGGGTGAGGGAAGTAGTGCGGGAAATGGAATGGACATGGTCGAGGGCCATGTTAACTACGGTAGAAGGGAATCCTCGGTTGAGGAAAAAGGAAGACATACCTGAAGCACTGATATGGAAGGTGGCATCGTCAGAACAGATGCAACAGAGACAGAGAAACTGAGAGAATGGACTAGTGTCCTTACAGGAAGTGGCATGGGAGGAAGATGGCTTATAGTGGATGTTTGTCGATAGCCTATCCCCAGAAATGGAAACAGAGAAGTCGAGGAAGGGAAGAGAAGAGTCGGAGATGGACTATGTGAAGGTGAGGAAAGGGTGGAAATTGGAAGCAAAGTGAATGAAATTTTCAAGTTCAGGGCGAGAGCAGGAAATGGCACCGATACAGTCATCGATGTACCGGAAAAAGAGGTGAGGGAGGGGACCTGACTAGGACTGGAACAAAGAATGTTCCACATATCCCACGAAAAGGCAGGCATAGCTAGGACCCATGCGGGTTCTCATATCAACACCTTTAATTTCATCACAGCTATAGCATGTCCCACCAAACTGATTACATTAAACTCGAGAGTACAGTTCAGTTGCGTGCTTTCACAGTGAAGTTGCACTAGGATAGAAAGCTACTCATTTATAATGGATGCAAGACACCGTTTCCAGCATCAAAAACAGTCAAACAAACCTCCAGCCACTATAGTCTGACTCATGTCATTTACTGTCCCATATAATAACACCAGCTCAGCCTTGTGCGACTGCATCAAGCTGTGTATAGACCCTCGGTACGCAAACACCAAGTGTCACTACGTGCTGAGGTTCTATCTGTCCCCGGTGTTGCGAAGGATGGTCTGGCCACGCTGCCGCAGAATGCTCCATTCAGTTGGACAGTGCCGGACCACCTGTCCTTCGCAGAAAAGTTTGCACAGGAAAACATCTTTGGCCACAAGTCAATCAAGCAATGGTCTACAGTACTGTAGGAGTGCTGCATTGTCAGAGGTGCCATCTTTTGAGACATCTGGCAAACATTTAACCCTCAGACAAAACCTCCAAAACAGGTCAGCTGGACATTCGCCTCATTGTTGTTTATGGGATCTTGCTGTGTGTAAACAGCCCGCTGCATTTTCTATGTGCAAACTGCGACTGCACTTCAAAAAGTATTTAATTGGCTGTGAAGTGCTTTGGCACACCTTGAGGATGTGAAAGGGCCTATATATTATATATTTTGAAGAGTGATGGCTGTTACATCATCAAACACAGCAGTCATGTTGGGCACAGCAAGGTCCTACGAGTAGCAATGAGACTGTTGACCCTTTAATCTGTTTTGGTGGAGTTGCTGAAGGACAAGTGTTGAGCAAGATACCAGGAGAACCCCGCTTTTCTTCAAATAGTGCTATGGAATCATATTTTTAAAAAGTCAAGATATTCAAATACCCCAAATGTGCCTTAGCACTTAAAAATATTAGCCATAGAAAGTACATTTAATGTGCACTTTTTTGGGTTGCGGGAAAAATATTGACAGGCGAAGACTACAGATGATAATATGCTAATGTTTATTAGCATTCTCTAAAGCTGTCCTAGATGCAACTATGAAGCATATAAAATGTATGTTACACTTCAATTACAAAAGATAATGCAGTACATTCATCTGGTATGATACAATTATAAATTTTAACCCATTAGATCTCATACATCCAAATATTACAGCAGTTTCGATGCTACTTAATCACTACTTTTTAAACAAATTTTTCTACACCAATTTCTTTATGCAATTCAAGGCTTGAAAAAATAAAAATGCTGTCAACACAGCAACAAATAGCAAATAAAGCGTTGGGTTCAAGCTTACGAAAAAAGGACTTAAGGAGTGTTCGTCAGACAAGCTGCTTAAGTGACTTCAGAGGATGAAATTCTTGGGCATTGCAACAAGAATGCACTGAACTAATGTGAACAGATACTGCAGGTTTTATACCATTACAGTAGCCCACAAATAAACCACTACATGTATAACAAGCCTGATGTGCTACTAAACAAGTTGCAACACCGAAATTTTTACCTAGATGGCCTAGAAGGGATTTTGGTTTAATTTATATTATGGAAGTTAAATTCAGTTCAGTTAACTTCCAGAAATACATATTATCCAGAATGTTGATTCGGATCATGAGTTGCAGTTTCAAAACAAGTGGTTGTAAAAATTACTTATTCTCGTATACCAGATCAGGAGACGACAATGGGAAGACATCCAGCATCTTAACAATATTTGCACCTTTAACACTAGAATGATTTTCATTCAAAGGTGCCTAGGAGCAGGCTTAGCTAAATGGATTATGTAGTTACCACATAGCTTCCACGCGCCATGGGGGGGGGGGGGGGGGCTCAATTTCTCATTCAATACAATAGGTTTGATTGACAGCTCAGCAACCAATCATTGACACACGGACCTGAGGGAGAGGTCAACCTTGCCTGTGTGTCTGTCTCTAAAAAAAAACCAGAACAGTCAGAATGAGTCATGAAGGTTTAGTTTTCTATGGCTAATGCGTATAGAATTGGCCACCAAAAATGATCGGGTACCCAAATAAATCCTTCAGGAATCAACCTGAGCTTCACTATTTCTCCCATTAGGTCCCTGGGGGTGTATATGATGGCTAGCTCGAACTGGAGGTAACTATGTGCAACAGATGTATTGTTGGATACAGAGTGCAGCCTTGACAGTTTACTTACTAACCAGCTGTTTTGAAAAACTTTTCAAGCAGAAAAGTTTCTTTCCCAAGAATTTATATTTTTGAGGCACAAAAGACTATTTCTGGATCATCTCTATTCTTTCTACAAAACCCTCAGAGTCTGGACAATAAAACTGGAATTCTATGGCTAGCTGAAGCGCTGGTTCTGTATTCCTTGTATTTCACAACAGATCTAAGGAAAGTTTAATTTATCAACGATGGCTGGCAGTGCAACTGAAAATATTTTTACAATGAATCATACAAAGTGCTTGTTTACAATTTCTTCAGAATTAGCTCTTCACATACATTTAGAAAAAATTGCGACTTCTTGAAATTTTCGGTTTCCCTGATCTAAACATTAGATGTTCAAGTGTACGAATCGTATGACGCAGATTACAAAAATACTCTATTTTTCCAAAGATAAATTTATTCTTTTACGGACGTTTCTACTGGGACTCCATTTAGGTTCCAAGTTTGAAGATATCTTTTCCTGGGCGAAAAAGAGTTCACACTGCTTAACCCCTAACATTGCTGCCTCCTTTAAAGCTTAATTTAATAACCCAAAGTGCTCATCTTTTTGATCCATCTCAGGTTCAGTGAAACAGCTTCCTGTAAAGACAAAATCACTCACCTTACTACTGTTGCCACTGGACTTTTTTTTTATAAATTTGTTTATGGGATGTGGGCGTCACTGGCAAGGCCAGCATTTATTGCCCATCCCTAATTGTCCATGAGAAGGTGGTGGTGAGTCGCCTTCTTGAACCGCTGCCCCTCTTACTTCCTTTTTCACTTCCCCTCTGAACTTTCTATATGTTAAATGTGAAAAGTCGCACAACACCAGGTTATAGTGCAACAGCTTTATTTGAAATCACAAGCTTTCGGAGCGCTGCTCCTTCGTCAGGTGAAGTGAAGAGATGCATATAGGCACAGCATATATAGTCAGAGAACACTGCCAGATGATTACAGTTAATCTTTCTAACTGCCCTATATCACACCTCGGCAGAGAGATAATCACGGCAATCACAGGTGTGGATGGTGTCCAAACCTTCACTTCACCTGACGAAGGAGCAGCGCTCCGAAAGCTTGTGATTTCAAATAAAGCTGTTGGACTATAACCTGGTGTTGTGTGACTTCTCACATTTGTCCACCCCAGTCCAACACCGGCATCTCCACATCATGGCTTCTATATGTTAGGGAGGGAGTTCCAGGATTTTGACCCAGCGACGATGAAGGATCTGCGATATACTTCTAAGTCAGGATGGTGTGTGACTTGGAGGGGAACTTGGAGGTGGTGGTGTTCCCATGCGCCTGCTGCCCTTGTCCTTCTCGGTGGAAGAGGTCGCGGGTTTGGGAGGCGCTGCCGAAGAAGCCTTGGCGAGTTGCTGCAGTGCATCTTGTAGATGGTACACACTGCAGCCACGGTGCGCTTGTGGTGGAAGGAGTGAATGTTTAAGGTGGTGGATGGGGTGCCAATGAAGCGGGCTGCTTTGTCCTGGATGGTGTCGAGCTTCTTGAGTGTTGTTGGTGCATTGCTACCAATACACTACGGGATAAATGCAATTGCCAAATATGCTACTTGCAAGATGCTCTTAATTTATCTCAAATTCTTTCCATCACCACCACCAGTATTTCACCCTAGTGCTATATAGCAAAAAGTGCTCCCTCCAGCTACAACCTACGTTTGGAAAGTGCAAAATCTCTAATTGCACTGCTGGGTGTTTTTCACTATTCAAGGGGTCAAATATTGAAAACTTCGCAGACCCATTATACTTTAGTGCACCAGTAACAAGACTGTTGCATACTGCTTATAAACAAATTAATCAATTCTTTTTTGTTTAAAAACCTTTACTTGTCCCCCAAAAATTAATTAGAGGAAATGCACTGCAACTTCATGAAGGGGGAGGCACACCCTTTTAGGGTAACAGCAGTAATAGAATAGCCACACCGTGTACAAACGGTACAATTAAATGATATGAATCACACCAGCACTGCACATTTAAAAAGTATTTGATTATTTTTGGGACAGAAATGCCCCTTAATTCTGAGAACAAGCTAATGACAGCAGCAGGAAATGTAAAATATTTAGTTTAATAAAAAAACGTTTTAAGTAGTGACAGTTTGAAAATAACTTTAAAGCAATGTTTATCCATTAATTGATCGCATTTTGGAGGAGACTGTGGGTATTAACTGAAGAAGTAAATTCTGACCAACAAAATCTACACAAGAATCTTGTTTTCCTCAACTTTTTAATCGACATTCATGGGTAAAATCGAACACAATGACCAAGAAATCGATTTCTTGCTTCATCCTTGCTACGGAATGTGTTTGGCAATTATCTTCTTCTTTAAAAAAACTTTTAAAGTTCTTGAAAAGTTGTCAAATTGACAAACATCCAACAATATTTATGGGCGCATTGCTAACGAAAAGAAAACAGACAATTTCTTAGCTGCTAAAGTTTTATCTTGCATCAACAAAACCTTTGATCCGATCTATAAAGGGTAATCCGTTTTCACTGTTCGGACCATAGTCAGTGACCCGTCACTGTAACACTCCATTGAGTACTTTATGATACAGAATAGAATATAAATCAGTTAATTACCTTTCAGCTGATCAGCCACCACACTCTGCGTGCCAACCCTCTCCATCACTTTCCCATCCTCCTTCAGATAACGTTCATCCAAGTACTTGGCCGTAACCTCAGAAAGGTGGACCTTTCCGGCCACCCCAAGCTGTTCCATCAGATTGGCCAAGTTCACATCGTTGGACCAAACGTCAAACTTGAAGCGTTTCATTCCCAAAATGCCGCACAGGACGGTGCCCGTGTGCACCCCGACCCTCATGTTGACCATCTCTTTCTTCTCCTGGCAGAACTGCTCGATGGCCTGAATCATGCCCAGTCCCATCTCGATGCAACAGTACGCGTGGTCGGAGCGGGGCTCGGGGCAACCGGCCACGCAGTAGTAGCAGTCGCCCAAGGTGCTGATCTTCTCGCAGCCAGTGCCTTCACAGAGACGGTCGAAGCGTCCGAAAAGGTCGTTGAGGAGGCCAACCAGCAGGTGGGCGGACTTGTTGGCGCTCATCTTGGTGAAGCCCACTATGTCGGCGAAGAGGATGCTGACGGGCTCCATGCGCTGCATGGTGAAGGGCCTGAAGATGATGTGCGCCCTTTGGATTGAGGTCTTCTTCTTCTTGCTCTTGGGGCTGGAGGTCGAGTAGCGCTTGAAGGAGTTCTCGCTCTCATCGTCCCCTTGCTTCATCAGCTCGTCCGCCACCATCCTGGGCATGACCGAGTGGATCATGCGCTCCTTCAGGGCTTTCTCCACTTCCAGGTCCTTGCCGTGCATGATGGACTGGCCCACCTTCAAGAAAGTGGTGCGGGAGCGCACCTGCGACATGGTGAAGAGGTGGATGCCAACGGCGTGCACACAGGCGTGCAGGAAGACCTTGGCCAGAGCCTCGAGCAGCAGGTGCTGGCTGTGGCCGTGGCCCGGCGCCCAGTGCCACTCGGCGCTGCCCAGGTGATAGCCCAACAACTCGAAGAGCAGCGAGTAAGAGACGCCGAAGAGGAAGCAGAGGTAGAGGGGCAGCGGCATGACCGTGTAGAGCAGCAGCAGCACCTCCACGCAGATGGAGAAACTCCCCACCGGCGACAGGTAGGTCCAGCAGGGAGACGGGCCTCGGCTGTCGTTCCAGCTGCAGCCTATGCCGCTGGCCGGGCTGCCGTTGCCTCCGACGGCTTGGAAGCGGGTGGCCAGCGACAGGGCGAAGACCAGCAGCGTAAAGAGCAGGGAGATCCTGACGTAGTGGCGGGAATACAGGCCGCTGAAGGTGACCGCCAAGAGGCCAGCGCAACACAGCATAAAGAGCAAGGTGGGCGCCAGGAAAGCGACCGCCAGACCCCGGCCCGCCTCCCTCACGCTGCAGCCGAAGTAAATGGCCCAGAGCAGCGCGGCCACCATGAGGTAGAGCAGCGCGTACCTGAAGCGGCGCTGGGTCTGCGGGAAGCAGCGCTCCAAGCACGCGTCCTCCAGGTTGCGCGAGTCGAAGGCGGGGTCCCACCACTTGTCCGACGCCCGCTCGAAGAGCTGAGGGAACCTGAGGCGGCGGCGGCGGGGACTGCGGGCCGCCCGCTTGACCGACTCGCCCGAGCTGCAGCTGGACGAGATGCTGTACTTGGTGGGCCCGGGGCCTTGGTGGTGGTGGTGCTGTTGCTGCTGAGGAGGCTGCTGCCGGAGAGGAACCGCCGCCTGCTGCTGCTGCTGCTGGTTGTGGCTCTTGATCTTGACAGCGACATGGTTGCAGTCCCCGCTGGCGTCGCAGTAAACCTCGGTGCCGCGCAGCTGCTGGGCCGCCATGTAGAGTGTCCGCGACCCGCCGGGGAGTGTGGAGGGAGCCGGAGTCGGCGCCCCGCCGCTAACGCTGTCGCCGTGTGGTGCTGTGCAGTGTACGGCCGCTCACTCGCTCCATCCACCATTTCCGCCGCAGCCGGGGCTGAGAGAGGAGGGGGCGCCACACATCCGGGCACTCGCCGCCGGAAACAACGGCTGCGCTCGCTCGCTCAGACGCGCGCGCTGCTCCTCTCGCTCCTTTAATCAAATCCCACCCGCCAACCGTCACACAGGAGCGTGCCTGGAGCCTGGGCCACGTGATACCGTGGGGCGCGGCCTCCACTGCGCCAGCGCTGGGGAAGGGGAGGCGGGAAGGAGGCGAATGCCAAGAGGCTGAGGTGAAGCAGCGGCGGCGGCTCAATGGATAACTGCACTACCTAAGGTGTTGGGTAAGTCCATCATTTAGTATGCTACTAATGGCTCAGTGGGGTAAGTCCATCACTTGGAGAGGGTGCAGAGGAGATTGACCAGAATGGTACCAGGGATGAGGGACATATCTCCAGTTACGTGGGGAGACTGGAGAAACTCCTTAGAGCAGCGAAGGTTAAGGGGAGATTTAATAGAGATGTTCAAAATCTTGAAGGGTTTTGATGGAGTCAATAATGAGAATCTGTTTCCACTGGCAGGAGGGTCAGTAACCAGAGGGCATAGATTTAAGGTAATTGATAAAAGAACCAGAGGTGATGTGAGGTATTTTTTTTTTACACAGCGAGTTGTTGTGATCTGGAACGCACTGCCTGAAAGGGTGGTGGAAGCAGATTCAGTAGTAACTTTCAAAAGGAAATTGGATAAATACTTGAAGGGAAAAAGTTTACAGGGCTATGGGAAAGAGCAGGGGAGTGGGATTAATTTGATAGCTCTACCAAAGAGCCAGCACAGACATGATGGGCCAAATGGCCTCCTTCCATACCGTATCATTCTGTGATTCTATAAAGACTTACCCCATTGAGCCAATCACTTGGTGTGGTAAAGGTGGTTCAGTACGAGGTAGGTGTATCACTTGGTGTGGTACAGCTGGCTGACAGAACCACAGAAGGCCATTCGGCCTATCGTGTCTGTGCTGGCTCTTTGCTAGAGCAATTCCACGGCCCTACTCTCCATATAACCCTGTATTGACTTCCCAACCAGAGGCTCAGGCAGCAACCACAGTAGTGTGTATATATAGAGCCTGCAGTTACACAGACATCTTATGACCCTCAGAAGGAGGTGATGAACCACCCTTGTCCCAGGAAGCCTTCAGCCAGCCATCTCATTTCCTTATGCCACTACCTTAGCACCTAGAGGGAGCACTAAATTAGTAGCAGACACTGACTATACATTATCACAGAGGGCAAACACTGGGGTAAAAAAACGCTGACACTGCTCAAAGCCCACTACAGGTACTCAAATAAACTTTGGGAATGTGGACTTGAACTTTGTGCTGGGAGTTCTTTTGTCTCATGGGGTACTTCTGCTTCAGGATATGACTGGATGTGCATGCATGGTGGGTGCGGTATAATAAAGGGTTCTGATGTAACATGGGACCTGTTTGACTATTCATTGGGAACATTATACATGAATGCTTTTGCTGGGGGTGGGGGTGACTTCCAGGTTTTAAGAGAATTGGCTCTCCACTAAACTTTGCCAGTTTATCTCACTGTGCTGGTGCTCCAGTGGAGTTGGTAACTCCTGGGCCTCGACTTCATTGTCATCTCCTTCAGCCCCTTCCTCTTCCCCCTTCTACAAGATGAGTCATCTTCTGAGAACGCTATTATTCCACATACAAGGCCGACTGTAATTTTGAGACCTTTTTACGAGGCTGTTCAGCATTTCACCCCCACTCCCAGACTGGCCAATTTAATGCCTGATCTGTATCCTCATGGAGGCATGTGCCGCATTATGCTCGCTTTCTGTTACAGTTCTTGGATTCCACACAAGAGCCACAACTTGAGAGGATATCCTTGGTCACCCAGGATCCATCCATCCATCCAGGGTGGGGACTGCCTTGCAATAATGATGGGTCTATAGACTGGCAGAGATTAAATGCATTATGGCAATTTCCAGGGTACTTGGTACCTGCATGTGGCTCTGATGATCACATACCTGTATGTTTACCTGAAAAGCTTTCAAGTTTCTATTAATTTGTTTTTAAGAAAAAATAAGAACACTAATTAGGATGAGGAAAGGCACTAGCATAGATTTTTTTGTTTGGGATTTAGTTACATGTGTTATTAGCACCCACTGGTCATTAGTGTGCTGATTTTGTGGGTTAAGTTTCATTTATATAGTGTGGGTGAGCCTGGCCTTGGAAGTTCTCAGGGAAGGAGTGGCAGCATATGGGGATAAAAATGTTGGCAGCAATTACAAAGGCTGTTACTATTTTGAATACGTCAATTTTTAAAAATATCTATTTCAGTGTTTGCAAAGATTTTGGGGCAATAGCAATGCCTGGCAGAACCCAGTGACTGGCACAATAAACATGGCGGCAGGGAACCTTCTTCTCTTCTTAGGCAGTCCCTCGGATCTGAGGATGACTTGCTTGCACGCTAAAACTGAGTTCTCAGGTGACTGATGAGTCCAATGCGGGACCTACAGTCTCTGTCACAGGTGGGGCAGACGGTGGTTGAAGGGACGGGTGGGTGGGATGCTTGGGTTGACGTGCGCTCCTTCCGCTGTTTGCGCTTGGCTTCCGCTTGCTCCCGGCGAAGAGACTCGAGGTGTTCGGCGCCTTCCCCGGATACTTCTCCTCCACTTTGTGCAGTCTTGGGCCAGGGATTCCCAGGTGTCGGTGGGGCTGTTGCACTTTTTCAAGGAGGCTTTGAGGGTGTCTTTGAAGCGTTTTCTCTCCTCACCTGGGGCTCTCTTGCCGTGTCGGAGCTCCGAGTAGAGCGATTGTTTTGGGAGTCTCGTATTGGGCATGCGGACGATGTGGCCCGTCCATCGGAGCTGATCGAGAGTGGTCAAAGC
Organism: Squalus acanthias; assembly: GCA_030390025.1. Taxonomy (NCBI): domain Eukaryota; kingdom Metazoa; phylum Chordata; class Chondrichthyes; order Squaliformes; family Squalidae; genus Squalus; species Squalus acanthias. The sequence continues at coordinate 15,953,217 of CM059442.1, read as the reverse complement.
TTCGATGCTGGGGATGTTGGCCTGAGCGAGAACACTGACGTTGATGCGCGTATCCTGCCAATGGATTTGCAGGATCTTGTGGAGGCAGCGTTGGTGGTACCTCTCCAGTGCTTTGAGGTGCCTACAGGAGAGCGGGTATCACTACTGCTCTGTAGACCATGAGCTTGGTGCTGGGTTTGAGGTCCTGGTCTTCAAACACTCTCTTCCTCAGGCGACCGAAGGCTGCACTGGCACACTGAAGGCGGTGTTGGACTTCGTCATTGACATCTGCCCTCGTTGACAGTAGGCTCCCGAGATATGGAAAGTGGTCCACGTTGTCCAAGGCCTCGTCATGGATTTTGGTAATCAGGGAGCAGTACTGTGTGGCGGGGGCAGGTTGGTAGAGGACCTTTGTCTTACGGATGTTTAGTGTAAGGCCCATGCTCTCGTACGCTTCGGTGAAGGTGTTGACGATGGTTTGGAGTTCAGCCTCAGAGTGTGTGCAGACGTAAGCGTCGTCTGCATACTGTAATTCGATGACCGAGGATGGGACGACCTTGGATCTGGATTGGAGGCAACGGAGGTTGAAGAGTTTCCCGTTCTGTAGATTAGCTCCACTCCAGCGGGGAGCTTACTGAGGGTGAGATGGAGCATTGCAGCCAGGAAGATCGAGAAGAGCGTTGGTGCGATGACACAGCCTTGCTTGACCCCGGTCTGTACGTGAATTGGGTCTGTGGTGGATCCGTCGGTCAGTATCACGGCTTGCATGTTGTCGTGAAGCAGGCGGAAGATGGTGACAAATTTTTGAGGGCAGCCGAATTTGAGGAGGACACTCCATAATCCCTCACGGTTGACGGTGTCGAAGGCTTTTGTGAGGTCAAAGAAGGCCATGTACAGCGGTTGGTGTTGTTCCCTGCATTTCTCTTGTAGGTGACGCGCGGTGAAGATCATGTCCATTGTGCCCCTTAGTGGGCGGAATCCGCATTGCGACTCTGGGAGGAGCTCTTCAGCCACTGGGAGAAGGTGATTGAGGAGGATTCTTGCGATGACTTTCCCCGTGGCAGACAGCAGGGAGACTCCTCTGTAATTACCGCAATCGGACTTGGCACCTTTCTTGAAGATGGTCACGATTACGACGTCTCAGATCCCCTGGCGTACTCTCCTCCTTCCAAATAAGAGAAATGAGTTCATGTATTCACGCCAATAATGCTTCTCCGCCATGTTTTAGCGCCTCGGCGGGGATTCCATCTGCTCCTGATGCCTTGTTCTTCAGTTGTCAGATGGCCTTTTCAACCTCGTGTCGGGCTGGGGTTGTGCAGAGGTGGTGGCAGGTAGCATGCTGCGGGATGGAGTTGAGGACAATCGCGTTGAAGACAGAGTCTCGGTTAAGGAGATCTTCAAAGTGCTCCTTCCAGCGGGCACTGACTGCCTCTCTGTCCTTGATGAGTACCTCTCCGTTCTTGGCCCGCAGTGGGGTAAGAATTTGGGTGCTTGGGCTGTAGCTGGTCTTGACTGCGCTAAAGAATCCACGCACGTCGTGGTTGTCGGCGAGCTGCTGGATCTCCTGCACTTTCTCCACCCACCATCTGTTCTTTAGGTTGCGGGTTTTTTGTTGGACCTCGGCCTTCAGGCGCCTATAGAGCTGCTTTCTTGCTCTCGAACCAGGGAACCAGGACTGTGGCGAGTGCGTCTAGTGCCAGCATAAAACCTGACAAAAATTGCATTGGATGCTAAATCCCCATAGGCTGCCACTTACCTTAAAGTGGACGTTACCCATTATCCCCTCTAAGCTGTTCTCCAACCCCAACCTTCCTCCCCAAGAGAACTTCCACGGCCAGCCTCAATATTTGGGAACTAAATGGGTGGGAATCTAGTTTAATGTTTAACCCTCACTATGCCTGTTAATCTGGCGTTAATCTGATTTCAATGGCAATGAATTTTGGGTGGTTTCTATAACGGGCATCCGATCCTCAATTCCAGTTTTATGCCCAGGCGGCAAGTTGAAAATCTACCCAATGTCTCTCTGAACTAACAATTAACAGTTAATAATGTAAAACTATCTGAAAAATTCATTCTGTAGCTTGTTTCACGAATAATTTGAGAAAACACAGAGGGAAACCCAAAAATCCTTTTGCACCATGAGGATATCCAGTCATCTGGCCACTGGCCGTGATAGCATTCAATTGATGCGCGCCTTGGAAATATTGCACATGCTCAGGCTGCACCATCTCCCTGAATCCAAGAGTGATCGCTCTGGAGCAAAGTGTCAACTTCAAGCTCAGAATTTTGAGAGGGGCCGAGTTTCTTGTAAAAAACATTAATGAAGCTTCTGAAATGCGTGAAAGACAACTTCACCAGTAAGTCTAATTATTCTGCTATATATAACTTTTAATGTTTTTATTATGTTAGTTTTATTTTGGGTCCTGAGGTGGGTGGGGTGGGGGGGGGGACAGCAGCTGAAAGGAAATTTAAAAGGTGTCTTGAGCAATTTGCTTTCTCCTTTCAGCGCCTCGATTTCAAAATTCTCATCCTTGTTTTCAAATCCCTCCATGGCCTCGCCCCTCCCTATCTCTATAATCTCCTCCAGCCCCCCCCCCCCCCCCCCCCCCCCCCGAGATATCTGCCTCTAATTCTGCCCTCTTGAGCATCCCTGATTATAATCGCTCAACCTTTGGTGGCCATGCCTTCTGTTGCCTAGGCCATAAGCTCTGGAATTCCCTGCCTAAACCTGTCCGCCTCGCAACCTCTCTTTCCTCCTTTAAGACGCTCCTTAAAACCTACCTCTTTGACCAAGCTTTTGGTCACCTGTCCTAATTTATCTTTGTGGATCGGTGTCAAATCTTTTGTCTTAAAATTCCTGTGCAGCGTTTTGGGACGTTTTACTACATTAAGGGCGCTATATAAATACAAGTTGTTGTTGTTTATAATAAATTTGTACATGATCAGATTACAATTGATTTTCAGTAGCAATTAAAAAATGCATATCTGTCAGTCAGTTTTCTTGTTCTTTTATGAATATATAATTGCAGCAATGAAAGTATAATTTTAGAAAGATTTGCCTGAAATTTTGCTTAAATTTGCTGATGATTAAGTGTGACAGAAAAGTGTGATGCCTAAAAGTGTGACATGCAGAATGTGCACACTCATTCTCTTTTTGATATACTACTAGCACCTCTCCTGTGGCGCTGCTCACTAGTTGGGAGACAGGGCTGTTTTATGCCATGTATCAGGGTCACTGATTTACAGCGAGGGAATCACTCAAATTCTGTTTTTAGAACTTGGGGAAGTCTTTGATTTTTACTGGTGTTTTGGAAATAAAATTCAGTAACTGTCCAAGTTTCTTATCATCACAGAATTACAGTTTTAATATGTTTGTCAGCCTTAGATCAGTGGTGCACTCTTGCCTCTGAGTCAGAAGGTTGTGGGTTCAAGTTCCAGTCCAGAGACTTGAGGACAGAATCCAGGCTGACACTATAGTCTAGTACTAATGGAATGCTGCACTGTCGGAGGTGCCGTCTTTCGGAGGGGCCCCGTCTGCCTCCTCGAGTGAACTTGATCCTATGGCACTATTTTGAAGAAGAGGAGAAAAGAAGAGTTCTTCTTGGTGCCCTGCCCAATATTTATCCTTTAACTAACGTCACTAAAACAGATGATCTGGGTATTTATTTCATTACTGTGTGTGGGAGCTTGCTATTTGCAAATTGGCTGTTGCATGTCCTACATTACAACAGTGACTACACTCCAAAACTACTTCATCGGCTGTAAACACTTTGGGACGTCCTGAGATCATAAAAGACACAATAGAGATGCAAGTTCTTTCTTTCTTTGCGTATATATATATAACTTTTATGTTATAATTTATTAAAGCCCACGATACACAAGAAGGTAATGTGTAGGAAGTAGTTACGTTGGCTTTAGCAGTAGTGAGAATGAGACTTGTGGGTTTTAAAAGCAGTTATAGAAATGCTGGGCTCTGGTAATGTTGTGAGGTGGGTCTGCGGTGTGGACCTATGGCAGAGAGGGACCCTGAGGTTTGGCAGCACTGGGGAATGGAATGTGGGATTTCACTTGGTGGTTTCTGCAGCATGAGGAGGGCACAATATTATAGATCGACAGATTATTATTATTTTAATACTTTTCCTGTTTTACTTGAAGTCACGTGGAAGGGAGGGGAAGTTCACTATTTCATTTTGGTATTGACTCCTCCGACAGTCCTGCGGGGCTGAGGAACCAGCCAAGTCAGATCACTGTAGGAAATCAGCTGGCTCAACTTCAAGTCAGAATTGACTGCAATAGCTTTCAATTACTGAGTTTTCAATATGGCAGGAACCCCATCCTCCTCTCGGGCTGTGCCAGTTGTTTTGTTCATCCATGTTCCTCAGTGCCCCAAGTTTTGTCAGTTTTATCTAATGTCACTGACATCTTGCCAGGGATGAGTTTCATGCGTACCAGCACCGCTCCGGCCACTCTTCATTTATGAGCCAGCAGACTATTCCAGCAATTGGGGCATCACTGTTGAAGTCAATCCTGTCTTCATCCAACATCTGTACGCGGGCACTTTCCAGCAGCTGTCACTCCATAACAATCAAGAGTGGGAATCTGGCTGGACATTTCATCTGCTTAACCCAGGCACTCTGAGACCAGTTCAAGTAACCTAATTATTGATATCAACGGACTTGGCACAGACCGGGAATAGAAGCTGAATCCTTCTGGTCTGTATGGCTCAGTACCACACCACATGATGCATTAATTTACTAAACCATTGGTGGAGCTTGAAGACTATAACTAGTTGCAATTTCGGTCTCAATTGACATCTGTTACCAGAAATGTGTGATGCCTAAAAGTGTGACAGATGGAAAGTTCACACACACATTCTCCTTTTTGATATACTACTAGCAAATCTCCTGTGACACTGCTCACAGGCTGAGGTAGGAGCTGGTTATGAGGAGAAATCTGAGCACAGTCCTGCATCATCCTATGACCTGACACCACATGTTGGAGAACCAATCAGTTGAGCAGGAAATTACTTGAGAACCCGGTCACAAACTACCGCAGAGCTCAGCTCTTGGTGGCACTTTGTCTGATGGATTGCACTTCAAATTGAACTTTGCACTATGGACTGATTGATTTTACCCTGTATATGTTTCTCTTTTAATTATAGCAAGTGCTTTACTAATTCAGGTGAATATTTAAAGTTTCAATAATTCTTCACCTGAATGTATGCCAAAAATGAAGAGTGCAAACCCCACACAAATTGAGCTTGCTGGAACTGTAGAAGGCAACAGTGAATGAACATGCAATCTAATAGCAGGAGCTGATCAAATAAAACCCATCAGATTAAATTGCTTCAGACAAACACAGCATCACACACAGAATAAATCCCAGCAGATTTCTTTTGAACACAAAATACAGACTGTAAATAAAGACACGCTTCAATCCAGGGAATTATTCTAGATAAGCGTTCTAGATTAAACTTTGGCCAAGAGACAATCAGATGGGGGAAAATTATCTTGTAACATCCAGGCTGTGTGGTAGATTTTCCAAGTCCTGGCCCTGCATCTGGGACTATTGGATCAGCTGGGTACAGCAAATGCAGGAAGATTGGGTGGGAAGGAGTGCACCCTGTAACTGAGCTCTGCCTGATTTTTCCATTCCATTTAAATTAATGGACAGAAAATCATTTGGGCTCCTCTAGCCTAGATTAAGTCTTGGGAGTGCCACTTGAACCCACAACCCTCTGACTGAGAGAGAGAGACATACACACGCTCTCGTTCACACTTACATATTTTTGGATGAGTTCCAGCTTTCACTTAGAAAACTGAAGGCGCCTCCTTTTAAATTGTAACCTTAATTATCAGGAACCCTAACCACCACCATTCCCCCTCCCACTCCAATTATCAGGATCCCTTAGGCCAACTGTTGATGGGCAAATAGACTGGAGAGTGCAAATCCATTTTAAACTGATTACAGCGGAAGTTGGTGACGTTACAAGAGGGTGGCCTTGGTGAAAAATTGAATAGCTCAGGGTTGAGTGAGACACCAAAACTGTGCCTTGGCAAGTAGCTGGGAAGAGAATGGAATCAGAGGGCGAGGGTGCACTCTCTGGCAAGAACTGAACAGAACTGTTTTAGTCTTGCTGATGTAGTTTGAGGAAGTTGTTGCTCCTCCCTGGCTTGATGTGGGATAAGCGGTCGAACAGCACAGTAGTGATCGAGGGTGGTGTTGGAGGGGTAGAGTTCAGTGTTGTAAAAGCAGTCTTAAGCCACTTTAGTGCTTGTTAAGAGTCCTATAACTTTCCCCCACTTCTGCTCAATGTCTGTTCCCTCCTTTCCTATATCTGTGAAATGTTTGGGGATATTCTGCTACATTAAAGGTGCTATATCAGTGCAAAGTGTTGTTTTAAAGAAGCTTTTTTGCTCCTGTTAAGGATATCGTTGTTACATCGGAGCAGAGCCTGAAGCAGTGCTGGCAGTCAATATTCTTCTGTTAGTGCTTTCCTCCATGTTTTCCTTTGTTGGTGATAATTATCTTTTTTCCACTACATTTGATGCTGTGAAGATATCAAGGCCGCAGGAGCTGGCCCTTTACCCAGCAGGACTGACTCCAAGAAAGGAGAGAAAAGTATTGCAAAAGAAAGAAAGGCTGAAGCAGATTATGTCCACGTCAGTACTGGTGTAAGATGGCTCCCTTTATGCAAACATCTCATCTCATGATTAATTTTGCCTAATGCTGGTCAGGTCAGACATTTTTAACTGGGACTGGTGTGAATTGAGCTCCAACAATCACCTGACACATGGAATGACGTGGTGTTCAGCTGCTGTATAACCTGCAGCTTGTTGTCTTTTGGTCTTCTAGCACAACCTGCTGATAACTTGGCGTAAATGCAGTAGATTCCATACAGCAAAGCTGGTAGCTGCTACAGCCGGTAACATTGAAGGAAGTGAACTAAATGCAGAGTACAATATGTTCAGTCCAGGTCCCTAAATAAGTCATCAACCTTTAAAACCATCTGTAATTGAGCTCTATCCTCGACACTGAACCAAAGTGGCTAACTCCAGAGGATTGCACACAGTCTATCCAGGTGATCACTCGCATCCCTCTCTATAGAAAGAGAAGAGATTTCACACTTCATGGAGGAGATTCTCCCGTTGTAAAATATTCCAGATTGACACAAAAGCACCTGCAAAGTATCCAGCATTATTTGTGTTTCATTTTAAGCAGGGATGTGATCCTGAAATGGAGTTTTGCTGTTTCAGTTAGACATGGCAAGATGGCTGAACAGCTAGGCAGATGTCCTGTCAGCTCTAACATAAGAAAATAAGAAATAGGAGCAGGAGTAGGCCAATCGGCCCCTCGAGCCTGCTCCGCCATTCAATAAGATCATGGCTGATCTGATCCTAACCGCCAATCTACTATCACAGAACCATCTCCTGCATCTAACAGAATTGCACACACGAAATAGGAGCAGAATCAGGCTACACGGTCCCTGGGCCCGCTCCACTACCCACAGGGCCATGACCGATCCGAACCTAGACTCATGTCCAAATTCCTGCCCGCTCCCCGTAACCCTTAATGCCCTTTACTTCTAGGAAACTGTCTCTTTCTGTTTTAAATTTATTTAATGATGTAGCTTCTACAGCTTTTTGTGGCAGCATATTCCATGGACCTACCACCCTCTGAGTGAAGTAGTTCCTCCTCATCTCAGTTTTGAAAGAGCAGCCCCTTATTCTAAGACTATGTCCCCTAGTTCTAGTCTCACCCGTCATCGGGAACATCCTCCCCGCATCCACCCGATCCAACCCCTTCACAATCTTATATGTTTCAATAAGATCGCCTCTCATTCTTCTGAACTCCAATGAGTAGAGTCCCAATCTACACAACCTCTCCTCATATGACCACCCCCTCATCACCGGGATTAACCGAGTGAACCTTTTTTGCACTGCCTCGTGAGCAAGGATGTCTTCCCTTAAGTAAGGACACCAAAACTGTATGCAGTATTCCAGGTGCGGTCTCACCAATACCTTGTACAACTGAAGCAATACCTCCCTATTTTTATATTCTATCCCCCTAGCAATGAAAGCCAACATTCCATTTGCCTTCTTAATCACTTGCTGCACCTGCATACTAACCTTTTGAGTTTCGTGCACCAGGACCCCCAGATCCCTTTGCACTTCAGTACTCTCCAGTTTCTTGCCATTAAGATAATAAATTGCTCTAGGATTTTTCCTGCCAAAGTGCATCACCTCACACTTTCCAGTGTTGTATTCCATCTGCCAAATCTCTGCCCACTTACTTAGCCTGTCTATGTCCCCTTGCAGGTTTTTTATGTCCTCCTCACTCACTACTTTCCCTCCCATCTTAGTATCATCTGCAAATTTTGATATGTTACACTTGGTCCCTTCCTCCAAATCGTTAATATAGATTGTAAAGAGTTGGGGACCCAGCACTGACCCCTGTGGAACACCACTAGTTACTGATTGCCAGTCTGAGAATGAACCATTTATCCCAACTCTTTGCTTTCTGTTAGATAGCCAATCCTCTATCCATGCCAGAATATTACCCCAAATCCCGTGATTTTTTACCTTAAGCAATAATCTTTTGTGTGGCACCTTGTCAAATGCCTTTTGGAAGTCTAAATACACTACGTCTACTGGTTCCCCTTTATCCACTCTATATGTTACTTCCTCAAAGAACTCCAGCAAATTTGTCAAACATGACTTCCCCTTCGTAAAACCATGCTGACTTTGTCCTATTAAATTATGATTATCCAAATGTCCTGTTACTGTTTCCTTAATAATGGACTCCAAAATTTTACCTACCACAGATGTTAGGCTAACCGGTCTATAGTTACCAGCCTTCTGTCTACTGCCCTTTTTAAATAAGGGTGTTACATTAGCAGTTTTCCAGTCTGCCGGGACCTTAGCGGAATCCAAGGAGTTTTGAAAAATTATTACCAATGCATCTACAATCCCTACCGCCACTTCCTTCAAGACTCTAGGATGTAAGCCATCAGGTCCAGGTGATTTATCCGCCTTGAGTCCCATTATTTTACCGAGTACCACTTCCTTAGTGATTTTTGATCGTGTTTAGCTCCTCTCCCCCTATAGCCCCCTGTTTGTCCAGTGTTGGGATATTCTTAGTGTCCTCTACTGTAAAGACTGATACAAAATATTCATTCAGTGTTTTTGCTATCTCCATATTTCCCACCATTAATTTCCCGGTCTCATCCTCTAAGGGACCAACATTTACTTTAGCCACCCTTTTTCTTTTTATATAACTATAAAAACTCTTACTATCTGTTTTTATATTTTTTGCTAATTTACTTTCATAATCTATCTTCCCTTTCTTAATCAATCTTTTTGTTATTTTTTGCTGCCTTTTAAAGTTTTCCCAATCCTCTGTCCTCCCACTAGATTTCGCTACCTTATATGCCCTTGTTTTTAGTCGAATACTATCCTTAATTTCTTTACTTAGCCACGGATGACTGTCCTTTCTTTTACACCCTTTTCTTTTCAGTGGAATATATATTTTTTGGAAGTTGTAAAATAACTCCTTGAATGTACACCACTGATCATGTGTCGTCTTACCCTTTAATCTATTTTCCCAATCCACTCTACTCAATTCCGCTCGCATACCTTCATAGTCTCCTTTATTCAAGCTTAGCACGCTTGTTTGAGATCCAACCTTCTCACCCTCTAATTGAATATGGAATTCAACCATGTTATGGTCACTCATTCCAAGGGGATCCTTTACTAGGACATTTTTAATTAATCCTGTCTCATTACACAGGACCAGATCTAAGGTTGCTTGCCCCCTGGTCGGTTCAGTTACATACTGCTCAAGAAACCCATCCCTAATACACTCAATGAACTCATCCTCAAGGCAGCCCTGCCCCATTTGATTTGTCTCTGTAAGAAGCCTTTTGATCTATTTCCCACTTTAGCCTGAACACACTTGTACACACTGATGTTTTTCAAACTGTTAGTGTCAAAATTGGATTGCAGGTGTTCTTTGTTTTTTAAGGTAGACTTTTTGGGCTAGAAATTCCTGGCCTTAGCACCACTCCGTAAGAACATAAGAAATAAGAGCAGGAGTAGACCATACGGCCCCTCGAGCCTGCTCCGCCATTCAATAAGATCGTGGCTGATCATCGATCTCAACTCCACTTTCTCGCCCGATCTCCATATCCCTTGATTCCCCTAAAGTCCAAAAATTTATATATCTCAGCCTTGAATATACTCAAAGACTCAGCATTCACAGCCCTCAGGGGCAGAGAATTCCAAAGATTCACAACCCTCTGAGTGAAGAAATTCCTCCTCATCTCGTTCTTAAATGGCCAACCCCTTATCCTGAGACTATGCCCCCTAGTTCTAGACACTCCAGCCAGGGGAAACAACCTCTCAGCATCTACCTTGTCAATCCCCTTCAGAATCTTGTATGTTTCAATGAGATCACCTCTCATTCTTCCAAACTCCAGAGAGTATAGGCCCATTCTGCACAATCTCTCATCATAGGACAGCCCTCTCATCCCAGGAATCAATCTAGTGAACCTTCGTTGCACCGCCTCCAAGGAAAGTATATCCTTCCTTCGATAAGGAGACCAAAACTGTGCACAGTACTCCAGGTGTGGTCTCACCAAGGCCTTGTACAGTTGTAGCAAGACTTCCTTACTCTTGTACTCCAACCCCCTTGCAATAAAGGCCAACATGCCATTTGCCTTCCTTATTGCTTGCTGTACCTGCATGCTAGCTTTCTGTGTTTCTTGCACGAGGACACCCAAATCTCTCTGAACACCAACATTTGAAAGTTTCTCACCATTGAAAAAATATTCTGTTTTTCTATTCTTCCTACCAAAGTGAATAACCTCACATTTCCCTACATTATACTCGATCTGCCACCTTGCTGCCCACTCACTTAGTCTATCTATATCCCTTTGCAGGCTCTTTGTGTTCTCCTCACAGTTTACTGTCCCACCTAGCTTTGTATCATCAGCAAACATAGATACATTACACTCGGTCCCTTCATCTAGGTCATTAATATAGATTGTAAATAGCTGAGGCCCCAACACTGATCCTTGCAGCACCCCACTTGTTACAGCCTGCCAACCTGAAAAAGATCCGTTTATGCCTACTCTCTGTTTTCTGTCCGTTAACCAATCCTCTATCCTTATATTATCCCCCAACCCCATGAGCCCTAATCTTGTGTAATAACCTTTTATGTGGCACCTTATCGAATGCCTTTTGGAAATCCAAATATACTACATCCACTGGTTCCCCTTTATCTACCCTGCTAGTTACATCCTCAAAAAACTCTAAAATTTGTCAAACACGATATCCCTTTCATAAAACCATGTTGACTCTGCCTAATCATGTTATGATTTTCTAAGTGCCCTGATACCACTTGCTTAACAATGGATTCCAGCATTTTCCTGACGACTGATGTCAGGCTAACTGGCCTGTAGTTCCCTGTTTTTTCTCTCCATCCTTTCTTGAATAGCGGTGTTACATTTGCGACCTTCCAATCCGCTGCGACCATTCTAGAATCTAAGGAATTTTGGAAGATCAAAACCAATGCATCCACTATCTCTTCAGCCACCTCTTTTAGAACCCTAGGATGTAGGCCGTCAGATCCAGGGGATTTGTCGGCTTTTAGTCCCATTAGTTTCTCTAGTACTTTTTCTCTACTTATATTAATTACGTTAAGTTCCTCACCCTCATTAGACCCTTGGTTCCCCACCATTTTTGGCATGCTTTTTGTGTCTTCTACTGTGAAGACAGATACAATATATTTGTTTAATGTTTCTGCCATTTCCTTATTCCCCATAATAATTTCTCCTGTCTCAGCCTCTAAGGGACCAACGTTTACTTTTGCTACTCTTTTCCTTTTTACATACTTGTAGAAGCTCTTACAATCTGCTTTTATATTTCTTGCTAATTTTCTCTCGTATTCTATTTTTTCCCTTTTTATCAATTTTTTGGTCAACCTTTGCTGATTTCTGAAACTCTCCCAATCCTCAGGCTGACTGTTATTCTTTGCAACATTATAAGCTGCTTCTTTCAATCTAATACTACCCTTAACTTCTTTAGTTAGCCACGGTTGGATCACTTTTCCCGTGGAGTTTTTGTTTCTCAATGGAATGTATTTTTGTTGAGAATTATGAAATATCTCTTTAAATGCTAGCCACTGCTTATCTACCGCCATACCTTTTAATCTATTTTTCCAATCTACCTTAGCCAACTCGCCCCTCATACCTATGTAATTGGCTTTATTTAAGTTTAAGACTCTAGTTTCGGACTTAGGCAAGTCACTCTCAAAATTAAGGTGAAATTCTATCATATTATGATCACTGTGCCCCAGAGGATCCTTTACTATGAGATTGCTAATTAACCCTGTCTCGTTACACAATACAAGATCTAAAATAGCCTGTGCCCTGGTTGGTTCCATGACATATTGTTCTAGGAAACTGTCTCGAATGCATTCCATGAACTCGTCCTCCAGACTACCTTTGCCAATTTGATTTGTCCAGTCTATATGAAGATTAAAGTCCCCTAAGATTATTGCATTACCTTTGTTGCAAGCTCCTACTATTTCTGGATTAATATTCTGTCCAACAGTATAGCTACTGTTCGGGGGTCTATATACTACTCCTATCGGTGTTTTCTGCCCCTTTTTATTCCTTATCTCCACCCATACTGATTCTACTTCCTGATCTTCCGAGCCGAAATCCTTTCTTGCTACTGTCCTTATGTCATCCTTTATTATCAGGGCTACTCCCCCCTCCTTTTCCATTCTGCCTGTCTTTTCGAAACGTCAAGTACCCTGGAACATTTAGTTCCCAACCTTGGCCACCTTGCAACCACGTCTCTGTAATGGCTATTAGATCAAACCCATTTATCTCTATTTGTGCCACTAGTTTGTCTATCTTGTTATGAATGCTTCGTGCACTCAGATAAAGAGCTGTTAATTTAAATTTTTTACCATTATTCCCTGCCTTGACCTTATTCTCTGCTGCACTGCTACCATTAAACTCTCTGTCCCTTCCTGTCACACTCTGCTTATTTTTACCCAAATCGCTACACTGCTCTATTGCCTTGACCTTTCTCTTTAGATTTCTAAATTTCCCCTCACCTGACCCCTTCCCCCACCCCTTTTTTTGTTTAAAGCCCAATCTACAGCACTAGTTATTCAATTCGCCAGGACGCTGGTCCCAGCCCAGTTTAAGTGGAGCCCGTCTCGACAGAACAGCTCCCTCTTTCCTCAGTACTGGTGCCAGTTCCCCATGAATTGAAACCTCTCTTTCCCACACCACTCTTTGAGCCACGCATTTAACTCTCTGATCTGCTTGACCCTATGCCAATTTGCATGTGGCTCAGGTAGTAATCCCGAGATTATTACCCTTGTGGTTCTGCTTATTAATTTAGACCCTAGCTCCTCAAACTCCCTCAGCAGAACCTCATTCTTAGTTCTACCTATGTCGTTGGTTCCTACATAGACCACAACAATTGGATCCTCCCCCTCCCACTCCAAGTTCTTCTCCAGCCGCGAGGAGATATCCTTAACCGTGGCACCGGGCAGGCAACACAGCCTTCGGGACTCTCTTTCGCAGCTGCAGAGAACAGTATCTATCCCCCTGACTATACTGTCCCCTATTACTACATTCCTTCTTTCTCGCCCCCCCCCTCCCCCCCCCAACTTGGATGGCCCCCTGTACCACAGTGTCGTGGTCAGTTTGCCCATCCTCCCTGCAGTCCTTTTCCTCATCCGTACAGGTAGAAAGTACCTCGTACCTGTTGGAGGAGCCTCAGCCCTGGACCTTGTCCATCACTACATCCTGGGTCCCCATACCCTCCTGACTCGCAGTCACACCCTCCTGTCCCTGACCACTGATGAACTCTAAAGTACTAAACCTAAAGGGTGTGACTGTCTCCTGGAACAAAGTGTCCAGGTAACTCTCCCCCTCCCTGATGCATCGCAATGTCTGCAGCTCGTACTCCAGCTCAACAATTCTGAGCCGAAGTTCCTCGAGTTGCAGACACTTACTGCAGATGTGGTTGCTCGGGATCGTAGCACCATTAAATGCCACTAAAACGCCAACTACTGGTGGGTCCCGCGGCCACCGCCATTTTCGGCCTTACCTTTGTGCTGCCTATACAGGCAGTGCCATCCCAAGCAAAATGGCGACATTGTGACGTAAATCGGCGTGCAACGCCTACTTAACGTCACAAGCACGAACTTCGACCCTAGCGCTGAATTCACCAGGTTAACCTGGCGTGCAAGCAGGCTGACAGTGGCGAAAGACACACACACATCGTTCAGGTAAGTTTTATTGAAGGGGTGGCTTGCTGCAATATATGTGAAAAGTTTTTTTAAATGTGTAAGGACTGCTGCTGGATGCTTGCAAGGGCTCGGATGGTAAATGAAGACCCTTGAGAAGACAAAACATGCTGCGAATACTCCGCAGGTCACGCAACATCCGTGAAGAGAAAAAGAGAGTTCACATCTCGGGTCCAGATGCTGCTGGACCAACTGAGTATTTGCTGTAATTTCACATTTACACCATCCGCTTGCAGAGGGAAGAGGAAGACACTGAAGAAGAAGCCGAAGAGGAGGGATCAGATGGAAGGATGCATCCCAGACAGCCCCTTTTGTGGCTGGGATATCCGGGATGAAATCATCCGCCTGCGGTCCCAATGACTGCAGCCCCAATTCCCCTTTCAACATTAGTCCCACACCTTACCTTCCATCTGTTACTGACCATCACAATGTCCTCTTGGCCACGATGCTGAAATAAAAGCCACCACAAAGCAAACTTTCCAGTTCACCTATATACGTCTATTCATCCAATGTGACATCAAGAAATCAACTCATCAGCCGTATGCATTCTCTTAGTGAGTGTTTTGTGTGTGCCTTTGCTTATCCTACTGATGTCACGCAGTGCTACCCCAGTGGCTGCAGCATGGCTGGTGGAAGGATGCTGACTTTCAGTGGGGGACACTGCAAATGTCCATGCTGGTTGACCTTGAGGAGCTGGTGGCTGGAAGTGTCAAATCAATCATGTTCTTCTTCACTCTCCACTCTCTCTTCTTGGTCACCCACTGGCTGGGCAGGCTGCATTTCTTGGGTGTGTGAAATGAGGAAGGCACAAGGGTGGAGTTGTGATGATGGGAGGGTGTGAAAGCATGAGGTGCATGCCAGAAGGAGGATAACGTATGAGGATA
Organism: Squalus acanthias; assembly: GCA_030390025.1. Classification (NCBI taxonomy): domain Eukaryota; kingdom Metazoa; phylum Chordata; class Chondrichthyes; order Squaliformes; family Squalidae; genus Squalus; species Squalus acanthias. The sequence continues at coordinate 15,938,020 of CM059442.1, read as the reverse complement.
CCAGCATCTTGTATCCTTTCAGCCCCGCCGCTGACCAAGGGCTCAGCCATGCTCCTGCCAAGAATGGCCTGCACTGTCACCTCCAAAGAGGTGCGGTGAGGCTAGGATTGGGAGATGTGCCTCGTGATTGGTGCAGATTGTTGGTAGGTGAGGGATTGTGCATTGAGCAGTGTGTGCGGCTAGTGGTGCAGTTGGTAGGAGATGGCTTTTGAAGGTGCATTCACTGACCCTAACCAGTGGTCTGAGATCAAGAAGCTTCTTTGGGCACTGGAGCCAGGTGGTGGGGCTGGCAGTGACGGCCTCGGTGATGTACTCCCACATCGTTCTTTCTGGAGGGCCTCCTGGCCCCTGTGGGTAGAGGGCCTATTGTGCAGTGTTGACCCCCTGCACAAAGATGGAGTGCTGCAAGACCCTGGGTGCCCCTTCCCTGGCTTGCTGAGCCATTTGTGTTAGTGCTGAGGCATTTTACCCATTTTTTGAGATTAGGAAGGGAATTCAGCTTCAAGAGCTGAATATCCACATTTGGGACTTTTTAAAGTTACATTTTTTTAAAAAGGCAGAAACTGCATTGTTTCACTTCATTTTAATTTTGTATTGTTTCAGTGTGCATGGCCCCTTTAATTCTCAGACCTCTTCATTGCCCACAATTCCTTGCGAGATCCACAGTCTCGCTTCCAGAGGCTGTGCGAAGCTCCAATGCTGCTCCTGCACACAAACTTTGGGTCGGTTGCCTCCAGTAATGCCGCCAGGACGGTATTGCACGGCAGGTAAGCACTGCGCCAACAATCTCCATCCCCGTGACGAATTTTGCTCCGTTAGTATTGTGGCCATTTTCAGCGGTCATTAATTCCATTGCCGGTGACACCGGCAACTTTACTGGCTAAGTTAAATTTCTCACCTTTTAAGTGGGAACAGAACCAATCTCAAGGAAAATCTCACTAACTTCAAATTTAGATTACATAGGATATACAGCACAGAAACAGGCCATTCAGCCCAACCAGTCCATGCCGGCGTTTATGCTCAACTTGAGCCTCCTCCCGTCTTTCCTCATCTAACTCTGTTCCCTTCTCCCTCATCTGCTTATCTAGCCTTCCCTTAAATGCATCTATACTATTGCTTCAACCACTCCCTATGGTAGCGATTTCCACATTCTCACCACTCCCTGGGCTTGAAATTAAAAATCTCCTAATTTCTGACTTTCTCCCCCACCTCTTCAACAACAACAACAACAACAACAACCTGTATTTATATAGCACCTTTAACATAGTGAAGTGTCAGGAGCGTTATCAAACGAAATTTGACACCAAGCCTCATAGGGAGATATTGGGGCAGATAGGTTTTAAGGAGCATCTTAAAGGAGGAAAGAGAGGTAGAGAGGCGACGAGGTTTATAAAGGGAATTCCAGAGCTTAGGACCTTGGCAGCTGAAGGCACGACCACCAATGGTGGAGCGATTAAAATCGGGGATGCGCAAGAGGCCAGATATCTTGGAGGGTTGTAGGGCTGGAGGAGGTTACAGAGATAGGGAGGGGCGAGGCCATGGAGGGATTTGAAAACAAGAGTGAGAATTTTGAAATCGAGGCGTTGCTTAACCGGGAGCCAATGTAGGTCAGCGAGCACGGGTGATTGGTGAATAGGACTTGGTGCAAGTTAGGACATGGGCTTCTTCTTCTCCCTTCTTCTTAGGCAGTCCCTCGGAACCAAGGATGACTTGCTTCCACATTAAAAATGAGTTCTCAGGTGACTGATGTGTCCAATGTGGAACCTACAGGCTCTGTCACAGATAGGGCAGACGGTGATTTAAGGGGCGGGTGGGTGGGGTGCTTGGGTTGACGTGCGCTGCTTGCACTTGACTTCCGCTTGCTCCCGGCAAAGAGACTCGATGTGTTCGGCGCCTCCCCGGATGCTGCTCCTCCACTTTGTGCAGTCTTGGGCCAGGGATTCCCAGGTGTCGGTGGGGATGTTGCACTTTTTCAAGGTGGCTTTCAGGGTGTCCTTGAAGCGTTTCCTCTGCCCACCTGGGGCTCTCTTGCCGTGTTGGCGCTCCGAGTAGAGCACTTGTTTTGGGGGGTCTCGTATCAGGCATGCGGACAATGTGACCCGTTCATCAGAGCTGACCGAACATGGTCAAAGCTTCGATGCTGGGGATGTTGGCCTGAGGGAGAACACTGACGGTGCACCTATCCTGCCAATGGATTTGCAGGATCTTGAGGAGGCAGCGTTGGTGGTACCTCTCCAGTGCTTTGAGGTGCCTGCTGTACATGGTCCATGTCTCTGAGGCATACAGGAGGGTGGGTATCACTACTGCTCTATAGAGCTTGGTGCTGGGTTTGAGGTCCTGGTCTTCAAACACACTCTTCCTCAGGCGACCGAAGGCTGCACTGGCACACTGAAGACGGTGTTGGACTTTGTCATCGACATCTGCCCTTGTTGACAGTAGGCTCCCGAGGTATGGAAAGTGGTCCACGTTGTCCAAGGCCTTGTCGTGGATTTTGATAAATCGGGGGGCAGTACTTTGTGGCGGGGACAGGTTGGTAGAGGACCTTTGTCTTATGGATGTTTAGTGTAAGGCCCATGCTCTCGTACGCTTCGGTGAAGGTGTTGACGAAGACTTTGAGTTCGACCTCCGTGTGTGCGCAGACACAAGCGTCGTCTGCATACTGTAATTCGACGACAGAGGATGGGATGACCTTGGATCTGGACTGGAGGCGACGGAGGTTGAACAGTTTCCCGTTTGTTCTGTAAATTAGCTCCACTCCAGCGGGGAGCTTACTGAGGGTGAGATGGAGCATTGCAGCAGGGATGATCGAGAAGAGCGTTGGTGCGATGACATGGCCTTGCTTGACCCCGGTCCATACATGAATTGGGTCAGTGGTGGAACCGTTGGTCAGGATCACTGCTTGCATGTTGTCGTGAAGCAGGCGGAGGATGGTGACAAACTTTTGAGGGCAGCCGAATTTGAGGAGGGACACTCCATAATCCCTCACGGTTGACGGTGTCGAAGGCCTTTGTGAGGTCAAAGAAGGCCATGTACAGCGGTTGGTGCTGTTCCCTGCATTTCTCTTGTAATTGACGCACGGTGAAGATCATGTCCATTGTGCCCCTTAGTGGGCGGAATCCACATTGCGACTCTGGGAGGAGCTCTTCAGCCACTGGGAGAAGGCGATTGAGGAGGATTCTTGCGATGACTTTCCCTGTGGCAGACAGCAGGGAAACTCCTCTGTAATTACCTCAATCGGACTTGTCACCTTTCTTGAAGATGGTCACAATTACGGCATATCTGAGATCCCCTGGCATGCTCTCCTCCTTCCAGATAAGAGAAATGAGTTCATGAATTCACGCCAGTAGTGCTTCTCCGCCATGATTTAGTGCCTCGGCAGGGATTCCATCTGCTCCTGAGGCCTTGTTGTTCTTCAGCTGTCGGATGGCCTTTTCAACGTCTTTCCGGGCTGGGGTTGTGCTGAGGTGGTGGCGGGTAGCATGCTGCAGGATGGAGTTGAGGACACTCGCGTCGAAGACAGAGTCTCGGTTAAGGAGATCTTCGAAGTGCTCCTTCCAGCGGGCACTGACTGCCTCCCTGTCCTTGATGAGTACCCCTCCGTTCTTGGGCTGCAGTGGGGTAGGACCTTGGGTGCTTGGGCTGTAGGTGGTCTTGACTGCGCTAAAGAATCCATGCATGTCGTGGTTGTCGGCTAGCTGCTGGATCTCCTGCGCTTTCTCCACCCACCATCTTCTTTAGGTCGCAAATTTTTTGCTGGACCTCGGCCTTCAGGCGTCTGTAGAGCTGCTTTCTTGCTCTCGAGATCTGTTGCTGTTTCCAGATCAGGAATGCCTTGCACTTGCGGCTTATTAGCTCCTGGATCTCCTGGTCGTTCTCGTCGAACGAGTCTTGGTGTTTCCCAGTCGAGTGACCGAGCATCTCTTCACAGGTGCTGATTATGGAGGCCTTGAGTGCAGACCAGGCACTGTGGACACTCTGTGTCTCTGCATCACTGGGATTCGTTAGGTTGGTTATGAGGCGCAGGCTGAATAGGGCTTTCTTAACGGGGTCTTTGAGTGCTCCAGCATTGATTTTCCTGTTGGGACATGGCCAGCAGAGTTTTGGATGACCTCACGTTTATGGAGGGTAGAAAATAGGAGGCTGGCTCGGAGTGTGTTGGAATAGTCAAGTCTAGAGGTAACAAAGGTTAATGAGGGTTTCAGCAGCAGTCTCCACACAACTTCATTAGCCTTTGTCAGTGGCTACTAACAGGTGCATTAGAGCAGGCCAGGTATGTCCAGCTTTTTCCCGTATGTGAAAGCCCCTTGGCACTTCCCAGTTATGGCACATTGGCGATCTAGCAGTCAATTGTAGGGTCAATATATATACAAATAATATCTATTTAAGGATGATATAATTACAAACATATGTATTATTAAAAGTTGTATATGGCATGCACTTCCTATTCACAAACTTTACTTCCTTTTAACTCACAATTTTGCATGTCAACATTTAGCATTAAAACTGCCTATGCAACTATCTCAACACGTTAGCTTTTCCATCCCATAGGGGGTAACAACATATTTTGGATGGGCACTCACCTTTTTCAGCACTACTAGGGTTTTCACCTTAGCGAGAGGAGGGGCATCACTGCAGCTCCTTGCTACAGCATAAGTGGGTTGGTTGTACTGTCTGAAGTTCTTCAAAAGATTTTAAAACCCTGTAATTTCGAATTTGGCCTTTTCTCACTCTGGGTTTTTCTTGTTCTTGGAGTAGAATTTCTGCGGCCTTCTTCCACGCTGCCACCATAACTTTGGCAGAAGATCAGTGGAAACCTGTTTTTCCAGGGCTTATGTTGATCTCCCACCAAAGTTATATCGGGAGAAACCCCATGGAAATCCAAGACACTTGTGTTTAAAAGGACAGTGTCAGCTGTGGCTCAGTGGGTAGCACTCTCGCCTCTGAATCAGAAGGTTGTGGGTTCAAGACCAACTCCAGAGACTAGAGCACAAAAATCTAGGCTGACACTCCAGTGCAGTACTGAGGGAGTGCTGCACTGTCAGAGGTGTCGTCTTTCAGATGAGACGTTAAACCGAGACCCCGTCTGCTCTCTCAAGTGGACATAAAAGGTCGTATTGCACTAGTTCAAAGAAAAGCAGGTGAGTTATCCCAACATTAAACCAATATTTATCCCTCAATCAACATCTAAAAAATAGATTATCTGGTCGTTATCGCATTGCTGTTTTTGGGAGCTTGCTGTGCGCATATTGGCTGCCGCATTTCCTACATTACAACAGTGACTACACTTCAAAAAGTGGCTGTAAAGCGCTTTGGGACATCTGGTGGTCATGAAAGGCCCTATAGAAATGCAAGTCTTTCTTTCTCTGTATTCTTTTCTCTCTGGCAGACACTGACATTAGCTGAGGTATGTGTTCACAGGCACCAGACTCCCTCTAGTACCTCTTCCCAAGTGGCAATTCTTGTTGTGTGAGCTTAGATGTTGTGTGAGCTTAGATGTACAGGGATCATCGAATAATGGTCAAGAACATGAATCCTGGTCTAATTTACCTCTCGTCAGTCCAAGTAAATTGAAACTGCTTGTAGCACCCCGGCTGAGTTCAGCAAAACCAAATACGAATTGAACCTTGTACAAGTTATGCTGCATTTACTAACTGAAACATCAGTTCAAGAATTTTAGAATTAATTTTTAATGGTTACTAGCGGATCTCCTCGGGGTTCCTTTATAAGGATTGGGTTGTATTAACAACAACTGCACTCTTTGTAGTCCTGTAGAACAGAAAAACATTCTGAAGATACTTTACAAAGGCGAGTAGACTGCAAGTAGTAGTTTCCAGAAGAATAAGGAGAGGTGACACATGGGAGGACAAGGAGTTAGGAAAGGTGATACATGGGAGGCCAAGGAGTTAGGAAAGGTGATACATGGGAGGCCAAGGAGTTAGGAAAGGTGACACATGGGAGGACAAGGAGTTAGGAAAGGTGACACATGGGAGGATAAGGAGTTAGGAAAGGTGACACATGGGAAGCCAAGGAGTTAGGAAAGGTGACACATGGGAAGCCAAGGAGTTAGGAAAGGTGATACATGGGAGGCCAAGGAGTTAGGAAAGGTGACACATGGGAAGCCAAGGAGTTAGGAAAGGTGATACATGAGAGGACAAGGAGTTAGGAGAGGTCACACATGGGAGGACAAGGAGTTAGGAGAGGTCACACATGGGAGGACAAGGAGTTGGCGTACACAAAGATACATTTTATTCTAAAGATTTGTTAGTTAGCCTGCTATCTTTAGGACTTCAAAGGAAACTAATTGATGCATTGAAATAGATTTTATTTGTACAAATTCAAGTGAGAGCAACTTAGGACAGCTAAGAAGAACCAAGGACAAAGTGCAGTGTTTGAAAATGAGCTTTATTAGAAGGGCCTGCGTAGTCTACAAACTGAAGTAAACTGGTCTTTGATTTATTCCATAGCTCCAGAGCCAAATACAAAAATTAACAAAGAGCCTGATTTTAGGATATTTCTAAGCCTTCTGATTTTAGGCTTTAACCTGATGTAACCCAGTAATGAACTCCTAAAAGATGAATTCCAAAATTCAACATGATAAAATGCCCTTCAAGCCAAATTAAATCTTAAAGTAAGAAGGCTCCATCGGCCGGCCATAAATGGTTACATTGACACGCAACCCTCCCCTTTGCTATAAGTAGACTCCCCTTATTGATTCAGTTTGTCGCCTTCTGTCCCGTTAAGCCTGGCATTTTCTGATTCCAAAGAGAATGTTTGTTTTATTTTTGACCCAAAAAAGCGCAGGTTTTCTCATCTGAATCCAACTTTTTGATATGAATTCAGGGAGGGGAAAAAAGTCAGAGAATCAGAAGGCCTAGATGTAAGGGCCGGTTTTACAAATGTGCCCTCCTAACAATTTTCCATCCATTAAACTTGTGGTGAGCCCTGCCCACAATGTTCCAATATGTTTCTAATGGGCAAGGATCTTCGCCAGGAGCATGCTTCATACAATCGACCCTGTAGAGTACTGATTGTCTGAGTTTTTTGCTTCTCCAAACAGTGAGGAAACCACCGCATACAGGGAACACGGTCTCTTTGCACAATACAGTCGCCAAAGAACAGACCTTTCACAGGTTAAAAATTACCATTGCTGTACAGACAACTCTCTCTCTCTCTCTTCTAACCAAACAATCCTAATGCCTACAGTCACACATCTAACCCTATATGGCCAACATTGTTGTGCTCCCACCAACACCCAGAATCCACAGGTCAGGGACACCGTTATCAGATGCTCCATGGTCCTCACTCTCCATCCATAGAAGGTGCCGTGGAGTCTGTATGATAGGACATGGCTAGCTACTGTCCACAACCAAGAGGTCCCATGGCCCCCCTCCCATTTTAAGTGATTTCTCTGAAAGAATGTAGTGATAAAAGTTTGAACACTGGGAAATGCGTGTAGATCAATAACTCAATACACCATCTGGACCTCCCAAAGTAATCATCTTCAACTATTTCTTTGCTGTTTTACACCTCTTAGCATTTGAACCACTATTTCATGTGGACATTTAATGGAGAAGAATTACATTGCAAGGCTTGTATGGACAGAGTCTGAGACACTGCACCACCTCCATATTAACTGCTCCACTTTTCCTATTGAATATCACATTAGATCCCTTCTGGTCCTTATTCTCCCGGGAACCAACATTAATGTACCCTCCCGTGCCACCCATCCCTACTTCTGGGTACCCAAATGCCATGTTGCTGGGAGTCTGAGTTGGGAAAAACACAAGACTAAAGCTCCCACAAAAATGAGCTTGTTATTGATTGAATCTGACCATTAATGGCAATGGACTGTCCTTCCTCTTAAAAAAAAAAGTCCTTGGTAAGTGAGCCACTTAAACTTGTTTGATCACTGAGTGGCCAGCTACCAACCTGTGGTTTGTGGCCTTTAGCGTGTTGGGAGGTAACTGAAAGTGAATGATGCACTATTAAAGCCAAATTATGTCAGCCCTCTTGGATAAAAGTAATGGTTCATGTGTGGGGGAGGAACAATGTCATCAATGTGGTTTCCAAACAAATAGGAAGGAAACCATTTGTTACTTCAAATGATTAAATATTGTTCAAACAGTTAAATTTCTTTGGACAACTATTTCATATCTTCTTAATTCCATTTTACCATGATATCCCATACAGATTCTCTGAGGCTCACATTGATTCACTCTTACACTAGTTGCCTCACTAGCTCTTCTCTTCCTACTTACACACAGCACACTTTTCTTCAATCATGTCAATGGATTTCTTCATCCATGAAGGGAAACTCCTTTAACTCCCTGAACTGAATCAGATGATCGATTGCTTTCAGTATCCTGTTAGTAGAAATTTATTTGATGGAGGTGGGATTGGATTTCCAACTTGACGCACCATCTCAAGTGCCACAACAGTAGGGCATGGAGAGAGGCGAAAACAAGGATAGATAGCTATACAGTTCTCAGATGGACAGCTATAGAAATGGAGGGGCAAAATACAAAGGAAGGTATTTAAAAGAAAGGGAATGAAGAACAAGCAGAAGCAACAACCCCTTGTATTATCTCGAAGTAAACTTAATCTTAGCTGTGCTGTCAAGTAAGTTTACAACATTTATGCATGCAGGATACACACATTTCACTTTCAAATTGGCAGGTTTACAGTCAAAGACTTTATAAGGCCTTCCTTTAAGACACCTAATTCAGCGGATATAATGTCCTGATCTGAGTAGCTGTAAGTTTACATCTCAAAGGCACTGTCAAAGCACATTAACGCATTGTAGAGATGACAATGCAGAGTGCTCGTATCATGCCGGCATAGGCCGGTACAGTGTTTCTGGAAAAACTCAATGCAGAGTGACTGCATGAGTCCTATCACAAGAACAATTCATAGACATGAGGCACCCATCAGTGTATCCATTGCACAGGAGATTGTGTTGGGCAGGTCAAATAAAGATAATTGAAAGAAAAATGGGTGCAAGAGAAATAGAGAAAAGACAACTAGCTAAATGACCTATAAGTTTGCCACAACCTGTAATCCTAAAACAAAGTTTATGAAACTATTTAAAGTTTGTATAGATTGTGAAAGTGTGTTGTAATAACAGGTCTCCCCTAACCTGTAATGATTTAAACCACCCACCACCACTGCCCTCTTGCCTCTACCTTTACTGCACTCTACATTTGCTACTTCAAAGCACAAACAGCTAAGAAAATCTGTATGGTTCAGCAATGGAACCAACTATATTAGTCAGTAAGATTTTCACTAGGTTTCCAGGAGGCCTGTAATCAAATGCTTTAGAGCTTGTGTGCCTTCTGGCAGGATCTATGGATGATTTGCCAATCAGGTGAATGATAATCCAAAAACCTGGGGAGCGAGGGAGGGAAACTATGTTATTTAACTGAAGGATGGGGTAAGTGAAGGTGGAAACTGAGTGTGTTTTAGACACAGCAAGCATACATGGTGACAAGAAATAACTAATCAGGGGAAAAAAAATACAACAACAAATTTTAGCACCAGCAAGAGTTGGGAGTCACCATGCTCCAAACAGGGCAGAAGCGCTATCAAAGCTCTATTCTAAACATGCACCATGAGACACTAACCACTTGCCACATTGCAAATAAATTAACCCTCTGAGCCCTTTATAAACCTTTCTAAACTGTGTCGAAAATGACCAGGTTAGTACATCTTTGTTCATAGAATGCTATTCATTAAAAAATGTCTTATGCTTTCTCGTCGTCTTTTTCATATTCATGGTACAGACTTGATAAAGTTTTTTTTATGTCCTTTAAGGTATACAACAGGTGTATGGATGCTGAAAGTTCAGTTCTCAAAGGGTTAATAAACCATGGCTTCTTGAACAGATAAGACATAAGCTATTTCACCCATAAATAATGTACAAGCTCCTTGTTTAGGGCTTTCTGTATCGGTTCTTTGGCGTTTCTCCACATCCAGTGATGTCACAGGATGAAAGAGATGGGTTTTTCCCAGCGGAGATGGCTCCCAGCAAACCAGGAAGCTCATGGGTGATGATACGCTCGATTTTCTCCAGCAGACATCCTCCCATGTATGAGCACTGCGCTGACAGCAATTTGAAAGTGTTGATGGAATTAATGCCAAAGAAATCTTTATAGACATTAGGATTGGGCAGGTCAAACTTGCTGACGTTGGTTTTAGCCAGGATGGATTTAAAGATGTAGAATTTGTCTGGTTCATCCAATATTTCATTGAAGACCAACTCAGGATCACTGAAGAAGGTCATTTTCTCTTTAAAAGTCTGCAAGTATCGGTCCACAAGAAGGGCATGAATGCGCACACGTATGGCGTGCTGGCGGATGAAGGCAATTTTGTTCTCCAGCCTATTTTCAATGACTTGGTTGAGATCCTCCAGTAGGGAGACCTCCTCTTTCAGGAAGAGGTTTTGGTTTGTATCGGGCTGGTACTCATAGGGCCAGAAGGAGCTAACGTAGACCCTCGGTGGTTCGGTGACATTGATTAATGGTGCCAGGCTCCAGAAGAGAGCTCCATAGACTCGCATCAGTTCCTGAGTGGCCACATTGTCAGCCTTGTTCAGAATTATTCTGATTTGAGACTCCCGACCCTTCAACTGGCGGAAAAGCATCTCCAATTCCAATCCGACGTCCAGCTTGGTAGGATCAAACACAACAAATATGAGGTCAGCTCGGTCAATAAACCACTGGCAAACGTCGTTGAAGGGATAACCTTTGAAAGATAGAAAAATTAGAAATTTACTGTTTTATTCTACAGAGAAATAATCAGATTACTAAGTCTCGACAATTGTCAGAATTACACTCTGGAGCAGCAATATATCCGTGAGTCAATGGGTCGGGTGCAGATCCATCTGTGGGCTATTTTCAGGGAATTGAATGAAAATCCTCTTTCCTATTCTCTTCACTTTCAAAATTCCTCCATGCCCTCGCCCTACCTGACCTCTCCAGCCTTGTGTCCCATGCCTTTTGTTCCTCCAACTCTGACCTGTGCATTCCCTGCTCTCCCTTCTACCCCTTTGCCCTACTTCCTCACTCCACCTTTAAATGCCTTCTCAAACACATCACCTCTCCGAACTCCTGCACTTATCGGTGTTGTTTCCCCCTTCAGTGAAGCACTTTGGAATGTTTTTTCATGGCAAAGGTGCTACATCGACGCAAGATTGTTGCTGAAGTACTTAACCTACTTTGGTAAATGCCCAAAGAGGACTTTCTACCCCAAGACAATAAAACATTTGAGTGATGCTCTTGCAGTTTGACATCTCAACCCCTCCATGTGTTGTTGTCGTGTACATACTGTGACCATTGTTGCCCTGTATATAAGACAACAGTGAGCAGTCATCAGGGCTCTGCCCTCCAATATGCAGCCTCACCCACTGGAAACACATGTTGGGACTTTGGGGGTGCGGTAACCACGAGTTCCCAACCTGTGCTTACTGCGAGTGCCAGTCCTCACCGGAAGCCTCCAATTGTGGAATCAGCCCTACTGTGTTAAAATAACACAAGATATAGGAATGGATGTAGCCACTGTGATCATTATGTTGCTGTACAACCATGGATATTTGAGAACCCAGAAGAGTTCTCATGGTCATTTCCTCAACTTAACCTGCACCATCACGGTTCACAACTAACTTATAGTACAGCTGTCCATTCTGGTTCAACATTGTTACTTAATATTTTAAAGGTAATTTTCCCCCTTCCCATCCTGTAGGTCGGGCTGGAGCTGGGTACAGTTCCCCAACCATACGGCACCTCACCCAAGTGGCCATGTTTGAGTCAGTGCAGCAAGTATTGGCAGACTTCCTGTTATTTACCTCTTTCTTGCTGTTTACGGTTTTCGATGATTCCAGGCGTGTCGACAACAGTCACTCGTTCCAGCAGCTTGTGTGGGAGCTCGATGCCAACAAGTTTCTCCAGAAAGTTCTGTCCAAACTTTTCCAAAGGAGAGAATGACCGAGCGCTGTCAGCAGCCATGACTATTCCTTCCACGGTGCGTATCTTAGCCCCGTGCATGACCACGGTAAATTCTGATGTAGTCGGCTCTGCACCTAGGGGCGGAATGGAGAACATAGGAAAATTAGGAACAGGAGAAAATCATTCAGCACCTCCAGCCTGTTCTGCCATTCAATTAGATCATGGCTGATCTGCACCTCAACTCCATTTATTTGCCTTTGCTCCATATCCTCGATACCCTTACCCAACAAAAATCTCTCTCAATCTTGAAAGCTCCAATTGTCCCAGCATCCACAGCCTCTTGGGGGAGAGAATTCCAGATTTTGACTAAGCTAGAAAGGCTGTGTCGGTGAGGTCTGCAAGAAATACACCCGAGAGTAGAAGCCCAGGGGATGATGTATTGAGTACACACTAGCAACGGGAAACCCTTGCACGCTGCCCGTGCATATCGGGTAATGTATGCGCAACTTTCTGACCTTGGCCAGTGGACACGGTTTCCCAGTGTCAGTGTGTGCATTCAGAAGATTACTCCGAAGATTCTGAAGCAGTGACTGAGCTCTATTTTGTTTGAACCAGTAAGTGGCATTTGCCATAGAAAAATCATCAATTTGTAACAAGTGATAATTAAGTGACAATTGTTTACAAGAAGTGCACCACTAAAACAATTGGCTGAACAACTAAAAATGCATACTTGTTTAGAATAGTATTACCCTGTGCTTTATAAGCTTGTATGTGCTTTTTTTTACGCAGGCGAGTTAGTACGATCTGGAATGCACTGCCTGAAAGGGTGGTGCAAGCAGATTCAATATTAACTTTTAAAAGGGAATTGGATATATACTTGAAAAGGAAAACATTACAGGGCTATGGGGAAAGAGCAGGGGAGTGGGACTAATTGGATGGGCCGAATGACCTCTGTGCTGTATGATAAGTGCTTTGAGGGGAAATCAACCCTCAAGAGTTAGTTAAAGACAACTGCAGAGGGCAGTACTTTGAACGACCCATGGAGTTTAGAAAATCTCTCATCGCTCTGGGTGTGCAGACTCTGACATCAGGCAGCAAGCGACTAACTGATACCGCGCTTTCTGAGCCTGAGATCTCCTGATTGGATTCTGGGATCAGAAAGAATTCTGGTGTGCACTGTTCGGTTACTCTGCAGGGTCCTGTGCTTCGGCTGACCAGCTCTGTGGCAAATTCCGGCCTCACTGAATGGGATGATCGATTTACCACTGATTTAAAATGAATCATGAACAGTTTTGGGTTCATGCCAGGAGAGAGAGGAGACTTTGAAAGAACAAAGTAAAAATCTATTGCTTTGTCCATTCTGGCTCCCTCTCTGGTCATGAACTCAAGGTTAAAACAATCTTTATTGGGGCTGAGTGCCACGGGGAGTTTCAGTGTATGTAACAATATCTTGAATAGTCTAATTTTTAAATTGTTCTGCAATGAATTAAAACTCCTCCAGATTGCCTGTCTCAGTACCTGTATAAAGCTGGTAGATAGACTCATCCAATCCCAGGAGGTAGTTGACCATGGTGGACTTTCCAACACTCCATGGTCCCAAGAACAGCACCATTGGTTTTGATACGATTTCTCCATCTGGAAGCAGAACAGTTTCCACATACAGTAACAGAAAAGCAAATAATTGTAAAACACAGCAAGACCATACTGAGTTACAGGTCAGTCCCTGTCAAGCTGAAGGAGGTCTTTCCCAAGCAGGTGATAATGTAGAAGGGTCTTACAGGTAGGTACAAATGCTCAGTTCCTTACTGCACTCACTGGAAACTAATAGGTGTCGGCGTTGGCTCAGTGGTAGCACCTTGACTCTGAGTCATAGGTCATGGGTTCAAGTCCCACTCCAGAGACTTGAGCACATAATTGAGGCTGACATTCCAATGCAGTACTGAGGGAGTGCTGCACGTGCGGAAGTGCCGTTTTTCGGTTGAGACTTTAAACTGAAGCCCTATCTGCCCCCTCAGGTGGTTGTAAAAGATCCCATGGCACTATTTCGAAGAGGAGCAGGGAAGTTCTCCTGGTGTCCTGGCCAATATTTAGAGTCATAGAGTTATACAGCACAGAAAGAGGCCCTTCGGCACATCGTGTCCGCGCCGGCCATCAAGCCCTGTCTATTCTAATCCCATTTTCCAGCACTTGGTCTGTAGCCTTGTACGCTATGGTGTTTCAAGTGCTCATCTAAATGCTTCTTGAATGTTGTGAGGGTTCCTGCCTCTACCACCCTTTCAGGCAGTGAGTTCCAGATTCCAACCACCCTCTGGGTGAAAAAGTTTTTCCTCAAATCCCCTCTAAACCTCCTGCCCCTTACCTTGAAACTATGCCCCCTGGTTATTGACACCCCTGGGTATTGACCCCTCTACTAAGGGGGAAAGTTCCTTTCTATCTACCCTATCTATGCCCCTCATAATTTTGTACACCTCAATCAGATCCCCCCTCAGCCTTCTCTGCTCTAAGGAAAACAACTCCAGCCTGTCCAGTCTCTTCATAGCTGAAGCGCTGCAGCCCAGGTAAACATCCTGGTGAATCTCCTCTGCACCCTCTCCAATGCAATCACATCCTTCCTACAGTGTGGCGACCAGAACTGCACACAGTATTTCAGCTGTGGCCTAACTAGCGTTTGTACAACTCCATCATAACCTCCCTGCTCTTATATTCTATGCCTCCGCTAATGAAGGCAAGTATCTCATATGCCTTTTTAACCACCTTATCTACCTGTTCTGCTGCCTTCAGGGATCTATGTACATGCACACCAAGGTTCCTCTGTCCTTCCTAGGGTCCTACCATTCATTGTGTATTCCCTTGCCTTGTTAGTCCTCCCAAAATGCATCACCTCACACTTTTCAGGGTTAAATTCCATTTGCCACTGCTCTGCCCATCTGACCAACCCGTCTATATCGTCCTGTAGCCTGAGGCTTCCCTCCTCGCTATTTACCACCCCACCAATTTTCGTGTCATCTGCGAACTTACTGATCATACCTCCTACATTCATGTTTAAATCATTAATGTACACTACAAACAGCAAAGGACCCAGCACCGATCCCTGCGGTACACCACTGGACACAGGCTTCCAGTCACAAAAACAACCTTCGACCATCACCCTCTGCCTCCTGCCACTGAGCCAATTTTGGATCCAATGTGCCAAGTTGCCCTGGATCCCATGGGCTCTTACCTTCTTAACCAGTCTCCCATGCGGAACTTTGTCAAAAGCCTTACTGAAGTCCATGTAGACCACATCAACTGCACTACCCTCATCCACACACCTAGTTACCCCCTCGAAAAATTAAATCAAATTGGTTAGACATGATCTCCCCCTGACAAAGCTATGCTGACTATCCTTGATTAATCCTTGCCTCTCCAAGTGAAGACTAATTCTGTCCCTCAGAATTTTTTCCAATAATTTCCCTACCACTGATGTTAGGCTCACTGGCCTGTAATTCCCTGGTTTATCCGTACTACCCTTCTTGAATAATGGTACTACATTAGCTGTTCTCCAGTCCTCTGGCACCTCCCCTGTGGCCAGAGAGGTTCTGAAAATTTGTGTCAGAGCCCCTGCAATCTCTTCCTTGCCTCACACAGCAGCCTGGGATACATCTCGTCTGGGCCTGGGGATTTATCCACTTTTAAGCCCGCTAAAACCGTTAGTACCTCCTCCCTCTCAATACTAATTTGTTCAAGTATATCACAACCCCCCTGCCTGGTTTCTATGCCTACATCGTCCTTCTCCATAGTGAACACAGATGCAAAATATTCATTTAAAACCTCACCTACATCTTCTGGCTCT
The DNA here is from genome assembly GCA_030390025.1 of Squalus acanthias. NCBI lineage: Eukaryota > Metazoa > Chordata > Chondrichthyes > Squaliformes > Squalidae > Squalus > Squalus acanthias. Next base: position 15,922,249 of record CM059442.1, on the reverse strand, counting down.
ACACACAGATTGCCACTTTGGTCCCTAATGGGCCCTACTCTTTCCCTGGTTATCCTCTTGCCCTTAATATACTTATAAAACACCTTGGGATTTTCCTTTATTTTGCCCGCCAGTGTTTTTTCATGCCCCCTCTTCGCTCTCCTAATTTCTTTTTTAAGTACCCCCTGCACTTTCTATACTCCTCTAGGGCTTCCATTGTTTTTAGTCCTTTGTATCTGCCAAAATCCTCCCTTTTTTTCCTAATCCATTCTCGTATATCCCTTGACATCCAGGGTTCCCTGGGCTTGTTGGTCCCACCCTTGACCAACACCACCAAAACAGATTATCTGGTCTTTATCACATTGTTATTTATGGGACCTTGCTGTGCGTAAATTGGCTGCCACATTTCCCGACATCGTAAGAAACAGTATACTTAAAGTACTTAATTGGCTGTGAAGTTTATTGGAATCTCCCGAGGACATGAAAGGAGTGATATAAATGCATGTTCTTTCTTATTGGCGATCGAAGTGTTTAAATCATCACTAAAGGAATGTGAAAGGATCAAGTGAAGGATACAGACCTCTAGGTGAGCCATTAGTTCAAGAGGTTGAGCATTTGGATCATCTGTTTTGGGGAATCTCGTTTGTGTTGATGGGAATTGACTGATAACCCATTAGTCAGGGCGTCTGATCACTGACTCACTTGTCTTGGCTGGTTAGGTTCTGTTAATTCCAACTCAAGTGACTAGTTGGATAGAAGCAAAATGTTTGAGGTAGAGGGAAGCGAGAGCTGGTACAGCGGGTCACAATGTCCACCTCAACCTATGTGAACCATACTTTCTTTGAGTCATTTTGTTAATCTAGAAGTCCCAGGGAAGGGATGAGGAATCTCAAGAAAGGCACAGAGAGGCTTAAAGAAAAAAAAAGTACAGAGAAATAAAACAAGAAATCCTGAAACCGAGAGGACAAGAGAGGCTGAAACAGAGAACATACGAGATGGAAACAGACATTGGAACGGAGAGACCACGGCAGAGAACAAAATAAATTGAAACAGAGGGACTGAAACAGAAACCTTGAAAGAGAGGGAGGGGCTGAAACAAACAGTGAAACAAACTGAAATAGAGTCTGATGGATGAGGTGTGAGGGATCTAAGTGACCGGTACAATCTGTGAACAGTTATTTCTGCCCATGTTCAGTCTACACAACATCATTAGACAAAAAAAAAGACAAAAAACTTGTATTTATACAGCGCCTCGGGACGTCCCAAAGTCCTTCACGCCAATTAAGTACTTTTGAAGTGTTGTCACTGTTGTAATGTAGGTCTGGTGATGAATAAACAGATCCCTCTTGAACCCACTGTTTCAAGATTGGAGAAGATTCCCATTTGAAGAATATAGAATGGGGGCAACTAAGATACTTCCAGAGGGTAGATTTTCCGGGTCCTCTCCCGTGACAATATTCCTAATTCTGCAAGAGTGCATTATGAAATTAGAGGCCGCCTTGTCCATTTAAATCACCGGCACGGGGCCGAAATTCTCAAATGCGCACTCACGATCGGCGAGGATTCAGAATTTACATTACAAAGAAGTTGGACTTGTTCTATTTGGAAGATTTCAAAGGTGACCTAATTATAGTTTTCAAGACTAGAAAGGGAATTGACAAAATTGATCGAGATAAATTGTTCAGTGCGGTGACTGGTTTAAATATCAGGAACACAAGTTTAAAAAGCTGTGTGATAGAGTTTTTGGATAACTTCCACCCGGGAAGTTTATTGGAGCATAACTGAGTTCAAGAGACGGTGGCAGTTCTGCAGAGAGAGAAGTCTAAGGACAAGTTTTATAAATTCGCACTTCCAGCACAGGGCATCGTGAATGTGTTTAATGAGCAGCTGATCCGCTATCGCCTGTTTTACAGTCTCCCCAAAAGTTAAACTTATCCCCAGAAGATGGGGAAGGTGTGGAACAGAGTTGTCCAGGAAGGAAGTGGAGGCGGACAGTGTGGGGAAATTCAAGAGGGAGCTGGACAGATTTTTCAGGGAGTCTAAGAGATAGATCCAGCACGTTTTTTGAATGTTGAGACTGGTCAGATATTTTTTGAGCCATGGGGTTTCAATATAAATGTCTCAATCGTCTAGCATACCGCTCCAATGGATAGTGTCAGTTCTGGGCAGGTTTTTATATGAGGGCAATTTTCCGTATTTGTGCTTCCAGCAGGAAGCTTCGCTACTCTGCGTGTAGATGGGGAGCTGACAAGCTCATGTCCTGAGTGGCGAGGCAAACTCAGAAACCGGGCCTGTACAGCTTTATTTAGAGATAACTTGGGAATTCCCTGCGTTGTCTATGTTTATCATGACAGTAAAGCCAGTGTTCATATGCGGCATGTTAGTATTTTCAAACGTGGAAAATTTCCCAGCTGACCTTCAATTGTTTCAGGGTCATCGGAACAAACTATAGAGAGCATCATGCTCCAATATTTTATCTTTCTAAAAGAAAACGCCATGGGGGATTTTCCTGAATCTGCGCCCGGTTTCACTGGATCGGCTGAGCGAAGTAAGTGGGAAATTGGGCGGGTTCCTTTACAGGTGTGTGCTCCGACCCACCCGATTTTGCAATATTTGCTGCAGTGAAGCAATCCAGCGCACTTGGGCGCAAACCCAGGAAAATCTCCTTTAACGTGTTTTAGTACAGATACGACGGAATACAACCTCCCACTGGGGACCCTTGCTGATGGCCGCACCTATTGGGAAAAGTGATGACTAGTTTCTTGCTAATGCGCACAGTGCGATTCCAGCTCACACGTCAGATGCATGCAGACTGCCCCGTCCAGAGGACTGAACGAGAGAGTGACTGCGCACTTACACACGAACATCTGGGGGTAATACTGAATAAAAGGTAATGTGCACGGTCCTGCAACCTGTCAGCTCAGTGAGCATTAGTAAACACTGCATTGAATCCGTATCACAGTATCAGAATATGGATTTAACACTGAGCTTCATATATTGTGTTTGCTCCCTCTTGCTTCTAACCTCGGGTAACGATACTTAGCAGCTTGGAGCATTTATTCATGAAGCTGCTATCTCTTCCTCAAGTTCTTGATGCATTGCTACAGCTGAAATTCAACTTCTAATTTTTGTGAGTCAGTAATAATGTAACTTGTTCCACCTTTGTCACCCATTGTCAGTATCTCCCAGGTCACGTACAACACAGGTTAGATACAGAGTAAAGCTCTCTCTACACTGTCCCATCAAACACTTCCAGGGCAGATACAGCACGGGTTAGATACAGAGTAAAGCTCTCTCTACACTGTCCCATCAAACGCTTCCAGGGCAGATACAGCATGGATTAGATACAGAGTAAAGCTCTCTCTACACTGTCCCATCAAACGCTTCCAGGGCAGATACAGCATGGATTAGATACAGAGTAAAGCTCCCTCTATAGTGTCCCATCAAACACTTCCAGGGCAGATACAGCATGGATTAGATACAGAGTAAAGCTCCCTCTACACTGTCCCATCAAACGCTTCCAGGGCAGATACAGCACGGGTTAGAGACAGAGTAAAGCTCCCTCTACACTGTCCCATCAAACGCTTCCAGGGCAGATACAGCACGGGTTAGATACAGAGTAAAGCTCCCTCTACACTGTCCCATCAAACACTCCCAGGGCAGATACAGCACGGATTAGATACAAAGTAAAGCTCCCCCTACATTTCCTGACAATGTGCCTCACCCTGCACCTCACTAGACTGGTGTGATGTTTCTGTTTCCTATCCCAGCCACCCTTATGGATCCCCAGTGAGCTTCCCAGCCTCAACCAGATAGTGGGTCAATTACTGATATTGCCCACCTACCTTTGGTGGGGAAGGGGACAGCTCAGTATACACCACTTACTTTATTGTGCAGATTCTGGTTAGTTGTACAATTCCGATTTACAGTTTACAGCCCCATAGCGGCAGCTGTGATCCTCCGCCTATCGGACCAACTTGCATGAAGCCGGTGGCAAAGTTGCTGTCGACTGTGTTATGCTTTAATAATTGACGTTTTGTTATTGGGATCCAGGTGCTTGTCAATCTATTCCAAAAACTTGATTCTTGGGCCATTACAAAATGACTGCTTACATTTACACAACGCCAACAGATGGGCGGGGGGGTGGGGGGGGACAAGTCCTAAATTGACAGTCCGGCTTTGTTCGTGGCAGTCTGTGTGTGTTCACCACGTGTTGGCAGTTAACTGGAGTTACTCAGTATTCTGAAATTTCAAAACAATTCTTCCATGTTATTCAACTATTGGCCAAAACATCAAAGTAGCTTCTAAGGCCCTGCGTACTTTCTGAGGTTCGGAGGGACCTCTGAGCATGGACGTCAGTGGAACTGACAGACGAACAAACACTGAGTAGCCTGGAAATGTGATAGATGGAGCCTGATTTAAGCAGAAGCCATTGGCTGCCAAAGAATTATGGTCTGGCCACCTTCCAGTGGCAGTTCACCAACCAAGCTGCACACTTGCTCAATTGCGTTACTGCCTTCAGCTCTGCAACAGTTAGAAGGTTGGGCTTGAGCATGCAAGAGGCAGATAATGTTACCAACCTTGGAATGAGATCATGGAGCGTCCTGGGTAGGCTGTTAGATGGGAGGGGAAGAAAAAGGCAGAGTGAGTGGAGTCAAGCAAAGGGAAAGAAATGAAATCAATGAAGAGAGAAAGAGAAGAGAGGCAGAAATGGTGACAACAAAGTGTTGAACAAATACATGGAAGGTGGAAACTCAGACATTTAAACATGTTATTCCTTTCTACTTGCAAGATTTATGTGTTTATCGGGCAGGCGGGGTCGGCATGAAGTGGACAGCAAACTGTCACAACCTTGTCAGTGTGCAGCTTGAGAGATTTTAACTCCCAGGCCTCATCTGTCGAGCCTCAGTCAGACTCTTTCTCCCCCGCCGCCCCGAAACTGGTGGGAAGTGGCAGCTGGCGGGAGCGCAATGTGATGCGGCGGGAGGCCACCACGCAGGGAGGAGAGCCTTGCGGAGGGTGGGGGGGATGCCCAGGGAAGGGGAGACCTGAGCTCATAGGGCTTGGAGGAGAAATCCTGCTCCTCATGGATCTACAAGGAAAGTTTTTTTAAAAACGGGCTCCAATCAACTTCTCATTAGGATGCCCTGGCGGGAAAGCCACAACCGCTTTCCCACGCAGGCCTCTGGTTAAAATAGCAGTCGGGCCTCAATGTCATCGTAGCCCAAGCTGCATCTTTAAAGAAGGACCCTGCCGGTTTCCAGTGGGTGTCCCGCTCGCCTCTGCTCAAAAGAGCAGGTCAAAATTGGAACCTGGGGGATTGGTGCGGGACATCAGCGGGTGAGTCACGGGCGATTTTAACTGCCCGCCTGGTTTCTGTCGATTGGGCAGGGTTAAAATTGCCCTAGTGGAATCGGAGACGTCCACGGACAGTTGAGACTAGACATTAAAAGGTCGATAATGTAGGACATGCGCCCCTGAGTCCTACTCTGTGCCTGAGGCCACGAGCACAGGGCAATACAAGAGGAAAGTGCCTGACGTACAAAGCTCATCAAGGCTCCCTGGCACTGTACACGTGCGCTGAAGGGGAAAATGTTAAAATATTCTACCTGGGCGGCCCTGACCTACAAAGGCAAGTTACTTGTAGTTGTACTGTTGGACCTCATAAGGCTGGGTTTGCTCATGTGTCATTCTCCTTTCCCATTTACCTCCAGCAGACCTGGCGCTGTTCCAACGCATCATGAGCAACCTGTTGGGAGGAATATTTACATATTCACATAAGCTGATATTGCTTTATCATGCAAAGTCAGCTCATCTGAATGTAAGCGGAGCCAGAACTCGATTCACAGCAGCCCTGGTTCAAATGCGCAAGGTCCGCATTATTAGTCCTTAAATATCATAGAATGTTTAACTGTGGAAGGCATCACATTGTCAAGCCCCATGCAGTTCTCTCCACGCATGCACTTTCCAGAAATAGTCACTTAATCGTGATCAGGAGCAGGAACGTTTGCTGATATCCCCTGCGGCCCCCCCCCCTTTCCCTGATGATCCATCTAGACCCTACAGAAATTATTCAAAATACCTAAATTGGTCAGCTTGAGTTTTATATATATATATTTATAAATCTTGTGTACCAGCACACTTCCTGTTCTCAGTGTTTGGTATACTCTTATGTCAACATTTACAATGTTAATCTGGTATGTAAATATTTATAGTGGCAATTTTCCGATGTAAACCGTTCCCTGTCACAATGTAGTTGTGGGCTCTGGCCACTAGAGCGCATGAGTTTCTCATAGTCTCAAGCAACTCCAGCAGCCATTTTGTTTATCTCCAATTCTTAGGTGTTTTGCCGTTTTTTCGGGTGTTTAAAATTCAATTTTCAGGTTTTCCACCGATAAGGGAGGCACCCAGAGTGCCCTTGCCTATTGGGTCTCAAAATGGCTGAATGACCCTTCAGGATCATGACGTCACCAAGACAGCAGTCATGATTGTATCAATAATGAAAATAAATGACGTTAGAACACAGCAGGCTCTAATACAGAGTTACTTTCATTTTTGACACAATTAGTTGTATAATTGAAGCCCAGGCCTTAATTAGAATGTAGATTTTACAATGTTTGTCATCCCTGTACATCCCTGGTGGAAGGTCAACAGCATGGTATGATTAACTCTGTTTAATTTTGCCCCTTTTTTTGTGTCCTCCTCTCCTGAGACCGTCACAGGCCAATTCCTCCTCCAATGTCCATGCATTTTCCAACAAGAGCCATTGAAAAATAGTAAGGAGCAGGAACCCTGGCTAATTACTGCCTTCCTTCCTTCTAGCCTAGCCATACTGAGACAACCGTAGTTCCCGTACTACCACCCGACTGACCATCTTCAAGAAAGGTGACAAGTCCGATTGCGGTAATTACAGAGGAGTCTCCCTGCTGTCTGCCACAGGGAAAGTCATCGCAAGAATCCACCTCAATCACCTTCTCCCAGTGGCTGAAGAGCTCCTCCCAGAGTCGTAATGCGGATTCCGCCCACTAAGGAGCACAATGGACATGATCTTCACCGCGCGTCAACTACAAGAGAAATGCAGGGAACAGCACCAACCGCTGTACATGGCCGCCTTTGACCTCACAAAGGCCTTCGACACCGTCAACCGTGAGGGATTATGGAGTGTCCTCCTCAGATTCAGCTGCCCTCAAAAGTTTGTCACCATCCTCCGCCTGCTTCACGACGACATGCAAGCCGTGATCCTGACCAATGGATCCACCACAGACCCAATTCATGTACGGACTGGGGTCAAGCAAGGCTGTGTCATCGCACCAACGTTCTTCTCGATCTTCTTGGCTGCAATGCTGCATCTCGCCCTCAGTAAGCTCCCCGCTGGAGTGGAGCTAATCTACAGAACAAACGGGAAACTGTTCAACCTCCGTCGCCTACAGTCCAGATCCAAGGTCGTCCCATCCTCTGTCATCGAATTACAGTATGCAGACAACGCTTGCGTCTGCGCACACTCTGAGGCCAAACTCCAAACCATTGTCAACACCTTCACCGAAACGTACGAGAACATGGGCCTTACACTAAACATCCGTAAGACAAAGGTCCTCTACCAACCTGCCCCCACCACACAGTACTGCTCCCCGATAATCTAAATCCATGACAAGGCCTTGGACAGCATGGACCACTTTCCATACCTCGGGAGCCTACTGTCAACAAGAGCAGACATTGATGATGAAGTCCAGCACCGCCTTCTGTGTGCCAGTGCAGCCTTCGGTCGCCTGAGGAAGAGAGTGTTTGAAGACCAGGACCTCAAACCCAGCACCAAGCTCATGGTCTACAGAGCAGTAGTGATACCCGCCCTCCTGTATGCTTCAGAGATATAGACCATGTACAGCAGGCACCTCAAAGCACTGGAGAGGTACCACCAACGCTGCCTTTGCAAGATCCTGCAAATCCATTGGCAGGATAGGCGCACCAACGTCAGTGTTCTCGCTCAGGCCAACATCCCCAGCATCGAAGCTTTGACCACACTCGATCAGCTCCGATGGACGGGCCACATCGTCTGCATGCCCGATACGAGACTCCCAAAACAAGCGCTCTACTCGGAGCTCCGCCACGGCAAGAGAGCCCCAGGTGGGCAGAGGAAACGCTTCAAGGACACCCTCAAAGTCTCCTTGAAAAAGTGCAACATCCCCACTGACACCTGGGAATCCCTGGCCCAAGACCGCACAAAGTGGAGGAGAAGCATCCGGGAAGGCGCCGAACACCTCGAGTCTCTTCGCCGGGAGCAAGCGGAAGCCAAGCGCAAACAGCGGAACGAGCACACGTCAACCCAAGCACCCCACCCACCTGCCCCTTCAACCACCGTCTGCCCCACCTGTGACAGAGACTAAGTCCCGCATTAGACTCATCAGTCACCTGAGAACTCATATTTGTAGTGTGGAATCAGGCAGTCCCTCGGAACCAAGGATGCCTTAAGAAGAAGAGAAGCAGCTAACTCAGCACCGGCCGAGGGATCTTCCTGGTCAGTGTCATCTCACCCAGTTCATTCACTCACACGAGCTATTGGGAGACCTGTGTCATTCCCAATGTTCACTTTGATTTCGAAAACCCTTCAGGTTGTTTAGCCGGATGGTTAGATTAACAATTTCAGTTCTGAAAATGGTGATTTGTTACAGAGAGACGAGGGAGCTGGTCGCAGGATCCAACAGCAAGGATGAACTAGGGAGTGTATGAATGCGTGCGTCAGGGGTTGAGGCAAACATTTGTGTACTTCAGCACTTGTGCACACATCCCTCAATCATCATTGTATGGATTGCTGCTTTATAATCAGATAACTCTGATTATAAAAACATAAGTCATCTGACTGCAAACATTGAGTCAGATTATTCTTGGACCTCTTCCCAGATCTAAACTGAAAATAAACAGGTTCAATGTTAATACTTTCATCTGTGAAAACCAGATCGCACTGTTATGGTTGGAACTGGTGTTTTGCAGAATAAAATAAAATACAATTTATGGGCATAAACTCAATTCAACTTCAATGGCAAGCAGCACAGATCTACAGAAAGATTAACAAAAAAATCCTGCAACAGCTGGAAACCTGGAATAAAAACGAAAAGTACGGCAGGAGAAATAGTAAAGGACAGATTAATGCTTCCTGAGGAGACCCTTCATCAGAACTAGAAACTAGGAGATAAAAGCGCTTATTTATAGGACTGAGCAAAACGGGGGGCAGGGTTCGAAGCAGGGGTCCTGCCCTCCTGTCATGACAGGTGTCAGCTGTGAGCTCAGTGGGTGGCACTCTCGCCTCTGAGTCAGAAGGTTGTCGGTTCAAGTCCTACTCCAGAGACTTGAGCACAAAATCCAGGCTGATACTTCAGTGCAGTGCTGAGGGAGGTGCCATCTTTCGGATGAGACATTAAACTGAAGCCCCGTCTCCTTTCAGGTGGGCGTAAAAGATCCCATGGCACTATTTTGAAGCAGAGCCTGGGAGTTCTCCCCAGTGTCCTGGCCACTATTTATCCCTCAACCAATACCTAAAACAGATTATCTGATCATTATCACATTGTTGTTTGTGGGACCTTACTGTGCATAAATTGGCTGCCATGTTTCCTATGTTAAAACAGTGACTACACTTCAAAAGTACTTCATTGGTTGTAAAGCGCTTTGGAACATCCTAAGGTCGCAAAACGTGCTATATAAATGTAAATCTTTCTTTAGGAACCTGCAAACTGAAAAAAGAAAGTGACAACTGATATATGAAGGGGCTGAAACAGCTGCACAATGGAGAGAGTTCAAGAGGAAGGAGAAAAAGACCAGAAAGTGAGGGAGATTGAAGATCTGAAATCACTAATGTCGACAGGTTTTCACTGTCGCAGTGAGCTGATCTTTGTACATCATCCAGCAGTCTTCACCTCTTGCAAACTTTTCTTTAATAAAAACCTGTTCACAGGCGACTGACCCCATTAACTGCCTCTCTGTGGTGGGTCAGTGTTTCCTAACTCGACTTTTACCAGTTCTCCCCATCACCCCCGTTTTGTTCAATTCTATAAAAGGACTTATTTATGCACCAGTTTCCAGTCCTGATGAAGGATTTACCCCAAAGCATTACGCTATCCCTTTTCTCTTTCAGGTGCCGACAGATCAGCTCTATACTTTTTGTATTTATTTCACTTCTGCAGAGAAGCCTGCACTGTTCAACATACTGAATGTATACAGAATGTCCCCTCCAGTTTTTTAGATTGTCTGTTGTTTCCTGGTTCACTGCCCCTTCGATGTTTGACACCATGTCCCGATCAAGCAACCTCACTCCAATCCTACCCCTCTCCTCAGTTACTCTCTAATAGGTGCACGTGAGTGGTATGGATTGGTTTGCCCTCCAGTTTTTGCTCACTATGACCCAGTGCCTCTCTCCGATATGATAGAAAAACAAAGCGCAAGCCCACGTGAGCTCCTGCAATTCACCCGTGGCCTCCTGATCTGCATTCGGTCTTCAGATGGTGTTGATCATTTTATCGCTGGTAGCATCATCAAAGTAGCAAGACTGCTACACTGCATAATTAATGTTTGCATTGATAGATTGACCCAACTCAAGTCAGAGTAATCCAAACAGCTGCTTTAACAATGAGCACTAGCATAACATTCTAACACCTGCACCGCATTTTAGAATTTCTTCCATAATTTCTCAATGCCCCATAATATGAACAAATTGGCAAAGAGATGAAGATGCATTATCTGTATTTTCTCGGCCATAAGAAGCAGAGGTGTTTGAACAGCCACACTTTGGCGAGATGTTTTGCCGGTTACATGCCACGGGTATGCTGGTAACCGTAAGCAAATTTAACCTACAATGTCGCTCCTTCACACTTCAGGGCTACACCACAACTAGCATTGGCAATAAAAGCTGCTTGGCCGCAGAAATGCACCAAACATTGAATAAAGCTACCCCCTTGAGCTCACGTTATATATTTAAACAAAAGTAGGCACTAAGGAGTGATATCCATGCGTAAGTTCATGTGAAGTTCATGTGTTGCTGGCAAGAGCTTCCTTCCAATAGGCTTCGACATCCTCCAAACCCCTCGATCAGACCAGTGCCTTAGAAACACATCAATAGTGCAGAACCGAGGTCTTGGGTTTGGGGCAGGCGGGGGGCTCTGATGCTCATCTCTTGGCTAGACCTGATCTTTATCAAACATGCATTCCTTTCCAGGAGATGCTGATGGATTGGTTAAGTGATTCAACAGTAATGGATATAATGAAGTTATCACACACAGGACAACCTACTCAACATGGCAGCAGTCTTGCCTGACTATTATTACCTGTTATTCAATGCTTGCCACTTTACTCGACTTTATCTTCAAGGAATGTCTACTAGCAGTAATTAACACAACAGTGCGTGACTTCACAATGTCATTTTACATTCAGTTTGCACAGTTAACTGCTTTTCCTTTCAATGGTGCTGACTTCAGGTGTTAAAGGTTCTAGGGTATAAGGGACAGGGCAAATAGCAAATTGTTCTTGTGAAATATTAATTATTAGGTCTGCCACTTTAAGTGGGTGATGAGGCTCAGCTCCCTGCTGTCCTACCTGTGATTTCATGTTGTCTCAGCTCGTTGTATTTGTATGCTTGCTCCAGGGGTCTGATGGCATTGTGGTATATCTTCCGTAACCGCTGCAGCACACCTAGTAATTGGGGGGAGGGGGGACAAACAATTCACGAAGAGGACAAGAAAACACGGAATGAGAAACAGTCGTCCACTCCACCAATAACCTTGCCTTTCACAACATGTGTACAACCTGCCCTCCAATGGACTGTGCCCACCCGCTCTGTATAAATGCTCCCTGATTCTCAAAGGTAATCAAGTGAACCTAAAGAAATTCCCCCACACCCCCAAAATATTCCTCCATCCTAGAATATTCTTCACCCCCAGACCCCCAAAATATTCCTCACCTCCACATACCCAGAATATTCCTCACCCCAACTCCCAAAATATTCTACACTCCTGGAATAGGACCTGATTGAGGTGTACAAAATTACGAGGGGCATAGATAGGGTAGATAGAAAGGAACTTTTCCCCTTAGTAGAGGGGTCAATAACCAGGGGGCATAGTTTCAAGGTAAGGGGCAGGAGGTTTAGAGGGGATTTGAGGAAAAACTTCTTCACCCAGAGGGTGGTTGGAATCTGGAACTCACTGCCTGAAAGGGTGGTAGAGGCAGGAGCCCTCACAACATTCAAGAAGCATTTAGATGAGCACTTGAAACGCCATAGCATACAAGGCTATGGACCAAGTGCTGGAAAATGGGATTAGATTAGACAGGGCTTGATGGCCGGCGCGGGCACGATGGGCCAAAGGGCCTCTTTCTGTGCTATATAACTCTATGGGGTAAAAATTAGGTCGTGCCCCGTTTGGGGCGCAAATATCGTCTGGACGCAAATATTAGCGCCTGGCGCTAATTATCGGCACTGACTGGAAACTTCACTTTTACCGCCCCGAGAGGTGAGTGGAGCGCTAAATCAGGCGCTGCACACCTGTCTTAAGGCGCAAAGGCCAAGGAGTGAGGCGCTAACTCAGAGCGCTGGCGAAGCTCATGTAATGTCAGTCAGCAATGGAACACACACACAATGGCACGGGCCAGTTCTTAAAGGGGATGGTTAATCTTGCTTTCCATCCACATCCTGTTCATTGCAGCCTTGAATCTCGGCCTGGAGAGACTTGCACATCAAATGTGCTGGAAAGAACAATGGAGAGTACCAGGCAAAGAGCTCAGAGTGCAGCTCCCACAGTCTCTGCTAAATCGATACAAGGAATGGCAAATCAAAATGACCCTGCAAAGTGCTGCTCAGTACCCAAAACTCCTTCACACAACGTTGAATCTCTCCAGAAGTCTCTCTCTCTCTCTCTCAGAATGCGTAGTTCAAAAATGCCACCAACAATAAAAGACAGGAAGAGGCCCCCTTTAAATAGCGCCCCCCCCCCCAGCCCCACAGCGATTGATAGCGTTCCAGTCTTCTGGTCGTTGGATGCGCCAGGCGATAAGGCAGGGGGCGCCACTCAATTTCCGCTCCGGGGCGCCACAAGGGCGTTGCACCATGGAATGACGTCACAATCTGCGCGCGCAGGTGGTCGCAGCGGTAAGTTTTAGCGCCGCCGCACAATCTCTAGTTAAGTTCCCGAGCGGCGCAAACATCGCTGCACCCGGGCGTTAGCGGCTTTGCGCCCCATTAGCGCCCTCTTAAGGCGCTAACGGGAGGCGCAACCAACTGAATTTTTACCCCTATGACTCTAATATTCCTCACCCTCAAATCCCAAATATATTCTGCACCCCCACAACCCAGATTATTCCTCACCCTAAAAATATTCCTCACCCCACACCACTAATCAACCTCATGGCTAGATACATCATACATGCCAACCTGGAAAACTAACCAGAGCTGACCAACAGCTCCAAAAAAGCACCAGAAAAGCTGACGACTCGAAAGCAGCCCTGAATGTTGGTCTATGACATGCAGTTGCACTTAAAAGCCTTGCTTATCACCACTTAAGCTACTGGTTTACCTAACGTTCACCATCTTGCATGGGAGCAGTGGTGGATCTAGAAACTTCTGAAGGAGATGCTAGTGACTGATGACATGGGTTTATTCACTAATTTCTGAGAGGCTGGGTTTGGGGACTGTTCTCGAAAATGAGATTTTCTAGGTGTCCTCAGTAACAGGCTGTATCTGTGTCCTGTGTCCCTAGTAATAGGCTGTATCAGTATCTGTGTCCCTAGTAACAGGCTGTAACTATATCTGTGTCTGGTGTCCCTATTAACAGGCTGTATCTGTAACTGTGCTCTGTGTCCCTAGTAACAGGCTGTATCTGTGTCCTGTGTCCCTAGTAGCGGGCTGTATTTGTATCTGTATCCGGTGTCCCTAGTAACAGGCTGTATCAGTATCTGTGTCCCTAGTAACAGGCTGTATCAGTATCTGTGTCCCTAGTAACAGGCTGTAACTGTATCTGTGTCCCTAGTAACAGGCTGTAACTGTATCTGTGTCCGGTGTCCCTATTAACAGGATGTATCTATAACTGTGCTCTGTGTCCCTAGTAACAGGCTGTATCTGTGTTCAGTGTCCCCAGTAACAGGCTTCGGGCTGAAAATGGGCCCGAAACAGGTGAGAATGGGTTCACCTGCTGATAATGAGTCCCCCACTCCCATTGCATCCCGATAATGCCAAAACACCCCGAGGAAATTTGGGGCCTATCTGCTGTTGCTAGGAGAAGAAGTTTAAAAATACTTATATAAAAAAATTATTCTCAAATGGCAAATAACAAGTGGTTATCAAGAAAATTGAGCAAATGACCCATCATTTTAGATTTTTTTTAAAGTAATAATCATATTCATTGTAGACTCCAAAATACTAGAAAATGCACCAGATAAAGTGCAAAAATCAAACTTTTCTGGGTGGATCACACCCCAGACACCCATAAAAAAATAAATCTTGTGACTTCAACACTTGTATTCCCTCTTGAGACTTCCAATTTAAGTGGAGGAATGTTGTATGTAACTACAACTTAAGTTAAAATTCTGTGTCCCACTGCACTTTCAGTGTAATTATTTATTTTTGAGTTGTCAGCCTTTTTGAAACTTTTTCTAGGTTTTTGGTTTTTCGTATTTATGCACTTGTGAAAGCTCCAGAAAATATTCTACAAATGTTTGTACAGAACCAAAGTGCTTCATATGTGAAGAGAAAAAGATTGGTGAAGTCAAGCATAGGTCCCTTGCAGTCAGAATCAGGGGAATTTATAATGGGGAACAAAGAAATGGCAGACCAATTAAATACATACTTTGGTTCTGTCTTCACAAAGGAGGACACAAATAACCTCCCAGAGATGTCGGGGAACATAGGGTCTAATGAGAGGGAGGAATTGAATGAAATCAGTATTTGTAGGGAAATGGTGTTAGGGAAATTGACGGGATTGAAGGCCGATAAATCACATGGGCCTGATAATCTACATCCTAGGGTACTTAAGGAAGTGGCCCTAGAAATAGTAGATGCATTGCTGGTCATCTTCCAAAATTCTATAGACTCTGGAACAGTTCCCATGGATTGGAGGGTAGCTAATGTAACCCCACTATTAAAAAAAGGTGGTAGAGAGAAAACGGGGAATTATAGACTGGTAAGCCTGACATTGGTAGTGGGGAAAATGCTAGAGTCCATTATAAAAGATGTCATAGCAGAGCACTTGGAAAACAGTGACAGGATCGGACAAAGTCAACATGGATTTACAAAAGGTAAATCATGCTTGACTAATCTACTGGAATTTTTTGAGGATGTAACTGGTAGAATAGATAAGGGAGAACCAGTGGATGTGGTGTATTTGGACTTTCAGAAGGCTTTCAATAAGGTCCCGCATAAGAGATTAGCGTGCAAAGTTAAAGCACATGGGATTGGGGGTAAGGTACTGACTTGGATAGAGAACTGGTTGGCAGACAGAAAGCAAAGAGTTGGAATAAACGGGTCTTTTTCCGAGTGGCAGGCAGTGACTAGTGGGGTACCGCAGGGATCGTTGCTAGGACCCCAGTTATTCACAATATATATTAATGATCTAGACGAGGGAACTAGATGTAATATCTCCAAGTTTGCAGACGACACAAAGCTGGGTGGGCGTGTGTGTTGTGAGGAGGATGCAAAGAAACTCCAGTATGATTTGGACAAGTTGGGTGATTGGGCAGATGCATGGCAGATGCAGTATAATGTGGATAAATGCGAGGTTATCCACTTTGGTGGCAAAAACAGGAAGGCAGATTATTATCTGAACGGCAATAGATTGGGAAAAGGGGAAGTGCAACGAGACCTGGGAGTCCTTGTGCACCAGTCGTTGAAGGTAAGCATGCAGGTGCAGCAGGCGGTTAAGAAGGCAAATGGTATGTTGGCCTTCATAGCGAGAGGATTCGAGTACAGGAGCAAGGATGTCTTGCTGCAGTTGTACAGGGCCTTGGTGAGACCACACCTTGAGTATTGTGTGCAGTTTTGGTCGCCTTATCTGAGGAAGGATGTTCTTGCCATGGAGGGAGTGCAGCGAAGATTCACCAGACTAATACCTGGGATGGCAGGAATGACGTATGAAGAGAGATTGGGACGATTGGGCTTGTATTCGCTAGAGTTTAGAAGAATGAGAGGGGATCTCATTGAAACTTATAAAATTCTAACAGGACTAGACAGACTAGATGCAGGAAGGATGTTCCCGATGGCCGGGGAGTCCAGAACCAGGGGTCACAGTCTAAGGATAAGGGGTAAGCCATTTCAGACTGAGATGAGGAGGAATTTCTTCATCCAGAGAGTGGTGAACCTGTGGAATTCTCTACCACAGAAGGCAGTTGAGGCCAATTCATTAAATATATTCAAGAAGGAGTTGGATATATTTCTTAAGGCTAAAGGGATATGGGGAGAAAGCAGGGACAGGGTACTGAATTTGGATGATCAGCCATGATCTCATTAAATGGCGGAGCAGGCTCGAGGAACCAAATGGCCTACTCCTGCTCCTATCTTCTATCTTTCCCCTCCCCAGCTGTTGACTTACCAGAGTAATCGTCAGATGGAGTCTTCTCATTCAGCCGGAGAGTTTTATCAATGTGAGATCGATCTCTGTAAGGTAGCTGCAGCTGAGGCTCCTCCTCCACCTCCACCTCATCTCCTTCATCTGCAGGGCAAAGAGAAAGGAAAACATCTGCTAGCTCACCACAGACCAAGAATCAAACCAGGATTAGGTGCATTTACAACAAGTTGAATTTGTGCAGCGCTTTTAATGTGAGGAATGTCCCAGAGTGTTTCCCATGTGAACGTTGGGAATGGATATCAAGCCAGCAAGAGAGAGATTAGAAAGTAGGTCCAGGTTACCCATTGAGAGAAAACTTTGTGTCAGTTTTAAGTCTCATTTTATACAGCTGTCCTTCACTTAAAATATTCTCTTTCTGACTCTGATATTGAGGACACATGAAAGCTTTCAGTCCCACTGCAGATTATTTTCAGTGTGTCTAGACTGGAGGAGTGCAGCCAATGATAGACAGCTCTTGCCCTCCTTCCCTGCTGTTGGCTATGCCCCTCAGTAAACAACCCAACCACAGGGAACCGACAGCATCCCACAGGAATGTGATTTGGTGAATCTGCTGTTGGTTTAGGCTTTCTGTTAAGACAAACTCAATCTGCAGACCCAGTCCCCCGTGCTCACAATCCCCTCCATCTAATAGTGAAATAAAAAGGGGAGCGAGCTGAGTGTGCAGGTCGCTCTCAAGAGACAGGGGTTTCCTAACATTGATGGGCCTGTGACTGTGCCTGTGATTCCCCCACAGTGATGGTCCTGGGTCTGTGCCTGTGATTCCCCCACAGTGATGGTCCTGGGTCTGTGCCTGTGATTCCCCCACAGTGATGGTCCTGGGTCTGTGCCTGTGATTCCCCCCACAGTGATGGGCCTTGGTCTGTTCTTGTGATTCCCCCCACAGTGATGGGCCTGTGACTGTGCCTGTGATTCCCCCACAGTGATGGGCCTGTGACTGTGCCTGTGATTCCCCCACAGTGATAGGCCTGTGACTGCCTGTGATTCCCCCACAGTGATGGGCCTGGGTCTGTGCCTGTGATTCCCCCACAGTGATGGGCCTGGGTCTGTGCCTGTGATTCCCCCCACAGTGATGGGCCTGTGACTGTGTCTGTGATTCCCCCACAGTGATGGGCCTGTGACTGTGCCTGTGATTACCCCACAGTGATGGGCCTGTGACTGTGTCTGTGATTCCCCCACAGTGATGGGCCTGTGACTGTGCCTGTGATTCCACCCACAGTGATGGGCCTGGGTCTGTTCTTGTGATTCCCCCACAGTGATGGGCCTGGGTCTGTTCTTGTGATTCCCCCACAGTGATGGGCCTGGGTCTGTTCTTGTGATTCCCCCACAGTGATGGGCCTGTGACTGTGCCTGTGATTTCCCCACAGTGATGGGCCTGGGTCTGTGCCTGTGATTCCCCCACAGTGATGGTCCTGGGTCTGTGCCTGTGATCCCCCCACAGTGATGGGCCTGTGACTGTGCCTGTGATTTCCCCACAGTGATGGGCCTGGGTCTGTGCCTGTGATTCCCCCACAGTGATGGTCCTGGGTCTGTGCCTGTGATCCCCCCACAGTGATGGGTCTGTGACTGTGCCTGTGATTCCCCCACAGTGATGGGCTGTGCAGTACATTCAATTACCAATTCATGGAGGCAGCACGTCTCTAATGGTTCACTGTCCCTTTATTTTATGTGATTCACATTTCTAATCTTTGGGAACCAGAGGTCCAAAGTCACCTGTTCCTCCCAAGAATTCTACACTTACCACATGTCATGTCTCAATTGTATCCCAAAATGTTATTTTCTGAAAGAAATCTATACAATTTACATTTGAATGAATCAATACCAACTGCTTCCACCTTCTCCTTGTGGAGCCTGTTCCGTAGATTGACCACTTACTCACTGTAATATTATTTCCGCAGATTAGTTTTGAATTTACCCCCCTTCAAGCACAGGCCTTGTCCTCTGGTTCTACTGTTCTGGACATGGTCTACATTATCTATTCCCTAAAAGCAGCAATCATAGCACTTCTCAACCTTCTCTTTTCCATGATGTGGAGATGCCGGTGTTGGACTGGGGTGGACAAATGTGAGAAGTCGCACAACACCAGGTTATAGTCCAACAGCTTTATTTGAAATCACAAGCTTTCGGAGCGCTGCTCCTTCGTCAGGTGAAGTGAAGAGATGCATATCGGCACAGCATATATAGTCAGAGAACACTGCCAGATGATTACAGTTAATCTTTCCAACTGCCCTTTATCACACCTCGGCAGAGAGATAATCACGGCAATCAAAGGTGTGGATGGTGTCCAAACAGGTCAGTCAGGAAAACATTACATCAAAGACAATGTGGCAGATGCACAAGTTCGAGCAAGACTTCTTCGCTGCACAGGACCTCCAACCAACGCTATACACCAGATACGTCGACGACATTTTCTTCCTATGGACCCACGGCGAAGAATCACTGAAAAGACTACACGATAACATCAACAAGTTCCATCCCACCATCAAACTCACCATGGACTACTCCTCAGAATCGGTTTCATTCTTGGACACACGAATCTCCATCAAAGACGGACACCTCAGCACTTCACTCTACCGCAAGCCCACGGACAACCTCACGATGCTCCACTTCTCCAGCTTCCACCCTAACCACGTTAAAGAAGCCATCCCCTATGGACAAGCCCTGCGAATACACAGGATCTGCTCAGACGAGGAGGAACGCGATGGACACCTACAGACGCTGAAAGACGCCCTCGTAAGAACGGGATATGACACTCGACTCGTCGATCGACAGTTCCAACGGGCCGCAGCGAAAAATCGCATAGACCTCCTCAGAAGACAAACACGGGACACAACCAACAGAGTACCCTACGTCGTCCAGTACTTCCCCGGAGCGGAGAAACTACGCCATGTTCTTCGCAGCCTTCAACATGTCATCGATGACAACGAACACTTCACTAAGGCCATCCCCACGCCCCCACTACTCACCTTCAAACAGCCGCCTAAGCTCAAACAGACCATCGTTCGCAGCAAATTACCCAGCTTTCAGGAGAACAGCGACCACGACACCACACAACCCTGCCACGGCAACCTCTGCAAGACATGCCAGATCATCAACACGGATACCATCATCACACGTGAGGACACCACCCACCAGGTACATGGTACATACTCATGTGACTCGGCCAACGTTGTCTACCTCATATGTTGCAGGAAAGGATGCCCCGGAGCATGGTACATCGGCGAGACCATGCAGACACTGCAACAACGTATGAACGGACACCGCGCAACAATCGCCAGGCAGGAGTGTTCCCTCCCAGTCGGGGAACACTTCAGCAGTGAAGGACATTCAGCCTCCGATCTTCGGGTAAGCGTTCTCCAAGGCAGCCTTCGAGACACACGACAACGCAAAATCGTCGAGCAGAAACTGATAGCCAAGTTCCGCACCCATGAGGACGGCCTCAACCAGGATCTTGGGTTCATGTCACGCTACATGTAACCCCACCTGACGTAGAGTCATCCAGACTCGAGTCGTCGTTGGCTTGTTCTCTCTACACAGATGCGGCCGGACCTGCTGTGATTTCCAGCAAAAAAAAATTTGTTTTCCATACAGACCCCAGCATCTGCCACATTGTCTTTGATGTAATGTTTTCCTGACTGACCTGTTTGGACACCATCCACACCTTTGATTGCCGTGATTATCTCTCTGCCGAGGTGTGATAAAGGGCAGTTGGAAAGATTAACTGTAATCACCTGGCAGTGTTCTCTGACTATATATGCTGTGCCTATATGCATCTCTTCACTTCACCTGACGAAGGAGCAGCGCTCTGAAAGCTTGTGATTTCAAATAAAGCTGTTGGACTATAACCTGGTGTTGTGCGACTTCTCACATTTCTCTTTTCCAGTGAGAACATGCCCAAATTACATCATCTCCTTCACCTCAGCAGACTTGCTGTTTTATATATCTCTGGGCATCTATGGGTTTCCATGCTGTTCGCCCTCCTTTCCTTGTGACAAAGGAAGGCAGTGTTAACCCAGCAGAGCAAGCAGAAGGAAAGAAAGACTTGCATTTATATAGCGCCTTTCATGACCACCAGACGTCTCAAAGCACTTTACAGCCAATGAAGTACTTTTGGAGTGTAGTCACTGTTGTAATGTGGGATGTTGTAAGAAGGGCTGGATTAAAGTAGAACTACATTTAGTAGAATGACCCGTCCCCACTTGGCCACCGCCCACAACAGCATGTTTAAAATGAGGAGCTCAGGGATTGGAGACCCATGTCCCATCACTCTGTGGCACAGTATCCCTAAAAGTACTCTCAAGCAACACACTTCCTGTGGTTGTGATCCTTGACCAAGAGTAACACTGGTCTTCGAGAACTTCTGTACACTAGGTTCAATCAAATCTTTTAGACATGTACGAAACACCAATGCACAATGGTAGACTACTTTATCATACTACAGTTAGTATATTCCATAATGCACTGTTGCCTGGAAAACACTCAACAAGCCATTGGGCCATGATGTCTTCCAATTTCTTAACTGGTGAAAACATTGATAATAAGCATTGTTCGCCAATATATGAGAATAAATCCACAAACTATGAGTAAGAGTCAGACAAAACAGTTCAGTTATCTGTGATGCAGGACTGAGTGATGCAGGGGTTAGAACATTGTCCTTTCACTTCTGGTCCCTTGGTTTGAATCCAACCTATGGGAGGTGTGTTCCCTCCTTCTGCTGCCTGTAAGGGTCTGATGTGGAATCCGTTCTCCCAATCTCACCACTGTTCCTAGGGGTAGGAAGCTAAGTTGGCACTATTTTGGCAACCTCCTTCAGGCAGCAAGGATAATGTGGGAAATGGACATGCCATTCTGTCTTTTGAGGTTGGGATTAAGGAACTTTATTTGAGCACAGTAAAGACAGCTTTACTCACATCGCAGTGTAGAGGGAGCTGTACTCTGTATCTAACCTGTGCTGTACCTGCCCTGGGAGTGTTTGATGGGACAGTGCAGAGGGAGCTTTCTCTGTATCTAACCTGTGCTGTACCTGCCCTGGGAGTGTTTGATGGGACAGTGTAGAGGGAGCTTTACTCTGTATCTAACCCATGCTGTACCTGCCCTGGGAGTGTTTGATGGGACAGTGTAGAGGGAGCTTTACTCTGTATCTAACCTGTGCTGTACCTGCCCTGGGAGTGTTTGATGGGGCAGTGTAGAGGGAGCTTTCTCTGTATCTAACCCGTGCTGTACCTGCCCTGGGAGTGTTTGATGCGACAGTGTGGAGGGCGCTTTACCTCAGATGAGTGTTTGATGCAGACATTGGCTGCACAAATGTAGCCTCTCTTATTTTGATGAACACAAAATTGAGCGGACAAAGAAATCTCTTGGTTGAATCAGCACAACTAATTTAATCAGTTCTTGGATTCATTTTGTATGGCTCTAATCTTTAAGTATTATCTGACAGTAAGTCATCACACTGGTAGTACACAGAGGCATCTCCTGAAGCAAATTTCTGTTCACAAGGTATTAGAGGTAAAGGAGGTGAAACCACACAGAAACCATGAAGTCATGCATCATGGGAAGTCATGATGTGGAGATGCCGGTGTTGGACTGGGGTGGACAAATGTGAGAAGTCGCACAACACCAGGTTATAGTTCAACAGTTTTATTTGAAATCACAAGCTTTCCGAGCGCTGCTCCTTCGTCAGGTGAAGTGGACGAAGGAGCAGCGCTCCTAAAGCTTGTGATTTCAAATAAAACTGTTGGACTATAACCTGGTGTTGTACGACTTCTCACATCATGGGAAGTGTATGTGATGTTATGAATGACTCACTCCAGGTATTAATAGTGAGGTTAGTGACATCACAAGCAGAAAATCCAAACGTAACTCCACTTCATTGGTCAGTGTCACTCCGTATAGCTGATGTGTTAAATGAAGTTGATGTGGAAAGCCAAAAGAAAAAAAATAATACCACAGCTGAACGTTAAACACTGCACAGCTGTGAGTAGTCTCATTCGGTCGGTGCCGTGGTAGATGCTGAGTCCTCACTGACTCACCGTCTCTCTCCCGCTCCTTCACTTCAGGAGACAGCCTCGTGTTATCAATGGTACTGTCGGGCATTCTTTCTTCAGAATCAGCAGCTTCTTCCTTTCCTTTGGTCTCAGATCCTGGGAAGGAAACAGAAATGAAGCCTGGCTCGATAATCTCCTCCTCGGCAACCTTGACTCCTTCACGGAGTTCTTCCGTTTTTTGATCCGATACTTGCACTTCCTTTGCAAACTCTTCGGTATTATCTCCACCTTCTTCAGATCCATTGCCATCGTCACTTGTTGCTATCTCTTCAGTCTCCTGACTATCAGCGTCTTCAGATTCCATCACTTTTTCTTCAATAGTTCCATTCTCATCTGGTTTATCGTCAGTTCCCTCATCATTTTGCTCCTCTTCCTCAGATTCACCTTTTCTAATATTAGCTTCCTGCTCAGAATCTGCTGTTTCAATATTCTCTTCCTGACTCTCCAGTGCTTCCTCTTCCAGATCCTTTGTTTTGTCTTCCTCTTCTTGGCTTGAAGTCTCATCTTCTGTTTCCTCTGAAGAACCTTCCTTAAGATCCGACTCACCATTGGAATCATCCTCCTTGTTGCTGTTTTTCTCAGTTTCTTCTTCAGAATCTGTGGCAGGTTCAGGCGCCCCGTTTTGTGCTGGCTCTCTTAGTTTTGCCTCTTCATCCTCATGGGATTCATTCACGGCATTACCTACAGACTCATTTGATTCACTTTCCACAGTTGGTGCAGTTTCTGTGCTGTTGAGACCCAGTTCTTGAAAATCTCCATCCTCCTCATCAGCAAGAACACCACCAATGTCCTCAGTAGTGCCAGACACTAGGTTTTCACTTCTTTCTTCATTTACGGGTAACTCTTCCGATTCCCCGGTATCATTTTTGGAGTTGGCTTCATTGCTTTGACATTCTTGTTCTTCTACAGCTCTTTTAATCACATTGCCACGTGCAGCAGCACACCTTGAACATGCTGCTGCACAACCATCAGTGTGTGACTGACCTTTTTCTTCCTTCTCATTGGATTCCTCTGTGGGACTGTGTGGTCCCAAGGTTGAGCTACCATCAGATGCTGAGTCTGCATTCAGTGGGGCACTGGCCTCCTCTGCTTGCTGCTTACCATTCATAAGCTTCTCATCATTCACATCGATGCCTGGGTCTGCGGCCAAGGCTCGGCTCCCTGCAAGAGTGACAACATCTTTGCTGTTGGGTTTGGTGAAGTCTTGAGTCTCTAAATGATCAGAACATTATCAGTCAATTTGAGGCCAGTTTCTGTCTCGATGTGGTTTTTTTTGCTCAATATTAATTCAGAGGGGAAATAAATATTCAAAGCAATACTGTTACAGGCCCAGAGCCAGTGTTATATATAGGAAGGATCGAGCAATACAGGCCTGTGTCAGTTAATGGTGGAATCACTGATTATGTGGACACTCCATAAACAAAAGTAATGATAAATCTGTGCATCTTTTACTGAACTGGATTCTAGTATGGTTTTCCAGTAACAGAGGACTTGTCATGAGCCAGCAGCAAGGTAATTGAGCTATGATCAGCCCCTCAAGTGAAGCTATTTGTCATGGAATGAAATAGACTAACAGCACGTTTCCTATCCTTACTGGACCATGAAAATCAAAGATAAGTTCAGGGATTTTTTGGTGTCGGTCCTTACAAATATTAGAAAACAGGTATGGGAGCTGCCCCTGTGGCTCATTTGGTGAATACCCTGCCCAGTGTGTAACAGCCATACAGACCTGATCTCAGCCAGGGTGGCAGTAAGTGTGCTATAATTAGGCTAGAGAGAGGAAAAATCACCCAGGCTCCTGTTCCTGGCCACTGTCCAGTGACCACTGTGGGAAAGTGTGTGTGTGTGTGCATGAGTGTGTGTGTGCACATCAGGTGAGGTCCTTTCTATGATGCTCTTTCCTCACAGTCAAATAGCCTACCACTAGTCACTATCTTATCATAAGTGAAGAATGGCCACATGGTTGTGGGTTAGGGTGACAGTGAGGTACTGGAGCTAGCTGGCATTTGGGTGGAAATATTTTAAAATTAAAATATCATATTGAATGTTACTTCATTGAGTTAACTTTAATGGATATATTTCTGTGTTGTGCCTAGTTGGAAACTCAAACAGCCCAACTCTTGTCTTCTGGCCAGGAGATGGCAGCACTGAGTCCAGGAAATGTTGGTCAGTTCTGCCCCTTCTCAGAGGGTGGGGTTGCTGGATGCCTGACGCTGTCTGGCTTGCACCGTTTGAATCAAATATTGAGGGAGCGGCACTGAGAGTTATAGCAATGCCACTGGCCCAGATCAGCCTGACCTTTTGGCTGGAGAATGCCTGATGACAAGCAGCTAGTGATGGGAAATGAGTGAGGTGAAGATAACCCCATGTGAGTATCTCCATGGTGTAGGGTTACAATGTTCAACACTGGGGTTAAGGGTAATACTAGCTGACATCCTGTGGCATTGCACATGGAACATCAAAAACAAATTTAGTCTTCATGTGAAGGGGGTTGGAGGATGAGGGATAATTCAGTCAGAGAGAGCCAGCATGGATTTGTGAAAGGTAGGTCATGCCTGACAAACCTGATTGAATTTTTTTGAAGAGGTGACTAAAGTAGTGGACAGGGGAATGTCTATGGATGTTATTTATATGGACTTCCAGAAGGCATTTGATAAAGTCCTGCATAAGAGGCTGTTAACTAAAGTTGAATCCCATGGAATTGAAGGCGACCTAAGCGGCAGCAGCACCGGAGGGGGTGGCACCTCCAACGATTTGAAGAACAACAAAAAACAAGGAGTGACATCACAGGACAGCAGATAGGTGACTGGTTGCGGCGAGAGCGGGATCTGAGGAGCGACACCAGCGGAGATAAAAGAAGCAGCACCCGAGGCCCGAGACCAGCGGCGAGAGCAGGATCTGAGGAGATAGGAGGATGTGACTACGAGTGAGGCAGGTATGGGGATCCAGAAGGTAGCATTGGAGGAGCCTCAGCCCTGGCACTTGTCCAAC
Source organism: Squalus acanthias (assembly GCA_030390025.1). NCBI lineage: Eukaryota > Metazoa > Chordata > Chondrichthyes > Squaliformes > Squalidae > Squalus > Squalus acanthias. Next base: position 15,896,649 of record CM059442.1, on the reverse strand, counting down.
AGGTACGAGGTTCTTACTCCCTGTGTGGACGAGAGCAGGGACTGCAGGGAGGATGAGCAAACTGACCACAGCACCGTGGTACAGGGAGCCATTCAAGTTGGGGGAGTAAAAGGAAATGTAGTAGTGGTAGGGGACAGTATAGTTAGGGGGATAGATACTGTTCGCTGCAGCTGAGAGTTAAGGACATCTCCTCTGGGCTGGAGAGGAACTTGGAGTGGGAGGGGAAAGATCCAGTTGTCATGGTCCACGTAGGTACCAATGACATAGGTAGAACAGAGAAAGAGGGCAGAATTTTCATTGAGCTGTGGAGGTGGGTTTGGAGGCAGGACTGGATTGAAAATAGCTGAATCAGGGGTCCCGACCCCATCCCGCCCCCAACCCGCCTCCATGCCAGTTTCGCTGGAGGCGGGTACCCGACCTGTGCTGGGACCCGGCTCCCCGAGGCGGGAAGGGGATTAGTGGCAATAAACTGCCTGTTAACAAGTAGTTAACAGGCAGTTTTTTGCCTAATCCCTATTTTTATGCCTGAAATGTGGGCCCTCTGACAGGTCCCAACCATGCCGTTTCAGCAAGGCGGACTGTGGGTCTGCAGGGGTTGGAGGGGTCGATATGTCCAGTGGGTAGGTGAGTGATGGGTGCATGTGTGCAGAGGTAAGTGTGTAAGGTAAGTGTAAAGTGTGGAAAAAAGTTTTATTTACCTTAACTTCCTCCTGCAGGTGTCAGCCCTTCAGGTCTCGGGAGTCAGAAATCTCACCGGCACAGAAAGCAGAATGGCCGTTGAGCTGTCAAAAGCTACAGCCTCTGCTTTTTGTTCTGCAGAGATCTCTAAATCAGCCTGAGAGGAAGGAATTAACTTAGAGTACAGATTGTCAGTGTTTGACAGCTTCAAAGAGCTGTCAAACGCTGATATTTCATCTGTCAAAAGCTCTTGACAGATGAAATGTCAATCTGTGACGTCACCTGTTGCCGGGTGGCCCTTAATTGGCCTGCTGAGCCCCCTGGGCGGGCTCAACAAGGTCAATCAAGTGAAAATACAGTGGGTTGGCCACAAGTCGATGGAGGCGGGACTACAACCCAAAAAGTGGGAGTCCCGCCTCCATCCCGTCCCCAGTTTCAAAATCCAGCCCAGAGGTTCTGCTGAGGGAGAATGAGCAGCTAGGGGCTAAATTAAAAAGCAGCACCACAAAGGTAATAATCTCTGGATTACTACCTGAGCCACGAGCAAATTTGCATAGGGTAAATAAGATCAGAGAGATGAACGTGTGGCTCAAAGACTGGTGTGGGAGAAATGGGTTTAGATTCATGGGGCACTGGCACCAGTACTGGGGTAAGAGGGAGCTGTTCCGTTGGGACGGGCTTCACTTGAACCATGCTGGGACTAGTGTCCTGGTGAATCAAATAACTAGGGCTGTAGAGAGGGCTTTAAACTAAATAGTGGGGGGGAGGGTTCAGGTGAGTGGGATTTTAAAAAGTCAAAGAGAAAGGAGAAGGCAATAGAGCAGGGTAGCGATGGGGGTAATGGTAACCAGAGTGTGACAGGAAGGGACAGAACGTATAAAAATAAGAGTGCATCAGAAAGTGGGGTCAAAGCATGGAAAAATAGTACAAAGACAAAATTAAAAGCTCTTTATCTGAATGCACGCAGCATTCATAACAAGATAGATGAGTTGACGGCACAAATAGATATAAATGATAGCCATTACAGAGACGTGGTTGCAAGGTGACCAAGGCTGGGAACTGAATATTCAGGGGTATTTGACATTGCAGAAGGATAGACAGAAAGGAAGAGGAGGCGGGGTAGCTCTGTTAATAAAGGATGAGATCAGTGTAGTAGTGAGAAATGATATTGGCTCGGAAGAGCAAGATGTAAAATCAGTTTGGGTGGAGATAAGAAATAATAAGGGAAAGAAGTCACTGGTGGGCGTAGTCTATAGGCCCCCTAACAATAGCTGTACTGTTGGACAGAGTATAAATCAAGAAATAATGAAGGCTTGTAAGAAAGGTACAGCAATAATCATGGGCGATTTTAATCTTCATATTGATTGGACAAATCAAATTGGCCAAGGTAGCCTCGAGGAAGAGTTCATAGAGTGTATCCGGGATGGTTTCCTAGAACAATACGTTGTGGAACCAACCAGGGAGCAGGCTATCTTAGATCTGGTACTGTGTAATGAGACAGGATTAATAAATGATCTCATAGTAAAGGATCCTCTAGGAAAGAGTGATCATAGCATGGTTGAATTTCAAATTCAATTGGAGGGTGAGATAGTTGGGTCTCAAACCAGTGTCCTGATCTTAAATAAAGGCAATTACAATGGCATGAGGGCAGAACTGGCTAAAGTGGACTCGAAAATAGATTAAAGGGTAAGACAGTTGATAAGCAATGGCAGACATTTAAGGAGATATTTCATAACTCTCAACAAAAATATATTCCAGTGAGAAGGAAAGATTTTAAGAGAAGGGAGAATCATCCGTGGCTAACTAAGGAAGTAAAGGATGGTATCAAATTGAAAACAAAGGCATACAATGTTGCCAAGATTAGTGGGAGGCCAGAGGATTGGGAAATTTTAAAAACCAGCAAAGGACGACTAAAAAAATAATAGAGAGAGAAGATGGATTATGAGAGTAAACTAGCAAGAAATATAAAAACAGATAGTAAGAGCTTCTACAGGTATATAAAAAGGAAGAAAGTAGCTAAAGTAAACGTTGGTCCCTTAGAGGATGAGACTGGGGAATTAATAATGGGGAACAGGGAAATGGCAGAGACTTTGAACAAATATTTTCTATCAATCTTCACGGTAGAAGACACTAAAACCATCCCCATAATACATAATCAAGGGGCTATAGGGAGGGGGGAACTTAAAACAATCACTATAGAAAAAGTACTCGGTAAAATAATGGGACTAAAGGTGGACAAGTCCCCTGGACCTGATGGCCTGCATCTTAGGGTCTTAAAAGAAGTGGCTGCAGAGATAGTGGATGCATTGGTTGCAATCTACCAAAATTCCCTGGATTCTGGAGAGGTCCCAGCGGATTGGAAAACCGCAAATGTAACACCCCTATTTAAGAAGGGAGGGAGACAGAAAGCAGGAAACTATAGACCAGTTAGCCTAACATCTGTCATTGGGAAAATGCTGGAGTCCATTATTAAGGAAGCAGTAGCAGGACATTTAGAAAATCATAATACAGTCAAGCAGAGTCAGCATGGTTTTATGAAAGGGAAATCATGTTTGACAAACTTGCTGGAGTTCTTTGAGGATGTAACGAGCAGGGTGGATAAAGGGGAACCAGTGGATGTGGTGTATTTGGATTTCCAGAAGGCATTCGATAAGGTGCCACATAAAAGGTTACTGCACAAGATAAGAGCTCACGGGATTGGGGGTAATATATTAGCATGGATAGAAGATTGGCTAACTAACAGAAAACAGAGAGTCGGGATAAATGGATCATTTTCCGGTTGGCAAACGGTAACTAGTGGGGTGCCACAGGGATCAGTGCTGGGGCCTCAACTATTTGCAATCTATATTAATGACTTGGATGAAGGGACCAAGTGTAATGTAGCCAAATTTGCTGATGATACAAATAGGTGGGAAAGCAAGTTGTGAAGAGGACACAAAGAATCTGCAAAGGGATATAGATAGGCTAAGTGAGTGGGCAAACATTTGGCAGATGGAGTATAATGTGGGAAAGTGTGAGGTTATCCACTTTGGTAAGAAAAATAAAAAAGCAAATTATTATTTAAATGGAGAGAGATTACAAAATGCTGCAGTACAGAGGGACCTGGGGGTCCTTGTGCATGAAACACAAAAAGTTAGCATGCAGGTACAGCAAGTAATCAGGAAGGCAAATGGAATGTTGGACTTTATTGCAAGGGGGTTGGAGTATAAAAGCAGGGAAGTCCTGCTACCACTGTACAGGGTGTTGGTGAGACCGCACCTGGAGCACTGCATACAGTTTTGGTCTCCTTATTTAAGGAGGGATATACTTGTATTGGAGGCAGTTCAGAGAAGGTTCACGAGGTTGATTCCTGAGATGAAGAGGTTGACTTATGAAGAAAGGTTGAGCAGGTTGGGCCTATACTCACTGGAGTTTAGAAGAATGAGAGATGATCTTATTGAAACATAAAAGATACTGAGGGGGCTCGACATGCAGAGAAGATGTTTCCCCTCATGGGGGAATCTAGAACTGGGGGCATAGTTTCAGAATAAGGGGTCGCCCATTTAAAACTGAGATGAGGAGGAATTTCTTCTCTCAGAGGGTTGTAAATCTGTGGAATTCTCTGCCCCAGAGAGCTGTGGAGGCTGGGTCATTGAATATATTTAAGGTGGAGATAGACAGATTTTTGAACAATAAGGGAGTGATGGGTTATGGGGAGCGGGCAGGGAAATGGAGCTGAGCCCAAGATCAGATCACCCATGATCTCATTAAATGGCGGAGCAGGCTCGAGGGGCCAAATGGCCTACTCCTGCTCCTATTTCTTATGTTCTTATTGACCTGGTTAGGAAATTGGCTGCATGGCAGGAAACAGAGAGTAGGGATAATGGGAAGGTACTCTAATTGGCAGTATGCGACTAGTGGTGTCCCGCAGGGATCTGTGTTGGGACCTCAACTATTGACAATATTTATTAACGACTTAGATGATGGCATATAAATTTGCCGATGACACAAAGATAGGTGGCATTGTAGGCTGGGTAGATGAAAGCATAAAATTACAGAGGGATATTGATAGATTAAGTGAATGGGCAAAACTGTGGCAAATGGATTTCAGTGTAGGCAACTTTGGACCTAAAAAGGATAGAGCAGAGTACTTTGTAAATGGTGAAAAGCTAAAAACAGTGGAGGTCCAAAGAGACCTGGGGGTCCAGGTACATAGATCATTGAAATGGCATGGACAGGTACAGAAAATAATCAAAATCAAAAAGGCTAATGGAATGCTGGCCTTTATATCTAGAGGACTAGAATACAATGGGATAGAAGTTATGCTGCAACTATACAAAGCCCTGGTTAGACCACACCTGGAGTACTGTCAAATTGAAAGAAAAGGCATACAATGTTGCAAAGATTAGTGGTAGGCCAGAAGATTGGGAACATTTTAGAAACCAGCAAAGGATGACTAAAAAAATAATAAATAAGGAGAAAATAGCTTATGAGAGTAAACTAGCAAGAAATATAAAAACTGACAGTAAGAGCTTCTACAAGTATATAAAAAGGAAGAGAGTAGCTAAAATAAACATTGGTCCCTTAGAGGACGAGACTGGGGAATTAATAATGGGAAACAGGGAAATGGCAGTGGCATTGAACAAATATTTTGTATCTGACACTAAAAACATCCCAGTAATAGTAGAAAATCAAGGGACAAAAGGGAGGGAGGAACTTAAAACAATCACTATCACTAGAGAAAAAGTGCTAGGCAAACTTATGGGTCTAAAGGCTGACAAGTCCCCTGGACCTGATGGCCTGCATCCTAGGATCTTAAAAGAAGTGGCTACAAAGATAGTGGATGCATGGTTGTAATCTTCCAAAATTCCCTTGACTCTGGAAAAGTCCCTGCGGATTGGAAAACCGCAAATGTAACACCCTTATTCAAAAAAGGAGGGAGACAGAAAGCAGGAAACTATAGGCCAGTTAGCCTAACATCTGTCATTGGCAAAATGCTCAAATCCATTAATAAGGAAGTAGTAGCAGGGCATTTAGAAAATCATAATACCATCAAACAGAGTCAACATGGTTTTATGAAAGGGAAATCGTGTTTGACAAATCTATTAGAGTTCTTTGAGGAGGTAACAAGCAGGGTGGATAAAGGGGAACCAGTAGATGTAGTGTATTTGGATTTCCAAAAGGCATTTGACAAGGTGCCACATAAAAGGTTACTGCACAAGATAAGAGCTCATGGTGTTGGGGGTAATATATTAGATTGGTTAGAGGATTGGCTAACTAACAGAAAACAGAGAGTCGGGATAAATGGGTCATTTTCAGGATGGTAATCTGTAACTAGTGGGGTGCCACAGGGATCAGTGCTGGGGCCTCAACTATTTTCAATTTATATTAATGACTTGGATGAAGGAAGCGAGTCTATAGTAGCCAAATTTGCGGATGATACAAAGATAGGTGGGAAAGCAAGTTGTGAGGAGGACACAAAGAGTCTGCAAAGGGATATAGATAGGTTAAGTGAGTGGGCAAGAATTTGGCAGATGGAGTATAATGTGGGAAATGTGAAGTTATCCACTTTGGTAGGAAGAATGGAAAAGAAAAATATTATTTAAATGGAGAAAGACTACAGAATGCGGCGGTACAGAGGGATTTGGGTGTCCTCGTACAAGAAACACAAAAAGTTAACATGCAGGGGGTGCAGCAAGTAATTAGGAAGGCAAATGGAATGTTGGCCTTTATTGTAAGGGGGATAGAGTATAAAAGTAGGGAAGTCTTGCTACAACTGTATAGGGCGCTGGTGAGACCACACCTAGAGTACTGCGTACAGTTTTGGTCCCCTTATTTAAGGAGGGATATACTTGCATTGGAGGCAGTTCAGAGAAGGTTCACTAGGTTGATTCCTGGGATGGAAGAGTTGTCTTATGAGAAAAGGTTGAGCAGGTTGGGCCTATACTCATTGGAGTTTAGAAGAATGAGAGGTGATCTTATTGAAACATATAAGATTCTGAGGGGGTTGGACAGGGTAGATGCTGAGAGGATGTTTCCCCTCATCAGGGAATCTAGAACGAGGGGGCATAGTCTCAGAATAAGGGGTCGCCCATTTAAGACGGAGGTGAGGAGGAATTTCTTCTCTAAGAAGGTCGTGAATCTTTGGAATTCTTTACCCCAGAGAGCTGTGGAAGCTGAGTCATTGAATATATTCAAGGCTGAGATAGTCAGATTTTTGAGCAACAGGGGAGTCAAGGGTTAAGGGGAGCAGACAGGAAAGTGGAGTTGAGGCCAAAATCGGATCAGCCATGATCTCATTAAATGGTGGAGCAGGCTCGAGGGGCCGAATGACCTTTTCCTGCTCCTATTTCTTATGTTCTTATGTTCTTATGTACTGTGAGCAGTTCTGGGCACCACACCTTAGGAAGGTATATTGGCCTTGGAGGGAGTGCAGCGTAGGTTTACCAGAATGATACCCGGATTCCAAGGGTTAAATTACGAGGAGAGATTACACGAATTAGGGTTGTATTCCCTAGAATTTAGATGGTTAAGGGGTGATTTGATTGAAGTTTTCAAGATATTAAAGGGAACAGATAGGGTAGATAGAGAGAAACTATTTCTGCTGGTTGGGGATTCTAGGACTAGGGGGCATAGTCTAAAAATTAGAGCCAGACCTTTCAGGAGTGAAATTAGGAAACACTTCTACACACAAAGGGTGGTAGAAGTTTGGAACTCTCTTCGGCAGACGGTAACTGATGCTAGATCAATTGTTAATTTCAAATCTGTGATTGATAGCTGTTTGTTAACCAAAGTTATTAAGGGATATGGGCCAAAGGCGGGTATATGGAGTTAGGTCGCAGATCAGCCATGATCTCATTGAATGGCAGAACAGGCTCGAGGGGCTAAATGGCCTCCTCCTGTTCCTATGTTCCTATAATCAGGGCATGTAGGCAGTGCTCAGTCCCCAGTTTTAACTCATACATTGACCATATTGCATTTCTTATTTTAGCACATGCCAGCTGTCAACTTTTTCCACCATAAATTACTTCGGCCACCTTTGCAATGGAAACATCCTAAACTTGTTGCGCTGTAATTACAGGCTCCCAGTCCCACCAGAGGAGACAATGGCACCCTAATTTACGCAGTGCACCAAATCTCATCGTTTTGCTCATGTAAATGTGTGAGATCGGAGGAAGATGGCCCTGCTCACTGAAACAACTTATTTATTCCACATTATGGCCAAGGTCCTAGAAAACACCCTATAGACCACTGGGCAAATCTACACCATTCACGGGTCCAAAATGCAAAAGGACTGTGTTTAAATATAGATGTTTTCAACATGGATTGAGGCCATTCCGTCCATCCTATCTGGACTGGCTCATTGCTAAAGTAATCAAAATCTAATCCCACTGCCCTGTACTTTCCCACAGCCCTGTATCTCTCTTTGTTTCAATTATTTATCCAATTTTCCCTTAAAAGATGTAATAGTCTTTGCCTCAGTTACGATAAATATCTGTCAACTTTGAGGAGATATGTTTATAACCATAAGACAGCCTGTTATCGGAGCACATCAGGTCTCATTCACTGCTCCATAGTGAAGAGATCACCAGATACCTCAGGTGCCAATAACAGTTCTCCAAGTGCAGACAAACTTTTGTACCAAGTCCCAGTTTTCTACGACCCATGTGTGCTATTTTATGAGTATCTTAAAATTCCTCTCTGCTATGGCCAGCTGCCAAAGCTCCTTTGCTAGGAAGACAGTCTAGTTCAGCAAGAACAAATGTATGGCTTGTAAAGTTTTCAGACCCACCTTGCATACAAGTTCTAACCAGCTTCCATCAAAGAAAGCTCCTGGCTTTGTTACAGGGAAAACAAATTGATCACAGAGGCAGGTAAAACTAATCAATCAGTACAGTCCCAGTGGAGGTTGTACAGGTTAAATAGGCAAGTGGAGGCCAGATATTTCCCCACGGAGGGGAGCGAGAGTGACTGTTGGATAATTACAGAGGGATACTGCTGGTGGCAGGCAGTTAGCCTTATCCTCTTGGCCAAAGACATTGAGTGGTACCGCCAGACCTAAGCCAAGGCCTGCTGTGGCACACGTAACCTGTGCTGCAACCCCTTTCCATTCCAAAAAGGAGTGTGTTTTCCCACTGGAAGAACTAGTAACAGTTTCAAAAACAGCTGGCAAGCCAGCACTTGCCCTCTGGAGCTTGTCAATCCCATGCGTCTAGTTCGACCAGTCAGAGTGGTTTTACCAGCTCAGCTGAGTATTGTCTTCTTGTGAGACTTGGGATCAGCAACATCAAAGTCCTCTAGCCCAACCCTATGATGAAATGGCACTTGGAATTTCCGCGAGGGCTTTTTTTTTACTCGTTCATGAGATGTGGGCATCGCTGGCAAGGCCAGCATTTATTGCCCATCCCTAATTGCCCTTGAAAAGGTGGTGGTGAGCCGCCTTCTTCAACCGCTGCAGTCCATGAGGTGAAGGTACCCCCACAGTGCTGTTAGGTAGGGACTTCCAGGATTTTGACCGAACGACAATGAAGGAATGGCAATATATTTCCAAGTCAAGATGGTGTGTGACTTGGAGGGGAACTTGGAGGTGGTGGTGTTCCCATACGCCTGCTGCCCTTGTACTTCTAGGTGGAAGAGGTCGCAGGTCTGGGAGATGCTGCTAAAGAAGCCTTGGCGAGTTGCTGCAGTGCATCTTGTAGATGGTACACTCTGCAGCCACAGTGTGCCGGTGCTGAAGGGAATGAATGTTTAAGGTGGTGGATGGGGTGCCTATCAAGTGGGCTGCTTTGCCCTGGTGGTGTCGAGCTTCTTGAGTGTTGTTGGAGCTGCACTCATCCAGGCATGTGGAGAGTATTCCATCATACTCCTGACTTGTGCCTTGTAGATGGTGGAAAGGCTTTGGGGAGTCAGGAGGTGAGACACTCGCCACAGAATACCCAGCCTCTGACCTGCTCTTGTAACCACTGTATTTATATGGCTGGTCCAGTTAAGTTTCTGGTCAATGGTGACCCCCCCAGGATGTTGATGGTGGGGGATTTGGTGATTGTAATGTCATTGAATGTCAAGGGGCGTTGGTTAGACTCTCTCTTGTTGGAGATGGCCATTGCCTGACACTTGTGTGGCGCGAATGTTACTTGCAACTTATCAACCCAAGCCTGAATGTCATTCATGAGGAGTTGTGAATGGAACTGAACACTGTGCAATCATCAGAGAACATCTCCACTTATGACCTTATGATGGAGGGAAGGTCATTCATAAAGCACCGGAAATGGTTAGGCCTAGGACACTGCCCTGAGGAACTCCTGCAGCGATGTCCTGGAGCCAAGATGATAGGCCTCCAACAACCACAACCATCTTCCTTTGTATGACTCCAGCCAGTGGAGAGTTTTTCCCTGGATTCCCATTGACTTCAATTTTACTAGGGCTCCTTGATGCCACACGTGGTCAAATGCTGCCATGATGTCAAGGGCAGTCACTCTCCTCTCACCTCTGGAATTCAGCTCATTTGTCCATGTTTGGACCAAGGCTGTAATGAGGTCTGGAGCCGAGTGGTCCTGGCGGAACCCAAACTGAGCATCAGTGAGCAGGTTATTGGTGAGTAAGTGCCGCTTGATAGCACTGTCGACGACACCTTCCATCACTTGCTGATGATTGAGAGTAGACTGATGGGGCGGTAATTGACTGGATTGGATTTGTCCTGCTTTTTGTGGACAGGACATACCTGGGCAATTTTCCACATTGTCGGGTAGATGCCAGTGTCGTAGCTGTACTGGAACAGCTTGGCTAGAGGCACGGCTAGTTCTGCAGCACGTCTTCAGTACGACAGCCGGGATGTTGTCAGGGCCCATAGACTTTGCTGTATCCAGTGCGCTTAGCCATTTTTTGATATCACATGGAGTGAATCGAATTGGCTGATGACTGGTTTCTGTGATGGTGGGGACCTCGGGAGAAGGCCGAGATGGATCATCTACTCGGCACTTCTGGCTGAAGATGGTTGCGAACGCTTCAGCCTTGTCATTTGCACTCACATGCTGGGCTCCACCATCGTTGAGGATGGGGATGTTCATGGAGCCTCCTCCTCCCGTTAGTTATTTAATTGTCCACCACGATTCACGACTGGATGTGGCAGGACTTTTTTTCTATTCGTTCATGGGATTTGGCATCGCTGGTGAGGCCAGCATTTACTGCCCATCCCGAATTGCCCTTGAGAAGGAGGAGGTGAGCAGCCTTCTTGAACCACTGCAATCCATGTGGTGAAAGTACTCCCGTAGTGCTGTTCGGGAGGGAGTTCCAGGATTTTGACCCAGCGACGATGAAGGAATGGCCGATATATTTCCAAGTCAGGATGATGTGTGACTTGGAGGAGAACTGCAGAGCTTTGATCTGATCCATTGGTTGTTGGATCGCTTAGCTCTGTCTATACATGCTGTTTCCGCTGTTTATCATGTATGTAGTCCTGTGTTGTAGCTTCACCAGACTGGTACCTCACTTTTAGGTACGCCTGGTGCTGCTCTCCCAGTCTTACACTGTAGCTTCGGCAAGAGATTGGCAAATTCCCGTAGAAAGGGCTAAAAGCAGCTGTTAACACTTGCTCCAGTGAAATTATGGTGGGAAATTCAGAGAAAATTGTCCCTTGGGTATTTAAGGGAAGGCTATGACTGCATGGGGGTGAAGCTGGTCTCGATCAGTAGCACGAAATGCACTCATGGTGAATCGGCAGACTGTTTTACACCGCGCCAGATTTTCTTTTCCATTGAAGTCAATTAGATTCCAGCCTGTAACTCACTCCCGGGTATCCGATATTCCATATATAAACCACCCAAACACCTCAATTAGATTCCAGCCTGTAACTCACTCCCGGGTATCCGATATTCCATATATAAACCACCCAAACACCTCAATTAGATTCCAGCCTGTAACTCACTCCCGGGTATCCGATATTCCATATATAAACCACCCAAACACCTCAATTAGATTCCAGCCTGTAACTCACTCCCGGGTATCCGATATTCCATATATAAACCACCCAAACACCTCAATTAGATTCCAGCCTGTAACTCACTCCCGGGTATCCGATATTCCATATATAAACCACCCAAACACCTCAATTAGGTTCCAGCCTGTAACTCGCTTCCGGGTATCTATTAATCTATAAATATAAACTACCTGAACCCCTCAATTCGATTCCAGCCTGTAACTCACTGTCGCCCGGGTATCTGTTATTCTATATATAAACCCCCCGAACTCCTCTATTAGATTCTGTAACCTAGTCCCGCGTTCTATATATATATAAAGAGACCTTTAGAGAGTATGGGTTTATATCTTGGCAGTGCTGTCGCAATGCACTGAGCTCACCATCTATTTGAAGAACCAAGGAAGCTATGTTGGAAATCCATGAGCATTCTAGCAGAGGCATGCATGTGAGGTAGGATGATCAGATAGATTAGTAGTCGAACCTTGACATGTTCAGAGGATGTCCCTTGCCTGTATTAGTGGAGGTGTTAGAATCATAGAATGGTTACAGCACGGAAGAAGGCCATTCGGCCCGTTGAGCCCGTGCCGGCTCTCTGCAAGAGCACCTCAGCTAGTCCCACTCCCCTGCCCTTTCCCCGTAGCCCTGCAAATGTTTTTCTTTCAGGTACTTATCCAATTCCCTTTTGAAAGCCGTGATTGAGTCTGCTTCCACCACCTTTTCAGGCAGTGCATTCCAGATCCTAGCCACTCGCTGAGTAAAAAAGTTTTTTCTTATGTCGCCTTTGGTTCTTTTGCCAATCACCTTAAATCTGTGTCCCCTGGTTCTCGACCCTTCTGCCAATGGGAACAGTGTCTCTTTATCTACTCTGTCCAGACCCTTCATGATTTTGGACTAGACAGACTAGATGCAGGAAGGATGTTCCCGATGGCGGGGAGTCCAGAACCAGAGGTCACAGTCTAAGGATAAGGGGTAAGCCATTTAGGACTGAGATGAGGAGGAATTTCTTCACCCAGAGAGTGGTGAACCTGTGAAATTCTCTACCACAGAAGGCAGTTGAGGCCAATTCATTAAATATATTCAAGAAGGAGATCGATATATTTCTTAAGGCTAAAGGGATCAAGGGATATGGGGAGAAAGCAGGGACAGGGTACTGAATTTGGATGATCAGCCATGATCTCATTAAATGGCGGAGCAGGCTCGAGGGGCCGAATGGCCTACTCCTGCTCCTATCTTCTATGCTTCTATGAACACCTCTATCAAATCTCCTCTCAATCTTCTCTGCTGTAAGGAGAACAACCCCAGCTTCTCCAGTCTATCCACGTAACTGAAGTCCCTCATCCCTGGAATCATTCTCGTAAATCTTATCTGCACCCTCTCTAAGGGCTTCACATCCTTCCTAAAGTGCGGTGCCCAGAATTGGACACAATACTCCAGTTGAGGCCGAACCAGTGTTTTATACAGATTTTTTATAATTTCCACGCTTTTGTACTCTATACCTCTATTCATGAAGCTCAGGATCCCGTAAGCTTTTTTAACTGCTTTCTCATCCTGCCCTGCCACCTTCAACAATTTGTGCACATATACCCCCAGGTCTCTCTGTTCATATACCCACTTTAGGATTGTACCCTTTAGTTTATATTTCCTCTCCTCATTCTTTCTACCAAAATGTATCACTTCACACTTTTCTGCATTAAATTTCATCTGCCATGTGTCCGCCCATTCCACCAACCTATCTATGTCCACTTGAAGTCTATCACTCTCCTCCTCACTGTTCACTATACTTCCAAGTTTTGTGTCATCTGCAAATTTTGAAATTGTGCACTGTACACCCACATCCAAGTCATTAATATATATCAAGAAAAGCAGTGGTTCTAGTACCGACCCCTGGGGAACACCACTGTATACCTTCCTCCAGTCCGAAAAACAACCGTTCACCACTACTCTCTGTTTCCTGTCACTTAGCCAATTTCATATCCATGCTGCCACTGTCCCCTTTATTCCATGGGCTTCAATTTTGCTGGCAAGCCTATTATGTGGCATTTTGTCGAATTCCTTTTGGAAATCCATGTACACCACATCAACCGCATTGCCCTCATCAACCCTCTCTGTTACCTCATCAAAATACATGGATCAAGTTGGTTAAATACGATTTGCCTTTAACAAATCCATGCTGGCTTTCCTTAATTAATCCACACTTGTCCAAGTGACTGTTAATTTTGCCCCAGATTATTGTTTCTAAAAGCTTCCCCACTATCGAGGTTAAACTGACCAGCCTATAGTTGCTGGGTTTATCTTTACACCCTTTTTTGAACAAGGGTGTAACATTTGCAATTCTCCAGTCCTCTGGCACCCACCCCCCCCCCCCACCTCCCATTTCTAAGGAGGATTGGAAGATTATGGCCAGTACCTCCGCAATTTCTTCCTTCACTTCCCTCAGGATGCATCCCATCCGATCCTGGTGACTTATCTACTTTAAGTACAGCTAGCCTTTCTAGTACCTTATGTTCTTATGTTCTTACCTCGTCTTTATCAATTCTTATCCCATGCAGTATCTCCTCCATCTCCTCCTTTACTATGTCTATGGTAGCACCCTCTTCCTTGGTGAAGACAGATGCAAAGTACTCATTTAGTACCTCAACCATACCCTCTGCCTCCATGTGTAGGTCTCCTTTTTGGTCCTGAATCGCCCCACCCCCTTACTACCCATTTACTATTTATATACCTATAGAAGCCTTTTGCATTACCTTTTATGTTGGCTGCCATTCTATTCTTATACCCTCTCTTTGCCCCTCTTATTTTCTTTTTCACTTCTCATTTGAACTTTCTATATTTAGCCTGATTCTCAGATGTATTCGCGACCTGACATCTGTCATACGCGCTCTTTTTCGGCTTCATCTATCTCTTTCATCATCCAGGGAGCTCTGACTTTAGTTGCCCCACCTCTCCCCCTAGTGGGAATGTACCTCGACTGTACCCAAATTATTTCCTCTTTAAAGGCAGCCCATTGTTCCACTGCAGTTTTGCCTGCCAATCTTTGATTCCAGTTTACCCAGGCCAGATCTGTTGTCATCCCACTGAAATTTGCCTTCCTCCAATTAAGTATTTTTACTCTAGATTGCTCCCTCTCCTTTTCCATAGCTAATCTAAACCTTATGATACTATAATCGCTGTTCCCTAAATGTTCACCTACTGACACTTGCTCCACTTGACCTACTTCATTCCCCAGAACCAGATCCAGCAATGCCTCCTTCCTCGTTGGGCCGGAAACATACTGATCAAGAAAGTTCTCCTGAACACACTTCAGAAATTCTTCCCTCTCCCTGTACTTTACACTATTACTATCCCAGTCTATATTAGGATAGTTGAAGTCCCCCATTATTACTATTCTATAGTTCTTGTATCTCTCTGTAATTTCCCTGCAAATTTGCTCCTCCATATTTTTCCCACTAGTTGGTGGCCTATAGAATACACCTAGTAGTGTAATGGCACCTCTATTATTTCTTAACTCTAGCCATATAGATTCGGTCCTTGACCCCTCCAGGACATCCTCTCCCTCCAGCACTGTAACATTCTCCTTAGCAATACTGCCACCCCACCTCCTATCTTTCCTTTCCTATATTTCCTGAACACTCTGGGGGAGAAATTGAGTCGCACCTCCTTTGGGGCGCTAACTTCTCTGGGGCGCTACTGGAAGCGGCCCGCCTCCCTCTTGGGGCACTGCGAGGGAATATCGCGGCCTTCCTCCCCTTCTTAAAGGGGAGGGGCCTTGCGCAGCTCGACCCGGGGCCCAGCTTGGCCACCGGGGATCGAAGTGCCGGCAAAAGAGCCCGGCACTCAAGAAAAGTGCCGGGCTCATGGAGCGCAGCCGGCACTCCGTGGGGGGGGGCGGGTCAGGAGGCTGGGGACGGGAGCGGAGGCAGGTAGCAACAAAAGTGGCCGTCTGGCACCTCGCCTTTAAATAGCGCTGCCCCGGCCGCAGGTAGGCCCCCCTGACCCCGTCGGACATAGTATCTGGGGGCGCTACCAAAGATCGCGGCCAGGGCGCGAGTGGGGCGCTGCGCACGGTGATGACGTCATCGCAGCGCCGCAGGGCGCTAACGGTTACCACCACCGCTAACCTCCCGCTGAATTTCGCGGGAGGCGTTGGCGGTGCTGCTCCCGGGCGCTAGTGCTTTGCGCTAACGGGAGGCACAAAGCAACCGAATTTTTCCCCCACTATATCCAGGAATATTTAATACCCACTCCTGCCCTTTTTTGAGCCAGGTCTCCGTTATTGCCACGACATCATATTCCCATGTGGCTATTTGCGCCTGCAGCTCACCAACCTTGTTTACTATACTTCGTGTGTTCACATACATACACTTGTAAACCTGTTTATTGTGGGATGGTGTTAACCCGTTTATTTTCCACCCGGACATAGGAATGTTCTACGAACATTAACATCACGAGCAGTGATTCCAAGCTCTTTTTTGTAGAGCGATGACATCGCTGCTTTATCAGTCACATGCTCTGCTCTTGGCTTTTCATTTCCTATCCGTTATCTCTCCTGTTATTTTTCCTACTTTCAAGAATTTACTGATTTCTGTTGTGATACAATTGCAGCCCCGAGGCACTTCATCCAAGTAGGCCATTCTTCATCTGCGTATCAAGATAGTGGGAGTTGGTGAACTATTCAGGCATAGGGGTTACCGCGGGTATTCCCTATCCTGTCGCATCAAATATTTACACACAAGCTCCTTGTGGTCAGACGGGACTATCTCACTGATTCAATTTGGCCCAACCACGCCCTGCCGGCATTTATGCTCCACTCGAGCCTCCTCCAGTCTTTCCTCATCTAACTATCAGCATAACCCTCTATTCCTTCTTCCTCATATGCTTGTCTAGCCTTCCCTTAAATGCATCTATTCTATTCGCTTCAACCACTCCCTGTGGTAGCGAGTTCCACATTCTCACCACTCTCTGGGTAACGAAGTTCCTTCTGAATTCCCTATTGGATTTCTTGGTGACTATTTTATATTGATGGCCTCTAGTTTTGCTCTTCCCTGCAATTAGAAACACTCTATCAAAACCTTTCATAATTTTAAAGACCTCTATTAGGTCACCCCTCAGCCTTCTCTTTTCAAGAGAAAAGAGACCCAGCCTCACATTTCTGGTATCATCCTTGTAAATCTTATTGCTGTTTGTGGCTGCTGCATTTACCTGCAAAGTAACCGTGACTACACTTCAAAAGTAATTCATTGACCATGAAGCACTTTGGGATGTCCTGAGGATGTGAATTGGAGCAAGATAAATGTGGGTACTTGCTTTCTTTCTTGAATGACCCTGGAGGTTTTGTCTCCACGACAAACATAGAGGCCCAGCAAGTGTTGGCTACTTGTTGTGTGCCTTTGAAATTCAAAGCTGGTGCATCTCATAAAACAGGACACTCACACTCGTCCCACCTTGAACTTGTCAGCGGGGCTGTCTCATTCAGTACATGTCTCAATAGTCACTATGCAGCTGTGATTCTTGCGTAAACCACTTCACCTCACGCATAGATTCTCACAGTTAAATCCCCGGAACGCCTGTCAGTTGCTAAGACAGCCAGGTTGTGTTTCTGTTTGCACATTTTTCTCATGTGGCCGAACTTGCTGGTAGCCAGGTGATTGCTTTACTTTTCTACGGAGGCCACAACTTGCAGTTGTGCCTCGCACTGTAGTGCTGTCACCTCTGCCTTGCAGCTATATCATCAGTAACTCGTCCTGCTGTTTCGCTGCTTATATTACCACTTACCTGCATCAGAGGGGTCATTTTACAAGTTCACACTGTCAATGTGTGCGACCTGGACCAGCTCACAGACTCGTAAAATAACCCCCCACCCCCATTACTGAGTTAAGATATGAGTATTATGTTAGAGCTAATGAGAGGTTTATGGGCCGCACACAATTTGCCCCGAATACGCCATAACCCGGTGACCTCGCACCTTTAAGAACAAAAGAAATAGTGCTTGAATTGATGTCACACCCCCCGAGGAGTTAACTCCCACTTTTACTCTGAATTTTTTTAATTATTCGTTCCTGGGATGTGGGCATCGCTGGCAAGGCCAGCATTTATTGCCCATCCCTAATTGCCCTTGAGAATGTGGTGGTGAGCCGCCTTCTTGAAGCACTACAGTCCGTGTGGTGAAGGTACTCCCACAGCGCTGTTAGGGAGGGAGTTCCAGGATTTTGACCCAGCAACGACGAAGAAACGGTGATGTATTTCCAAGTCAAGATGGTGTGTGACTTGGAGTGGAACTTGGAGGTGGTGGTGTTCCCATGCGCCTGCTGCCCTTGTCCTTCTAGGTGGTAGAGGTCGCGGGTTTGGGAGGTGCTGCCGAAGGATCCTTGGCGAGTTGCTGCAGTGCATCTTGTAGATGGTACACACTGCAGCCACGGTGCGTCGGTGATGAAGGGAGTGAATGTTTAAGGTGGTGGATGGGGTGCCAATCAAGCGGGCTGCTTTGCCCTGGTGGTGTCGAGCTTCTTGAGTGTTGTTGGAGCTGCACTCATCCAGGCAAGTGGAGAGTATTCCATCACACTCCTTACTTGTGCCTTGTAGATGGTGGAAAGGCTTTGGGGAGTCAGGAGGTGAGACACTCGCCGCAGAATACCCAGCCTCTGACCTGCTCTTGTTGCCACAGTATTTATGTAGCTGGTCCAGTTAAGTTTCTGGTCAACGGTGACCCCCAGGATGTTGATGGTGGGGGATTTGGCAATGGTAATGCTGTTGAATGGCTGATCAGAAGCCCGTTGCATACTATACAACATCAAGGCCTGAATGAGTCTAATTTTCCAACATGGATAAAACTAAAGCCATCCTTTTTTTTTAGTTCCTGTAGCACCTACAAGTCTTCAGCACCATTTCCATCAGCCTTTCCTGGCTGCCACCTCAGCCTGGATCAAATGATGTGCCACTTTGACCCCAAGCTAAACTTTTATATAGTTCTAAGACTGCATTTTTCCACATCCGGAACATAGGAATTCTAGTTCACCTTCTGGTAGTCACATGATACAACGATATTGGGGTTGTTGACTAATCGTAGCAATCAATCTCTATCAATTGGTCTACAACAGACCCAGACACGATGTGAGGAAAACCCCAGTGGTGGAAAGCTTTGGGAACCATAGGTCCAAGTCACCTGTTCCTCCCAAGCATGCTACACTTGCCATATGCCATTGAATGTTTATGCCCCCACCTCTCTCCCTCCATCACCGAAACCCTAATCCATGCCCTCAATCCATGTAAGATTGACTTTTCAATGTCTCCGCACAGCCTGCGCTCCTTCACAAACTTCAATTAATCCAAAGCTCTGCAGCCTGGATCCCCTTCATACACCAGAAAACACACTCCCGGCAGCCCTTGTCCTTGACAAGCTCCACTGGCTCCTTGATCCCCTCCATGCTCCTATCCCATCTTCCCCGCATGATCTCCCACCATATGCCCCAGCTCCCGTGACCCTGACTTGCTGCTTGTTCCTCGCTCCCTCTACCAATCCTTCACTGTGCCCCTAAACTCTCCACTAAATCACTCCGCCTCACCATTTCTCTTACTTCCTTCAAAAGCCTCTTAAAAAAAACTTAGCTCTCCAACTGTGCTTTCAGTTTCCCCCATCTCACTGTGCTGAGTGTCCTCTCTCTCCTCATTGTCAAACACCTCGCGATGTCTTCCTACATGTGAGATTTGTGGATGTAAGTAGTTGTTGAATAAAACTGTCAGTTATTACACACTGAACCTTGTTTGCAATCAAGTTTGTGGCGTAATTTTGGTTTGTATTCACTTTTGTTTAGCAGATTTAGAAGTGATCTGATCGAGGTGTTTAAAATGTTAAAAGGATTCGCTAGGGTAGATACGGTGAAACTATTTCCTCTGGTGGGGAATCCAGAACAAGAGGACATTACCTTAAAATTAGAGTTAGGCCATTTAGGAGGGAAATCAGGAAGCACTTATTCACACAAAGGGTAGTGGAAATATGGAACTCTCTCCTCCAAAAGGCTGTTGAGGCTGGGGGTCAATTGAAATTTTCAAAACTGAGATCAATAGATTTTTGTTAGGTAAGGGTATCAAGGGATTATGGATCTAAAGCGGGCAAATGGATTTGAGATACAGATCAGTCATGATCTAATTGAATGGAGGAACAAGTTCGAGGAGCTCAATGGCCTTCTGTTCCTATGAGCCAAAAGCTCACTGCAAGAAATAGGAGGCGTCATTTGTCTATTGAGGTAAGAATGGTCATCATCTTACTCTCACCCTTTTTATAATCGGTTAATAACACATTCTGAAGCCTTTGTAATGTGACTATGAGTCATTAATGGGTGAGTATGGTACAGACCAGCCAAGGGTGGGGAGAGGGTCACCTCAGACTGCAGGCCTACATCGCTGACTGTGACATAGTGAAATAAGACATGGTCAATGCAGAGCAACACAGTTCAGCAACAGGAAAAACAGAGCGATGCAACGGAAGACACCTTCATTTGCTAAAAGCAATGGGTACTTATGTCAGAATTAAGAGCGTGACTGTTATAGAGTGGAAAAGGCCATTCGGCTTGTTAACCAAACCCTGTGTAATGGGCTGTCTGCAATTTGTACTGTCAATGATGCCCCCAATTTTCAGATGGAGGTGAATAAGCTGAAACCTCTCGTGACTGAAGTGACAGTTTTCCACTGATGTAACTGAGTGAAAACTGGGAGATCTCATTCTAACTTTACGATCCACATTGCTCGGCCCTGACTGCTGCATTCCACAGATAGCACTGGCACCGTCCCAGCAGCACTCAGTCATAGTGCTCAGTGGGGGTATTCAATAAATTCGAGGCCAGTACGTGTCCCTATAACCTTCAAATTCTTGCGCTCAAAGTGAAGTGGCTCGTGCACCAGGATTGTCCAGGCTCTTTGTCTCAGTGAGTCATCACCCATCTGTACATAACGTTTCAGCTGTGGCTCACTTGGTAGCACCCTCGCCTCTGAGTCAGAAGGTTGTGGGTTCAAGCCCCACTTGAGACTCGAGCACAAAAATCTAGGCTGACACTCCAGTGCAGTGCTGAGGGAACGCTGCACTGTCGGAGGTGCCGTCTTTCGGATGAGATGTTAAACCAAGGCCTCGTCTGCCCTCTCAGGTGGACGTAAAAGATCCCATGGCACTATTTTGAAGAAGAGCGGGGTAGTTATCCCCAGTGTCCTGGCCATATTTATCCCTCAACCAACATCACTAAAACAGATTATCTGGTCATTCTTACATTGCTGTTTGTGGAATCTTGCTCCGCGCAAATTGCCTGCAGCGTTTCCTACATTACAACAGTGATTACACTTCAGAAGTAATTTATTGACCATGAAGCACTTTTGAGATTGTCCTGAGGACATAAAAGGCACTAGATCTATGCAAGTTCTTTCTTTCTTCCTTCTTTAAATCAAACTGGAGATATTAGCAAATCTTGATATTCTGATTTAGGAGACAACAGCAATCAGAACAGCCCGTGCCAAACCTGCAAAATTCAAACAGGACAAAGCAGCAAATAATATATAAGCACAATATTACAACAGTGACTACACTTCAAAAGCACTTCGAGCTCAAAATCTAGACTGACACTCCAGCGCATTACTGAGGGAGTGCTGCATTGTCGGAGGTGCTGACTTTCGGATGAGACGTTAAACCGAGGCCCTGTCTGCCCTCTTAGGTGGACGTAAAAGATTTAATGGCACTATTTCAAAGAAGAGCAGGGGAGTTTTCGCAGGTGTCCTGGCCAATATTTATCCTTCAACCAACACTTAAAACAGATTATCTGATCATTACCACATTGCTGTTTGTGGGAGCTTCCTGTGCGCAAATTGGCTGCAGCGTTTCCTACATTACAACAGTGACTACACTTCAAAAGTACTTCATTGGCTGTAAAGTGCTTTGGGATGTCCTGAGGTTGTGAAAGATGCTATATAAATGCAAGTCTTTCTTTCTTCTTACAAGTAGGGCTGGCATGCCTGGGATTCCAGGGCTGGAGATTAAGGGCTGGATATGGTCTATGGTTGTGGTTCAGCTAACCTGTGCAGTGATGCTGTAGCTATTGAGTCATTGAAATTACAGTGCAGACAGAGGCCATTCAGCCTATCTCACCTAGCTCTTCAACTGGAGCTCTCTACTCTTAATCCCAATTTCCCTGCCCTTTTCCCCACATTGTTTTACATTCTTTGTAGGGAATCCCATACAAATATTGGCACACTCCTGGGATTCCCTATAAATATGGGTACACTCCTGGGGATCCTATACAAATATTGGCACACTCCTGGGATCCCCTATAAATATGGGTACACTCCTGGGATCCCCTATAAATATGGGCACACTCCTGGGATCCCCTATAAATATTGGCACACTCCTGGGATCCCCTATAAATATTGGCACACTCCTGGGATCCCATACAAATATGGGCAAACTCCTGGGGATCCCATAAAAATATGGGCACACTCCTGGGGATCCCATACAAATATGGGCACACTCCTGGGATCCCATACAAATATGGGCACACTCCTGGGGATCCCATACAAATATTGGCACACTCCTGGGGATCCCATACAAATATGGGCACACTCCTGGGGATCCCATACAAATATTGGCACACTCCTGGGGATCCCATACAAATATGGGCACACTCCTGGGGATCCCATACAAATATGGGCACACTCCTGGGGATCCCATACAAATATTGGCACACTCCTGGGGATCCCATACAAATATGGGCACACTCCTGGGGATCCCATACAAATATGGGCACACTCCTGGGATCCCCTATAAATATTGGCACACTCCTGGGATCCCCTATAAATATGGGCACACTCCTGGGATCCCCTATAAATATTGGCACACTCCTGGGATCCCCTATAAATATGGGTACACTCCTGGGAATCCTATACAAATATTGGTACACTCCTGGGGATCCCATACAAATATTGGCACACTCCTGGGGATCCCATACAAATATTGGCACACTCCTGGGGATCCCATACAAATATGGGCACACTCCTGGGGATCCCATACAAATATTGGCACACTCCTGGGGATCCCATACAAATATTGACACACTCCTGGGGATCCCATACAAATATGGGCACACTCCTGGGGATCCCATACAAATATTGGCACACTCCTGGGGATCCCATACAAATATTGACACACTCTTGGGCACACCAGTCCTAACCTCTAAAAGAGTGTCAGCTGTCGAAAGGAAAGCTTCCAGAGGACGTAGAATACATCGTCCCAAACAGGGATGGGTACATTCTGAACACATGCAAATGAGGGAAATACGTCACCTGACATTTTTCTCGTCACTTGTGCCCTAGAAACACTGGGTGCTAAAAACACTAGTGTGTCCCTGATTTCCAGAGTTAGTGAGGCCATGGTAGTAGGGTGCTTTTAAAAATTTTAAGGGCTGCTGCCTGCTGCATTCTATGCAATTGATCAAAGGGCAGTTGATTACATGGATTGAGGAGGGGGGGGGATGGGGTTGGAAAAGAAAAAGTTACATTTTCGGGACTTTTCTAATGCAATCATTGCGGCTCTCCTGTGACTCAAGTGGGCATGTAGTCAGTGACAATTAGTCATCAAATGTCACCAAGAGAGTGTGGAGAAACGTTTTGGAGAATTTGCTTTACACAAAGGGTTGTTAGAGTTTGGAACGCTTTGCTAAAGAGAGTGGTTGGAATTTTTAAGAGTAAATTGGATAAATCTTTGAAGAAGAGGAAGATAGACTATGGGGAGTGAGCAGGGCAGTGAGATTAGTTTTGGATTGGCTCTAGCAAAAAGCCAGCACAGGTGTGATGGGCTGAATGGCCTCCTTCTGTGCAGTAACATTCTATGAGTCAGGAGTAGACACAAGGGCCCCTTGATTGGAAAATTCCAGTCTCGATGTTTAGGCTCACAGATGAAAATGGCCACTTTCTTAAGGTAGCATCAGGCCATTAGCAGCCAAGGAATCAACATGATAGCAACACCAGGAAGGAAAGGGGAAGAAAAATTCTTTAAAGACATCGAAAAAGATAAAGAATTAGTTGTACCAGCCTCCACCTTTCCCCCCACACCACTCCTGTCTGTTCGATTTCAACTAATTCGTCCATCAGCTCCTATAAACCTCTCATAATAATGAGGGGCCAGTAATTAAATAGTGTCCGGTGTGCATACATTCAGCTTGAACCCAATTACACCACTACATAATTGGAAGCATGAATTAGCTAGGTCTGTCGAGCATTCCTGGCTGGACATGTGAGATGTGTTTTATAGTGAACATAATCACAAATGAGCTCAAACAGGAATGAGTTGAATGTGAGTAAAGCATTGGAGAATGTGGTCTGTGCTGAGCATGAGTTCCTCTAACCCCTGCGGCTCAATCAACATTTGGTTCCAGAGTTGGGTGGAATTTTTCCAACTGCCCAACCCATCTACTTGGCCAAGAGACCACACTATAGCTTGATGGATCCAGTTGCAGCCAAAAGAGGGCTTGTTGGTGGCCACATTTAAAATCAGATCTTCTGTTGCATTGGCCTTTGGCCTTGAGTGTGAATGAAAAATAAAGCCTGCAGGTAACAGCTGCTCTTCCTTTTCTTCAACTTTCTTACAGAGTTCAAAACACCGAAAGGCCCATGGGCCCTCTTTTTTCTGGATTGCAAGCAAGAAAACACTGCCTTTGCTTGTAAGGGTCCCTTCTTGTTTACAGTATGTTCTGTGTGAGAGCCCACACTGCCCCCACCCCACTCTTCATACACCCACCTGCACAGGAAATGTGTGCCATTTAATTACTGAGGTCTCAAGATCGGATCAGATGAAGAAAGCCCTTTGCCTTCCTACATTACAATAGTGACTACTCTTCAAAAAGTACTTCTTTTGCTGTCATGGAAAGCGCTATAGAACTGCAAGTCTTTATCCTGTTAATTATTTCATGTACCACTGAAAGATCTCCAGTGAGACCTTGATGTAAAACTGGGACAGTTTCCAATTCAGTCCGACATACAGAAGCCGAGTGTCAGGTGGAGCAGTGTCCTTATCCGGGACTTTGACTACTGTTTTCATTGTAGTTGGATATTGTGTTTTGGTCATTCCTTTACTGACCTAGGTTGTTGTGCTTATTCAAACTCCTCACGCTGTTGGCTGCTTCATAATTTCTTTGTAAGTACAGACCAAAAACCAAGGACCCAACTACACTGCACAGTTCTGGTCTAGTTGGACCACACTTGGAGAACTGTGTGTGCACAGTTCTCATCTAGTTGGAACACACTTAGAGCATTGTGCACAGTTCTGGTCTGCATATTACAAAGAGGATATAGAGGCAAGGTGAAGGTGCAAAAAAGATTTACAAGGATGTAACCAGAACTGAGAGGTTACAATTATCAGGAAAGACTCAATACACTGGGGCTCTTTTCTCTAGAAAAGAGAAGGCTGAGGGGTGACCTAATCGAGGTCTTTAAAATTATGAAGGGGTTTGATTGGGTAGATGTAGAGAAGATGGGCTGGATTTTCATAGACCCGTGGAGGCGGGTTTGGAGGCGTGTGGGGGGTTAAAATTGCGAAAAGTGGCGGGCGGACCCGATCCTGCCTCCATTCCGCCTCCACGCAATTTTGATGAAATCATGTGCGGTGGTCCAAGAGGCGGGAGAGGCCATTAAAGCCCTTAACAAGCCCTAAATTGGCTCTGTAATGCCATTTTGAAACGTTTTAGCTAGTTTAACCCTTTTCCCACATGAAGCACGCCTGATGTGAAACACACCAGTGAAACCTGGCGGGAGCACAAGTGGATAGCTGACTATCAGCTGCAGGTCCACTATTACAACGGAGATGTGATGAAGGTAGTAGTAGTATTAGGTCTGAAAGTCGCCTCTGATGCTGCTGCATTGAATGTCTTCAGAGACTGCCTGGCCTTTGCTGTGAGAGGACCTGGATGCAAAATCTCTCTCTCTCTCTCTCTCTCTCTCTCTCTCTTCTCTCTCTCTCTCTCTCTCTCTCTCATGCTGCTCATTTTGCATCCAGGTCCTCTCACAGCAAAGGCCAGGCAGTCTGTGACCTGCAATGCAGCAACAACGATGACATCATCAGAGGCGACTTTCAGACTGAAACCACTAATTGGTTCATGAGTTCCCACATGCTGGAACTCAATTGCCCAATTAAGTGAAAATTGCATCAATCTCCCACATCCAATTGCAGTCGGGTGGATAACACGAAATGTGGATGACACGACCCCAACCCGCCCCAGTATCAAAATCCAGCCCGATGTTTCCACTTGTGCAGGGTGGGGGGTCCAAAACTAGGCGGCATAAATATAAAATAGTCAGTAATAAATCCAATAAGGAACTCAGGAGAAACTTCTTTACCCAGAGAGTGGAGAGAATGTAGAACTTTTAGCTACCACAAGGAGTGGTTGAGGCTATTAGCATTTAAGGGGAAGCTAGATAAGTACATGTGGGAGAAAGGAATAGAAGGTTATGGTGATAGGGTTAGATGAAGTAGGGTGGGAGGAGGCTTGTGTGGAGCATAAACACCGGCATAGACCTGTTGGGTCAAATGGCCTCTTTCTGTGGTGTACATTCTATGTAATTCTATGTATAAAAAAAATATTGCTGCAACATCAGACACGGCTGATCAACCACATCCACCTGTTACTCAAAGGATCGGCTCAGAATTCTGAGGAATGTAATTAAATATAAACAGGGATTCACACCAGCTGCTTCACAGCTGAATTTAGCTCCAGCTCCTGAAAGACTAAGGGCTGGATTTTGATACGGGGCGGGTTGGGGGTCGTGTCATCCACATTTCGTGTTATCCACCCGCCTGCGATTGGATGTGGGAGATTGATGCAATTTTCACTTAATTGGGCAATTGAGTTCCAGCATGTGGGAACCCATGAACCAATTAGTGGTTTCAGTCTGAAAGTCGCCTCTGATGATGTCATCATTGCAGGTCAGAGACTGCCTGGTCTCAGAGATTGCCTGGCCTTTGCTGTGAGTGGACCTGGATGCAAAATGAGCAGCATCTCAGAGAGAGAGAGAGAGAGAGAGAGAATTTTTTTGCAACCAAGTCCTCCCAGGCAGTCTCTGAAGACATTCAATGCAGTAGCATCAGAGGCGACTTTCAGACCTAATACTACTACTACCTTCATCACAATACTACTACTACCTTCATCACATCTCCGTTGTAATAGTGGACCTGCAGCTGATAGTCAGCTATCCACTTGTGCTCCCGCCAGGTATCACTGGCGTGTTTCACATCAGGCGTACTTCACGTCGGAAAAGGGTTAAACTAGCTAAGACGTTTCAAAATGGCATTACAGAGTCAATTTAGGGCTTGTTAAGGGCTTTAATGGCCTCTCCCGCCTCTTGGAGGCGGGACGGAGTCGGGAACCCCGCGACCGATTTTGTCAAAATTGTGTGGAGGCGGAATGGAGTCGGGATGGGGTCGGGACCCCCGAATCTGCAACTTTAACCCTCCCCACGCCTCCAAACCCGACTCCACGGATCATTGAAAATCCAGCCCTAAGACTCTCAACCAAGATGTCCTGAGATTGTTGGGGGACAAATTCGGTTGGTTAGCACCTCCCATTAGCACCTCCGGGGGGCGCTAACGGGGCACTAGGAACTTAGTGCCCAAGCACAGCAATTTTAGCGCCGCTCGCGAAATTGACCAGTCATTTTGCGGCGGCGCTAAACACTACCGCCACGATCTCCTGCGCCCACAGATCGTGACATCAGCCGAATGTGCAACGCCCCGGTAGCACCCTGGACCAGATATTGAGTGGCGCCCCCTGCCTTAGCACCTGCCGCTAGGAACGACTGGTAGAGGGGAACGTTTTCAAGTCGGGAAGGGGCTGGGGGAGCACTATTTAAAGGCGGGAGCTTCCTGCTTTTTCTTGTTGGCAAAATTTTTGGTACATGCAGGTTGAGAGGGAGAGAGACGTCTGGAGAAATTTAACGCTGACCTAAGGAGTTTTGGCCCTCAGCACCACTTTTGAGGTTCCTAAGTGCCGAGCTCTTTCCCTGGGCCTATCCATTAGTGCTTCCAACACAATTGCTTTTGAGGTCTCTCCAGGCCGAGATTCAAGGCTGCAATGCGCAGGGTGTGGCTGGCCAGCAAGATGGCCCCTCCCCTTTAAGAACTGGACGGCGCCAGTCGGTCTGGTTTCCATGGTAACTGACATTGCCTGAGCTTCGGTAGCGTTCTGAAGTAGCGCCTCGCTCCCCGATGTTTGCGCCTTAAGTGAGGTGTGTAGCGCTTGATTTAGTGCTCAAATCACCTCCAGGGGCGATAGAGGCGAATTTTGTAGTTGGAGGCATTAATTAGCGCCGGGCGCTAAACTTTGTGCCCGGCCGATATTAGCGCCCCAAAATGGGCGATACCCAATTTTTCCCCCTTGGACTTCAGTAACACATAGTAGACAATTGGACATTTTTCATAAATAATATAATTTCATTTACAAACAACCAACTTCCTTCTACATTTTATCACACTGTTTCCTTCCCGCCCCTTTTTTTAAAAATTCGTTTATGGGATATGGGCATCACTGGCAAGGCCAGCATTTATTGCCCATCCCCAATTGCCCTTGAGAAGGTAGTGGTGAGCCGCCTTCTTGAACCGCTGCAGTCCGTGTGGTGAATGTACTCCCACAGTGCTGTTAGGGAGGAAATTCCAGGATTTTGACCCAGCGACGATGAAGGATCGGCGATATACTTCTAAATCAGGATGGTGTGTGACTTGGAGGGGAACTTGGAGGTGGTGGTGTTCCCATGCGCCTGCTGCCCTTGTCCTTCTAGGTGGAAGAGGTCGTGGGTTTGGGAGGTGCTGCCGAAGAAGCCTTGGCGAGTTGCTGCAGTGCATCTTGTAGATGGTACACACTGCAGCCAAGGTACGCCGGTGATGGAGGGAGTGAATGTTTAAGGTGGTGGATGGGTGCCAATCAAGCAGGCTGTTTTATCCTGGATGGTGTCGAGCTTCTTGAGTGTTGTTGGAGCTGCACTCATCCAGGCAGGTGGAGATTATTCCATCACACTCCTTACTTATGCTTTGTAGATGGTGGAAAGGCTTTGGGGAGTCAGGAGGTGAGACACTCGCCACAGAATACCCAGCCTCTGACCTGTTCTTGTTGCCACAGTATTTATGTGGCTGGTCCAGTTAAGCTTCTGGTCAATGGTAACCCCCAGGATGTTGATGGTGGGGGATTCGGCGATGGTCATACTGTTGAATGTCAAGGGGAGGTGGTTAGACTCTCGCTTGTTGGAGACAGTCATTGCCTGGCACTTCTGTGGCGCGAATGTTACCTGCCATTTATCAGCCCAAGCCTGAACGTCGTCCAGGTCTTGTTGCATGCGGGCATGGACTGCTTCATTATCTGAGGAGTTGTGAATGGCGCTGAACACTGTGCAGTCATCAGCGAACATCCCCATTTCTGACCTTAAGTTGGAGGGAAGGTTATTGATGAAGCAGCTGAAGATGGTTGGGCCTAGGACACTGCACTGAGAAACTCCTGCAGCGATGTCCTGGGGCTGTGATGATTGACCACCAACCACCACAACCTTCGTGCTAGGTATGACTCCAGCCAGTGGAGAGTTTTCCCTCCCGATTCCCATTGACTTCAGTTTTACTAGGACTCCTTGATGTCACACTCGGTCAAATGCTGCCTTGATGTCAAGGGCAGTCACTCTCACCTCACCTCTTGAATTCAGCTCCTTTGTCCATGTTTGGACCAAGGCTGTAATGAGGGCGGGAGTCGAGTGGTATTGGCGGAACCCAGACTGGGCATCCGTGTGCAAGTTATTGGTGAGTAAGTGCCGCTTGATAGCACTGTCGATGACACCTTCCATCACTTTGCTGATGATTGAGAGCAGACTGATGGGGCGGTAATTGGCCGGGTTGGATTTGTCCTGCTTTTTGTGGACAGGACATACCTGGGCAGTTTTCCATGTGGTTGGATAGATGCCAGTGTTGTAGCTGTACTGGAACAGCTTGGCTAGAGGCACGGCTAGTTCTGGAGCACAAGTCTTCAGCATGATAGCCGGGATGTTGTTGGGGCCCACAGCCTTTGCTGTATCCAGTGCACTCAGCCATTTCTTGATATGACGTGGAGTGAATCGAATTGGCTGAAGACTGGCTTCTGTGATGGCGGGGACCTCAGGAGTAGGCCGATATGGATCATCCACTCAGCACTTCTGGCTGAAGATGGTTGCAAACGCTTCAGCCTTGTCTTTTGCACTCACGTGCTGGGCTCCACCATCATTGAGGATGGGGATATTCATGGAGCCTCCTCCTCCCGTTAGTTGTTTAATGGTCCACCACCATTCACGACTAGATGTGGCAGGACTGCAGAGCTTTGATCTGCTCCGTTGATTGTGGGATCGCTTAGCCTTGTCTATAGCATGCTGCTTCTGCTTTTTAGCATGCATGTAGTCCTGCATTGCAGCTTCCCCAGGTTGGCACCTCATTTTTAGGTACGCCTGGTGCTGCTCCTGGCATGCTCTTCTACACTCCTCATGGAACCAGGTCTAGAACGAGGGGTCAGTCTCAGGATATGGGGTATGACATTTAGGACTGAGATGAGGAGAAATTTCTTCACTCAGAGGGTGGTGAACCTGTGGAATTCTCTACCACAGAAGGCTGTGGAGGCCAAGTCACTGAATATATTTAAGAAGGAGATAGATAGATTTCTAGACACAAAAGGTATCAAGGGGTATGGGGAGAGAGCGGGAATATGGTATTGAGATAGAGGATCAGCCATGATCATATTGAATGGTGGAGCAGGCTCGAAGGGCCGAATGGCCTACTCCTGCTCCTATTTTTCTATGTTAGTCCCCTGTCTTGATGGTAATGGTAGAGTGAGGGATATGCCGGGCCATGAGGTTACAGATTGTGGTGGAATACAATTCTGCTGCTGCTGATGGCCCACAGTGCCTCATGGATGCCCAGTTTTGAGCTGCTAGATTTGTTCTGAATCTATCCGATTTAGCATGGTGGTCATGCCACACAACACGATGGAGGGTATCCTCAGTGTGAAGACGGGACTTCGTCTCCACAATGACTGTGCGGTGGTCATTGCTACCAATGCTGTCATGGACAGATGCATTTGCGACAGGTAGATTGGTGAGGACGAGGTCAAGTAGGTTTTTCCCTCATGTTGGTTCTCTCACCACCTGTCGCAGGCCCAGACTGGCAGTTATGTCCTTCAGGACTCGGTCAGCTCGGTCAGTAGTTGTGCTACCGAGCCACTCTTGGTGATGGACATTGAAGTCCCCCACCCAGAGTACATTCTGTGCCCTTGCTACTCTCAGTGTTTCTTCCAAGTGGTGTTCACCATGGAGGAGTACTGATTCATCATCTGAGGGAGGGCAGTAGGTGGTAATCAGCAGGAGGTTTCCTTGCCCATGCTTGACCTGAAGCCATGAGACTTCATGAGAGTCAATGTTGAGGACTCCCAGGGCCACTCCTTCCCGACTGTATACCACTGTGCCGCCACCCCTGGTGGGTCTGTCCTGCCGGTGGGACAGGACATACCCAGGGATGGTGATGGAGGAGTTTGGGACATTGGCTGAAAGGTATGATTCTGTGAGTATGACTATGTCAGGCTGTTGTTTGACTAGTCTGTGGGACAGCTCTCCCAATTTTGGCACAAGTCCCCAGATGTTGGTGAGGAGGACTTTGCAGGGTCGACTGGGCTGGGTGTGCCATTGCCGTGTCCGTAGCCGGTGCTGAGGTCGATGCCGGGTGGTCCGTCTGGTTTCATTCTTATTATTTTGTTTCGTAGCGGTTTGTTACAACTGAGTGGCTTGCTGGGCCATTTCAGAGGGCAGTTAAGAATCAACCACATTGCTGTGGGTCTGGAGTCACATAAACGCCAGACCAGGTAAGGATGGCAGATTTCCTTCCCTAAAGGACATTAGTGATAGTGATAGTTTCATGGTTACCATTCTCTCAGAATGTTGACTCATCGCTGGGATATGATCACCCATCCAGTATCTCGCCCTGGGCTATCTCACCACTCATATAACTCACCCTTCTGGTTCCTCACCCCTTGCCTTGAGTACCTCATCTCTGGGGTACCTGACTCATCTGGTACTTTACCGGTCCGGTGCCTTGTCCTTCATGCACCTCATCCGTCCAGTAACTCGTCCCTCAGGTATCTTGTCCCTCTGGTCCCTCGCCCCTTCAGTCCCCCGTCCCTCCAGCCCCTCGCCTTTGCTCCCTACCCCTCTACTCTCTCACCCCTCTGATTCTTCACCCCATCCAATCTCTTGCCCCTTCAGTCACACAGCCCTCCAGTTCCTCGCCCCTCTACTCTCTTGCCCCTCCAGTTCCTCGCTCTTCCAGTACTTCATTCTTTGAGTGAACCTACACAGAAAATCTTCACAGGAATTCAATCTTAGAGGCATCACAGCTGAACCTAATTCAATCCTGTCCTGATGTCCACACACGTACGTCCAGATATACAGACAGACCCGCACACCTAAATATCTTGGAACAATTTCTGCACAGCACTAACAAGAATAAGGCAAGAACCCTAATAAACCATTTATAGCTCGAGGGTTATAAATAATTGGGTTCACTAGTGATCAGTGGTGCCTGTACAACTTGGCACCAAGTGATCAAGTGTCAAATTATTGTCGGATTGTAACGTAAGACTGCAATATGACATAAAAAGGAGCTGGCCTTTGACCCTGCAGTGACATAACCACGATTATGTTACATGTGATATGAAGTGGTGATCTGGGGATGCTGGAATGTGCTAATTTACTGCAGCGTGGACTAGGCTCCAGTTTTCAACACTAGTCTCAGTGGTTTCCCTGGATGGCGTGTTGCCACGGTGCAGTTGGAATAAGAAGCAAACAAGGAGCAACAGAAGTGCCATCTGTGGTCACACTTGACCAGTTTTTAATATAGTCCCCTAGTTTTCCATTCGCAGTGCAAACATTTCAACTTCAGTGAGCACAAAAAGTCAACAAAATAAGTGGCTCATTTCTTGACCACTCAACTCTCCAATATCTACAAGGCTGTAGTCAGGGGTTTGATAGAATACTCGCTTGGATGGGGGCAGCCGCCACAACACTCAAGAAGCACAACACCATCAAGGACAGAGCAGGCCATTTGATTGGTGCTCCTGCTGCTGGACTCAATATCCACCCCCTCCATCATCAGTACACTGTACCAAGGTTACTTCGACAGCACCTCCCTCCCCTGCGACTCCTACCACCAAGAAGGGCAAGAGCAGCAATGTTGTGGGAACACCACCACTTCCAAGTTCCCCTCCAAGTCACACACTATCCCAACTTGGACATATATCGCCTTTCCTTCATCGACGCTGAGTCAATATCCTGGAACTTCCTACCTGACGGCACTATTCTTCTTCTTCTTAGGCAGTCCCTCGGAACCGAGGATGACTTGCTTCCATATTAAAAATGAGTTCTCAGGTGACTGATGAGCCCAATGTGGGACCCACAGTCTCTGTCACAGGTGGGGCAGACGGCAGGTGGGTGGGGTGCTTGGGTTGACGGCGCTCCTTCCGCTGTTTGCGCTTGGCTTCCGCTTGCTCCTGGCGAAGAGAATCGAGGTGTTCGGCGCCTTCCCGGATGCTTCTCCTCCACTTTGTGCGGTCTTGGGCCAGGGATTCCCAGGTGTCGGTGGGGATGTTGCACTTTTTCAAGGAGGCTTTGAGGGTGTCCTTGAAGTGTTTCCTCTGCCCACCTGGGGCTCTCTTGCCGTGTCGGAGCTCCGAGTAGAGCGCTTGTTTTGGGAGTCTCGTATCGGGCATGCAGACGATGTGACCCGTCCATCGGAGCTGATCGAGCGTGGTCAAAGCTTCGATGCTGGGGATGTTGGCCTGAGCGAGAACACTGACGTTGGTGCGCCTATCCTGCCAATGGATTTGCAGGATCTTGCGGAGGCAACGTTGGTGGTACCTCTCCAGTGCTTTGAGGTGCCTGCTGTACATGGTCCATGTCTCTGAGGCATACAACAGGGCACTATGGGAGCACCTTCACCACACGGACTGCAGCAGTTCAAGGAGGCCCACTACCACCTTCTCAAGGGCAACTAGGGATGAGCAATAAATGGGACCTTGCTCACATTTCCCACACTCGGATAACAAGTAAAAGAGAGACCAACTCAATAGGAAAGCAGCTTCCCTAATCCCGGTCGCAGTCTGGACATTTGAGCTGTGCAAACTAAACACAGAGCTCCCCCTGCTGGCTGCACATCAGCAAGACTCGGAACTAAGTGGGAAAAAGTAGCGACCAGTTTTAAATTAATTTAACTTTTAGAAATCTCTGGAAAGCCCACTCAAAACTTGACTATTCGTCCTTGAACCAGGCACATGACAGCTCCAAATGTAAAGACAAAATGTATACAGTGTCAGCTGTGGCTCAGTGGGTAGCACACTCGCCTCTGCGTCAGAAGGTTGTGGGTTCAAGTCCCACTCCAAGGCCTTGAGCACATAAAGCTAGGCTGACACTCCAGTGCAGTGCTGAGGGAGCGCTGCACTGTCGGAGGTGCCGTCTTTCAGATGAGACATTAAACCGAGGCCCCATCTGCCCTCTCAGGTGGACGTAAAAGGTCCCATGGCACTATTTCGAAGAAGAGCAGGGGAGTTATCCCAGGTGTCCTGGCCAATATTTATCCCTCAACCAACATAACAAAAACAAATTATCTGGTCATTATCACATTGCTGTTTGTGGGAGCTTGCTGTGCGCAAATTGGCTGCCGCATTTCCTACATTACAACAGTGACTACACTTCAAAAGTTCTTAATTGGCTGTAAAGTGCTTTGAGACAGCCGGTGGTCGTGAAAGGCGCTATATAAATGCAAGTCTTTCCTTATAAAGCAGGGAGCATTTAAGAGTGAATCTGACTTCAGGATCCGATCTCATTAGAGCTTTCCTGTGGCCTCAGTCAATTTTATCTCCTTCTTATTAAATTGATTTGTTCTACCTGTTTTTGTGGCCTCTTTTGTACCTACAGGAATTATCTCATTTGTTTGGTTTTTCCCTTTGTATCAACAATCACTGAACTTCAGAAGTATTTCTCTGTGTGAAGTATAAGACGTTTTGATGTGACGACACACAGCCCAATTATTATTAAATTTGGATGCTGCACTTTCTATTAACTGGTCCCTTAAACCATCACTGGGCCCATCGCAGTCCATTCCATTTACCGGGGGCAAAGGTCAAGCCTAAGGTGGCAACGAATCATCAGCTCAGACTCTGGTTCAAGCTGGTGGACTTGGCACCTTTTGGATGGATTGTAATAAGAAATGGGGGAGGGGGCTGAGTAATGCAAAGGGTTATCACCTTTCAACTTTCTCACCTGTGCTCAAATCCCGCTTAGGCCGATGGGATGAAAATCTCTTCTGTTTTCTGGCTGGAAATGAGTGCTTGTGAAATGAGTTTGGCATTCTTGACAAGGTTCTGAGTGGGTATGGACCTACAGCACACAACTGCCCCTGATTCAACACGAATCTCACTCAGACAGGCCTAAGAATGTCAGTGTGGCAAATCGACAAAACAGATGTCACACTGGAGCAGTAGAGGCTGCTGCTTCAAGAGCTATGTGTGGCCCCTACTTTGAACATGAAACCAGGTGACTCACATCCACGCAACACCAGCGTAGGATTACGGAAAGATCATGCGTCTTTAAACGTGGAAGGAGAAGTCAATAAAATCTCTGGTTCATGAGATTCAACTGAAGTTTTGAATACAGAGTGTTCACCCTTAAAGATTAGCACTATCAGTTAAAGCGGGGGTCCTCTCTATTTAAAAAGCTCCCCCATCGTTGCTTGAAAACAAATATAGTCGTAAATATGTGTTTTCTGTTGGGGGATACACAGATTTATTTAAATGGGAAGACAAGTTGATGAAGCGGTTTTTAAAAAAGCATATTGGATCCTATGTTTTATAAATAGAGACATGGAGTAGCAAACTAAAGAAGTTATGCTAAGGCTGTACAAATCATTGATTAGGCTACAGTTAGAATATTGTGTCCAGTTTTAGATGTCCTACTTTAGGAAGAATGTCAAGACCATGGGGACAGTGCAGAAGAGATTCACTAAGATGATACTAGGTTTGAGAAGCTTTAAATATGAGGAAAGACTCGAGCAACTGGGCTCTTTTCATCAGAACAGAGAAGGGCAAGAGGAGATCTGAGAGAAGTGTTTAAAATTATGAAGGGAATTTGATATGGTAAATCAGGAATAACTATTTTCATTGGTCAGTGAGTCAATAACTAGAAGTTATCAATTTAAGGTCATCAAAAGGGCAAATGGAGAGGTTTGGAGAGTTTTTTTACACAGAGTTTTAGGACATGGAATGCCCAACAAGAAACAGTGTGAGAAGCTAAATCTGTGATAACCTTTAAAAGGGAAGTGAATAAATATTTGATAAATAATATTCAAAAGGGTGTGGGGAAAGGGCAGGGGAATGGGGCCAAGTGGATTACTCTTTGAGAGTTGGCACAGGCGCAATGGGCTGAACGGCCCCCTTCTATGTTGTAGGGTTCTTTGATTCTGTGTTGGCCTTGTTGTGATATTGAACTTGACTCCATTTTGGATTTTCCCCCTCCCCCTGGGTGTAGACTCTTGCCTGGTACAGTTCAATGGAATATAGGAACAGGAGTAGGTCATTCAGTCCCTTGAGCCTGTTCCAACGGCTGTGAGGCACCCAACCCATTCATAACAAAAATCTAGCCCCGCTATCAAAAGGATAGATGACTCATGAATTTGATCCCAAAGGTTGCTGGAGGTCACCAATTTCCCGCCACCCCCCCACCCCCTGGTTAATGCACAATATTTCACACTCCCAGCAAGGAGCTATGTGCTTATTGAGTGCAGGAAGAGATAGGGCTACAACATTGGAGCCCGATTCCTCAAGCATGGCTCCTTGGTGGGAGCACAGGATTGGGAAATCGCCCCTAGAATTCCAAATAATGACAGTCTGGGAGGAGAGTTCCACAGGCAGGAGAAGGTCTATGTCAAGCTCTGCCTATGATTATTGGATTTGATTACAAAACGGCCGACTTGGAAGGGGCTGATAACGGTGTCTAGGCAGGCTGCGTGTTGGAGGTTGGCTGTGCCCTTGCTTCTCCAGGCTGAGCTCGCCCTGTGATGCAAGGCCAGGTTATCGGCACCAGCAGCTCTTAAAAGTCCGCAGGCTGCCTCTATAACTGTGGTCTGCTTTATTGTTTTAAAAATGGCTTGCAGAAAAAAAGCCCATTTCATAGATGGAAGGTTGAGGCCAAGTTACAGGATGTCCAGCAATGAAGGGTAGTGCTATGTGGGAGAGAGGGCCACCCAACAATGCAGGCCTTCCATTTTGTTTGTAGGCCCTCCTTGAAGCGCCTGTTTTAAATGGGCAGCTCCAGGTCAATTACAGGGCTTTTCCCTATTAATGAGTCTTGCACATAAGGCATGAAGGCACCATAAGCACGTGGGACCTCCACTTGCACACCAGGCGCTAAGTAGGCCTCAGGCCTCAACACCCCATAGTACAAGGCAGCCAATGCACACGTTCATAACAGGATTTGACTTTTATTTTGTTAATTAATTTAGAAATGTTTTGCTGCATTTACTTCAGCCATTTGGCTCCCAGTCTATTGGTTCTCTGCAGCTTTGGAAATCCAAAGCCACCAGCATTACCCCAAAAACTTCAGACATAATCCAAGTTGACATTTCAGTTCCAGTACTGAGGGAGTGCTGCACTGTCGGAGATGCCGTCTTTCGGATGAGATGTTAAACTGAGGCCTTGTCTGCCCTCTCAGGTAGACAGAAAAGATCCCACAGCACTATTCGAAGAAGAGCAGGGGATTTCTCCATGGTGTCTTGGCCAATATTTAAAGCTCTCAACCAAGATCAAGAAAACAGATTATCTGGTCATTATCTCATTGCTGTTTGTGGGAGCTTGCTGTGCGCAAATTGGCTGCCACCTTTCCTACATTACAACAGTGACTACACTTCAAAAGTACTTCATTGGCTATAAAGAGTTTTGGGACATCCTGAGGTCGTGAAAGGTGCTGTAGAAATACAAGTTCTTTTTTTTTATTTCTTACGAGCTGGACGTGTTATATGATAGTCAGTCTATGGTGTCATCTTGGAACCAGGCAATTGAATGAAGCAGGTGTTGGGGATTTGGGACTTCTAACACCAACTCAATCCAGCAATTCCCAAGATAGTTTCATGGAGAAGAAAAAAAGGGAATAGCTAAAAGCCGGAATTCCTAAAAGGAGAGAGTCCCACATTCACCAGGGCTGGTGAACGCAGTACTGTCTCAACCGGTCAAGGGGGGCACGTTGGATTCTGTTCGAAACATTTCAGTTCTTTCAAAATATAAAAGATGTCCTTAAATGGTCAGGAAGACAGGATAAATCTCCTGTGTGACAGCGCACGGAGCCAACAACTGCTGCTGGCACAGCAAGGCGATCGGCTAGTGCTGGTGTCCAGTTACAAAGCCATTTCCATACTTAGTTCCTTTACACTAACCCAGAATACTCGGACATGAGCCACAGCAGAATTGCTAGATCAAATTAACCCAAGGGCGCACAAGGGTAACTCGAACAGTCCCCTACCCCTCGCCCCTCCCCCCCCCAAAAAACTAACTTTTATATTTACTGCAGGATATTAGTAAAAAAGGACCCTTTTTAAAGTTCCACACAGTATGTTCTAGAATTACAGTCACCCAGCTCAATCTTTCATTTTCTACTTTTACAAACTCTCCGTCACGGTTTTGCAGCCTGGCACCATTTGTTTAAGCAGAGGGGCGGGACACAAGAAAAAGCTTTTAATTCCCAAACCCTTGAGCTCAGCCTGTAATACTGAGCTGAGCTTTAAAGATTTCAGCAGTCCCCCACTAAATGTGTTTTTACACAACCATTTGCTTGCTGGCTAATATTTCCAGCTGCTGCTCTTCACTCTGCTGGTTAGCCTCTGAATCCAGACTCTTCATTCAAATGAACTTTAAAGTTGCCAGTTTGCAGATACCATGACATTGAGCCACAATGCAAAGATAAGAGAAGCTAGCCCAGATAACTCTGTCAACCTACCTACGAGTTAAAAAGAGGGACTTACCTGTCGTCACAAAGACCAGCAGAGAGAGGAAGATACTGAATGAGACCAGTCCCTTCATTTTGACTGTCAGGAGCAATCTGCCAGCGAGCAGTAATATATAGGGGAGAAGGTCAGAGGTCAGAGGGTGACCTTAAAAGGAAGAATCAAAGGTTAGGAGTCCATGATGACAATTGCCATTTGGTAGGAGATCTTTGAACATCACTGACCGACATCAGCTGTTGTTTTACGCTCTTTGCACGAGCCAGTGCTGGAAGGTTTGATTGTGAACGTTTAATATTAAAACTACCCATTATATCCTTCAGCCTCAGAATCTTAAGAATTCAGAAATTATACTTTCGTCTGAACATGCAACAAAGTCCTTCTACAATTTTAACAGCGATGTTATTTTAAACACCTTCTTTAAAACAGTGAACAAAGGAACTTCCTAAGAGTGAGCAACACATTTGTGCAAGATCACAATTTCCACAGAATTTTGCCAGTATGAAATATTTTACTATTGGGAAATTAAATATCTGAAACCCAGGCAGATTTTGAACCACCTTTAGATGTCTCGTCTGTCTGTCACTGTACAGCAGGCTTTAACCTGCAAGATAGATCCTGAAGTAAGCACGGTCTTAGTCTGACTGCTCTCCGCTATACTGGGGTCATTGTCACCTCCTCTCTTTCTCTCCTTCTGTCTTTCTTCCTCAGTCTCCCTCCAGCACTTGGTCTCTGTTTATCTCGCTCTATATGTCTTGCTCTATTTTTTTCTCTCTAACACCCTATCACTTTCTGTCTCTATTGGGGGTTCGGGGGGGTTTATATATAGAATATCCGAAACCCAGGAGTGAGTTACAGGCTGGAATCTAATCGAGGGGTTCGGGTGGTTTATATATAGAATAACAGATACCCTGGAGTGAGTTACAGGCTGGAATCTAATCGAGGGGTTCGTATATAGAATAACAGATACCCGGGAGTGAGTTACAGGCTGGAATCTAATCGGGGGGGTTTGTATATAGAATAACAGATACCCGGGAGTGAGTTACAGGCTGGAATCTAATCGAGGGGTTCGGGGGGTTTATATATAGAATAACAGATACCCGGGAGAGAGTTACAGACTGGAATCTAATCGAGGGGTTCATATATAGAATAACAGATACCCGGGAGAGAGTTACAGACTGGAATCTAATCGAGGGGTTCGGGGGGTTTATATATAGAATAACAGGTACCTGGAGTGAGTTACAGGCTGGAATCTAATCGAGGGGTTCATATATAAAATAACAGATACCCGGGAGTGAGTTACAGGCTGGAATCAAATCGATGGGTTCGGGGGGGTTTATATATAAAATAACAGGTACCTGGAATGAGTTACAGGCTGGAATCTAATCGGGGGGTTTATATATAGAATCACAGATACCCGGGAGTGAGTTACAGGCTGGAATCTAATCGAGGGGTTCGGCTGGTTTGTATATAGAATAACAGATACCCGGGAGTGAGTAACAGGCTGGAATCTAGTCGAGGGGTTCGGGTGGTTTGTATATAGAATAACAGATACCCGGGAGTGAGTAACAGGCTGGAATCTAATCGAGGGGTTCGGCTGCTTTATATACAGAATAACAGGTACCCTGGAGTGAGTTACAGGCTGAAATCTAATCGAGGGGTTCGGATGGTTTGTATATAGAATAACAGATACCCGGGAGTGAGTTACAGGCTGGAATCTAATCGAGGGGCTCGGGTGGTTTATATATAGAATAACAGATACCCGGGAGTGAGTTACAGGCTCGAATCTAATCGAGGGGTTCGGGTGGTTTATATATAGAATAACAGAAACCCTGGAGTGAGATACAGGCTGGAATCTAATCGAGGGGCTCGGGTGGTTTATATATAGAATAACAGGTACTCTGGAGTGAGTAACAGGCTGGAATCTAATCGAGGGGTTCGGGGTTTATATATAGAATAACAGGTACCCTGGAGTGAGTTATAGGCTGGAATCTAATCGAGGGGTTTGGGGTTTATATATAGAATAACAGGTACCCTGGAGTAACAGGCTGAAATCTAATCGAGGGGTTCGGGGTTTATATATAGAATAACAGGTATCCTGGAGTGAGTTACAGGCTGGAATCTAATGGAGGGGTTTGGGTGGTTTATATATAGAATAACAGGTACTCTGGAGTGAGTTACAGGCTGGAATCTATTCAAGGGGTTCGGCGTTTATATATAAAATAACAGGTACCCTGGAGTGAGTTACAGGCTGGAATCTAATCGAGGGGTTCGGATGGTTTGTATATAAAATAACAGATACCCGGGAGTGAGTAACGGGCTGGAATCTAGTCGAGGGGTTCGGGTGGTTTGTATATAGAATAACAGATACCCGGGAGTGAGTTATAGGCTGGAATCTAATTGAGGGGTTCGGGTGGTTTATATATAGAATAACAGGTACCCTGGAGTGAGTCACAGGCTGGAATCTAATCGAGGGGCTCGGGTGGTTTATATATAGAATAACAGGTACTCTGGAGTGAGTAACAGGCTGGAATCTAATCGAGGGGTTCGGGTGGTTTGTATATAGAATAACAGATACCCTGGAGTGAGTTACAGGCTGGAATCTAATCGAGGAGTTCGTATATAGAATAACAGATACCCGG
The DNA here is from genome assembly GCA_030390025.1 of Squalus acanthias. Lineage (NCBI taxonomy): Eukaryota > Metazoa > Chordata > Chondrichthyes > Squaliformes > Squalidae > Squalus > Squalus acanthias. Next base: position 15,855,323 of record CM059442.1, on the reverse strand, counting down.
GAGTGAGTTACAGGCTGGAATCTAATCGGGGGGGTTTGTATATAGAATAACAGATACCCGGGAGTGAGTTACAGGCTGGAATCTAATCGAGGGGTTCGGGGGGTTTATATATAGAATAACAGATACCCTGGAGTGAGTTACAGGCTAGAATCTAATCGAGGGGTTCATATATAAAATAACAGATACCCGGGAGTGAGTTACAAGCTGGAATCTAATCGAGGGGTTCGGGGGGGTTTATATATAAAATAACAGGTACCTGGAGTGAGTTACAGGCTGGAATCTAATCGGGGGGTTTATATATAGAATCACAGATACCCAGGAGTGAGTTACAGGCTGGAATCTAATCGAGGGGTTCGGCTGGTTTGTATATAGAATAACAGATACCCGGGAGTGAGTAACAGGCTGGAATCTAGTCGAGGGGTTCGGGTGGTTTGTATATAGAATAACAGATACCCGGGAGTGAGTAACAGGCTGGAATCTAATCGAGGGGTTCGGCTGCTTTATATACAGAATAACAGGTACCCTGGAGTGAGTTACAGGCTGAAATCTAATCGAGGGGTTCGGATGGTTTGTATATAGAATAACAGATACCCGGGAGTGAGTAACAGGCTGGAATCTAATCGGGGGGTTCGGAGGGTTTATATATAGAATAACAGATACCTGGGAGTGAGTTACAGGCTGGAATCTAATCGAGGGGCTCGGGTGGTTTATATATAGAATAACAGATACCCTGGAGTGAGTTACAGGCTCGAATCTAATCGAGGGGTTCGGGTGGTTTATATATAGAATAACAGATACCCTGGAGTGAGTTACAGGCTGGAATCTAATCGAGGGGCTCGGGTGGTTTATATATAGAATAACAGGTACTCTGGAGTGAGTAACAGGCTGGAATCTAATCGAGGGGTTCGGGGTTTATATATAGAATAACAGGTACCCTGGAGTGAGTTATAGGCTGGAATCTAATCGAGGGGTTCGGGGTTTATATATAGAATAACAGGTACCCTGGAGTAACAGGCTGAAATCTAATCGAGGGGTTCGGGGTTTATATATAGAATAACAGGTATCCTGGAGTGAGTTACAGGCTGGAATCTAATGGAGGGGTTTGGGTGGTTTATATATAGAATAACAGGTACTCTGGAGTGAGTAACAGGCTGGAATCTAATCGAGGGGTTCGGGTGGTTTATATATAGAATAACAGGTACCCTGGAGTGAGTTACAGGCTGGAATCTAATGGAGGGGTTTGGGTGGTTTATATATAGAATAACAGGTACTCTGGAGTGAGTTACAGGCTGGAATCTATTCGAGGGGTTCGGGGTTTATATATAAAATAACAGGTACCCTGGAGTGAGTTACAGGCTGGAATCTAATCGAGGGGTTCGGATGGTTTGTATATAAAATAACAGATACCCGGGAGTGAGTAACGGGCTGGAATCTAATCGGGGGGTTTATATATAAAATAACAGATACCCGGGAGTGAGTTACAGGCTGGAATCTAGTCGAGGGGTTCGGGTGGTTTGTATATAGAATAACAGATACCCGGGAGTGAGTTATAGGCTGGAATCTAATTGAGGGGTTCGGGTGGTTTATATATAGAATAACAGGTACCCTGGAGTGAGTTACAGGCTGGAATCTAATCGAGGGGCTCGGGTGGTTTATATATAGAATAACAGATACTCTGGAGTGAGTAACAGGCTGGAATCTAATCGAGGGGTTCGGGGTTTATATATAGAATAACAGGTACCCTGGAGTGAGTTATAGGCTGGAATCTAATCGAGGGGTTCGGGGTTTATATATAGAATAACAGGTACCCTGGAGTGAGTTATAGGCTGGAATCTAATTGAGGGGTTTGGGTGGTTTATATATAGAATAACAGGTACCCTGGAGTGAGTAACAGGCTGGAATCTAATCGAGGGGTTCGGGGTTTATATATAGAATAACAGGTACTCTGGAGTGAGTTATTGGCTGGAATCTAATTGAGGGGTTTGGGTGGTTTATATATAGAATAACAGATACCCGGAAATGAGTTCAATTGGAGAAACTATCAAAGCTCTGTGATGGCCCAGTAGCAAAAGACAGCGCCTAGTGTAGTTGGAAGCAGTAAAGATGAGGATCGTCCTCCCTGGTTTGATTGACTGTCTGTGCTGAGTTAGCCAATCTCAGCCGGGATAGCGGTTGGTGGCAGTATACAGCCCCCGCAACTGGAAAAGAAAATCAGCCAGGATCCCCTGTTGGGAAGTGTGCATTGTTGGGTGAGGATTGCAAGCGGCTCGTATGTGATGCCCTTGCAGTGGAAAAGCCCACCAACAATCGCTGTCGAGGCTTAAAGCTAAAGAATGAATAGCCAGCATCCGTACCCCGGCGGGAGTCAGCCTCTTGGGAAGGGAGAAAATTGGTAAGAAAACTTGCAATAAATTATGCGATATCTCAATGTACCATCATACAGTCCCTCATGACAGGACTGTCCCTAAAAGCTGGGGGTGCAGGGGATAGAGGGCTACTATTGCGACGGGAGTCAGTGATCCTTCAAAGCAAAACCTGCCTGGGTGTTTTTTTAAATGAATATCTGAATTTTTCAGTTATTAGTATTTGGATAGTATGGGAGCTTGCCGACCTTTGACCCGGTGTTGATTGGCGTGCATGCATCACAGTGTAAGCTTCCCCCTCTCCTTTGACACCTTGCTCTTGCACTAGCTGCTGGCTGTGACTGAAATTGCTCCAAGTGGGTGGGGGGGCCTGGGCTCCTGCTTCACCCACAGCCCAGACATTCCTGTGCAGCCTCAGGGGGATTAATCTTCTCCTGCTGTTGCTGACATGCAGGGAAGGGACTGGCTTTCCATCGAACAGGGGCACCTGCTGCTGGAAATGGCAGATGTATTTGCAGAGAGCAGTGCCAGAGGGGCTTAGCACCACATAAATAGCAGCGGATGCTGTTGTTCATCGTACCCATGACACAGGATTGCCATTTTTAAAATAGAGCCCTCTCTGGCGCTGTCTGACCAATCACATGCTGCCACAAGCCAAAGGAAGGAGCCATGTGACCTGTTGCCTGCCCTGCCTCACCCCCTTTAAAAGAGGCTGTGGCCTATTCTATCAGTTGAGAAAAGGGTTAGATTTTTAATTCCTTGCATTTTCTCTGCTTTTCGTTTTTTTTGTATTTTCTTTTCTCATCACCCCTGTGCTCGCTGATCTATATTGGCTCTCAGTCCAGCAACACCTCAAATTTAAAATTTGCACCCTCGTGTTCAAATGGCCTCGCCCATCCTGTAACCTCTCCAGCTCTACAAACCTCCTAGATCTCTACGTTCCTCCAATTGTGGGCTCTAATGCAATCCAGATTTTCATCGTTCCACCATTGTCGGCCGTGCCTTCAGCTGCCATGGCCTAAACTCTGGAATTCCCTCCCTAAATCTCTCCGCCTCTCTCTCCTATAAGATGCTCCTTAAAACCTACTTCTTTGTCCTAATATCTCCTTATGTGGCTCACTGTCAAATTTTATCTGTTAACGCTCCTGTGAAGAGCCTTGGGACGTTTTACCACATTAAAGCTGCTATATAAATGCAAGTTGTTTTTATGTTGGGTACAGTTGAACGGGCAGCCACTATCCCCACAGGTGGCATCACACCCAAACCCCGATCCTGCCCACATCGGTGCAACTTCCAGCAGGAGTCTCTGAGCAGTAATTCAGGAGCAGGAACCCTGGCGTCAACGGAAGTAAAATTGGGGAGAGATGTAAAACGGGCTGCTGATTCGCTATCACCCATTTTACACTATCGCAAAAAATCAAAATTACCCCCATTGTCCCCAATTTGGAAATGCTCTTCTGATCTATTCTACTCCGATGTGTATTTGCACACACACACTTGCACCCACATATATAAACACACACAAAAAAAAGCATATTAAAAAAAAAGTACAAACTTTATTTCTCTCTTTGCAAGGCGGGTGCCTTTTTTTCCACTTTCTTAACAAAATATAATAGTTTTTCCATGAACATAAACCTCGTCTCAACATAAAACTCGAATACGGATACAGGGAGAGATGGGAGGAACCAACAAACTAACTATATGAAAGGACACTGCTTAAAAAACTCAACTACACTGGTACAAGAAAGGGGGGCGATTACAGAAGTGGGGTCCACAGTCGCACTGGGAGGAGGTGCCCCCACTGGACTGAACAAATTGGTAAGTGCTTGAAATTCCCACCCCCCACCCCCCCACCGAACATAAAAAAATAAAAGAACACTAAAATGTCCTTCAGCAACACTTCAGCTATGGATTCCAAGGTAGTCGTGAGCGCAAGAAAGGATTTTGCGATTCCTTCTGGTATGGTCCAGATTTCGATAGCCTGTGTCACTCCAGGCTGAGACTGTTTACAGTATTGGAAAGGTCCAAAAGAGACCCCAACTTTTCTTTTTCCGAGAAAAACACGGGGAACGCCGTTTGGATCGATCCTGGCCTGGCGCAGCTCTAGTGTCATGGGAGATCCCTCTCCGCGGGCCCCTTCTCCTCGCCCAGAGCCATTGTTTCCGTCGCTTCACTCTCCTCCCTGTCCGATTCGGTGTCAGACCAAGCCCGGGTGGGCTGGACAATGACCACTCGTCGCTGCTCCTCTTCCTGCTTCGCTTGTGTCCCTTCAATGTGCTGGATCGCCTGTGATTTAAAAAAAGAAACTCCGTGTTAGTCAAACTACGGGGGAAGGGAGAGGCACAAGGACGATTATGTGCCGCAGAAAGAAATCCTACCAAAGCTCCCCAGGATGGCCTAGTGGGTAAATTACTGGCGAGTGCCTCAGTAACCTGAGGCTGTATCAAGTCAGCTGGTCTTACTTGGTGTGTCACAGTTGGTCTCAGTGCCCCTAGGCTGGGGAGAGCAACAATCAGGCAGGAACCCCGCTTGTAATGGTTACTCAGTGACCCCCTAATCCGTACAGTTGGCTACTTTCAGCCAATGGAGACATTATAATGACAGCCTCATATCCCTGGACTGGATGAGAGAAAGCCAGCCAGGGCTCCCTCTCTATACAGTTAGGGGGCACAGTAAGTTGTGTAGATGGGAGTACGAAGTTACAAAGGGACATAGACAGGTTAAGTGAGTGGGCAAAACTGTAGGCAGATAGAGTTCAACGTGGGGAAATGTGAGGCCATCAACATTGGATCCAAGAAAGACAAATCGGAATATTTTCTTAATGGTGTGAGACTAGGAACTGTGGAGGAGCAAAGGGATTTAGGTGTCCATGTACACAAATCACTAAAAGCTAGTGGACAGGTACACAAAGTAATTAAAAAGGCTAATGGCATGTTGCCCTTTATCTCAAGGGATCTGGATACAAAAATGAGAAAGTGATACTTCAGTTGTATAGAGCCTTGGTCAGACTCCATCTGGAGTAACTGCGTTCAGTTTTGGGCACCACACCTCAGGAAAGATATATTGGCCTTGAAGGGGGTGCAGCGGGTTAAATTATCAGGACAGGTTACATAAACTTGGCTTGCATTCCCTTGAGTTTAAAAGATTGAGGGGTGATCTGATTGAGGTGTTTAACATGATAAAGGGATTTGTTCAGGTAGATACAGTGGAACAATTTCCTCTGGTGGGGGAAACCAGAACAAGGGGGCAAAATCTTCAAATTAGAGCTAGGTCACTCAAGAGTGAAATCAGGAAGGATGTTTTCACACAAAGGGTAGTGGAAATCTGGAACCCTCTCCCCTAAAAGGATGTGGATGCTGGGGGGCAATTGAAGCTTTCAAGACCGAGATCAATAGATTTTTGTTGGGTAAGAGTATCAAAGGATATGGAGCAATGGCGGCTAGATGGAGTTAAGCTACAGATCAGCCATGATCTAACTGAATGGTGGAAAAGGCTAGAGGGGCTGAATGGCCTCCTCCTGTTCCTAGAATACTAGAGGGCTGCTGGCAGCCCAAGCGAGTCACGGCCATCAGCCTTACCTGCACGATGGTGTCTAAGTTCTGTCTTGATGTAGTGGAGGAGCTGTTGATGACTGAGGACGGTCCCATTGTCACCACGGTGACTTGGTGTGAAGCCGGTGGTGGCGGAGTCTGCACTATGACAGTGGGATGGTGGGTCGATGCTGGAGAGATATGCGCTGGCAGGAGCTGAAAGATAACGACAGAGGGAGGAAAAGAAGAACGGTCGTTACAAGTTAACCAAGTGTTGCTCACTAACCTTTTGCAGAGGCCCACAGCTGACAGTGGCTGAAAGCTCACTCTTAGGCAGTGATGACCCTGTTAGGTAGATAATCGAGACTCCATTGGGTTTTGATTCTAAGACAGGCATCACCCTTATGTGGTATTTAATTAATGGTGTTGCTGAGCATTCATAGTTTGAGCACTGGATGGGTAACCCTGCACTCTTTGGATTGGGAATCCTGTAACGGTTAAAATCCAATAAATTAGATAGAATGTACAGCACAGAAACAGGCCATGGGATCCAACAGGTCTATGCCGGTGTTTATGCTCCACACTCCTCCTCCCACTTTACTTCAACTAACTATCTTATATTTATGACCCCTAGTTTTGGACTCCCTCACAAGTGGAAATATCCTCTAAATTAACAATTTTGATTGGCCAGACCTGATGCCTAAATCCCCACCCCCATCCTCCACCTGATTTTGGACTGGGCAAAACACAGCTCCCTTACTCAGCGTGGCTCAGCTCAGGATCTGCGTGGAGATTAGAGATACACTTGCCCCGGTTCTGTTGCTCCGCGTGCCAGTTCTCTCACTACTAGTCTAAAATAACGCAGCATCTTACTGCAGGTGGTGGGGTGCAGGCCCTGGGAGGCAAGTGCTGACCTGCGTCACAAGATGGGGCTCGGGCTCCCGGTGCTCCTCCCGTTGAAGGATCCTGGACTGCTCCTGGTGCTGTTGCTGCAGCTGCACGTGTTGCGCGATGGCCTTTAGCTTTTCGGGGTACGTGTGGGCATCCAGCGAGCGAACCTGCCAACAGACGCACCTTGTCAGTCTCTGCGGGATAGTGGGGCGCGCCGCACTTCTTGACAGGACACCGCTGTACAAGTGCCAGCTACTCTACCATACCTTGCTCAGGTGGCCTGTGCGTGCCCAGTCAGTGTCCGTGGGCCATTCGACTATGGGAGGCATCGCAGCCAAGCTCGACCTGCCCCTGCCCAACATCCACACGCTGACATGTTCCAGCATTGCTCCCCGGATAGCGATCCAGCGCTCGGATCATGCTTCCCCCTCTCCCTAATGCAGGGTACTGAAGCTAACTATGATCAGCTAGCTTGGCCCCGAGATCAAATCTGGGACCTTCTGGTCTGCGTTCCTTAGTACTGCACCCGGGGCTGCTGTCATCCGTGAACGAGCATCAAAGCAAGTGCACACCAACCTGTTCCTCCAGCATCATTCTGACTGAACGCTCCTTGTCCAGCTGCTGCCGCAGTTCGATCATCTCCCGCTTCAGGTCCTCCAGCTTCTCATCCTCCCAGACATCTGGGGAGCCAATCCCTTCGTCCTTATCCTCTGCCCGTCTCCGCTTGGGGGAGGAGCCACTGTACTCCTGGAAGGCACAAAGACAAAGCTCCGTTAAACACTGACAGTTAATCCAGGCGGGATTAGAGACTAAACTCGGACTCTGAGGCGAGAGTGCTACCACTGAGCCAAGTCAGACTCGGAGTCAGAAGGTCATGCATGGGTTCAGGTCTCACTCCAGAGACTTGATCGTAAAATCCAGGCTGACGCTCTAGTGCAGTACTGAGGGGGTGCTACACTGTCAGAGGTGCCGTCTTTTGGATGAGACAGTAGCGGAGTTCTCCCTGATGTCCTGGCCAATATTTATCCCTCAACCAACATCACTAAAAACAGAAATTGGCTGCTGCACATTTCCCTACATTACAACAGTGACCACACTGAAGTGTCCCTTCACACTTAGTCCTTACGTGCAATCGCTGTTAAACGCCTCACACGGAATCTAATTGCTCATCACATGCACCTGCCAGCACCCCATTCAAGACCGAGATCAAGAGATTTTGTTGAGTAAGGGATACGGTGCATAAAGTGGGAAAATGGAGTTGAGGTACAGATCAGCCATGATCTAATTGAATGGCAGAACAGGCTCCAGGGGCTGAATGGTCTCCTCCTGTTCCTATGTAACATACTGACATCAAAGAGCACTCGGCACTCACACAATGCGTTTTCATTAAAGTTATGGTCAACTATAGTCGTCGTACATGCCGATATCACAGGACTGTTGATGCAGCAGCTGCTTGAGCACTCACATGTCGATGAGGCACAAACGTGTCTTGCAACTGGCAATGGGTTGTCCACCCCCTCCTATCCAGGCTGCTGCTCCTCTGCCCACTCCCCTTGCTGTCCAGAGGGGGCATGTGCCCTCCACGAGGAGGCCACTTTGCAAGCACCACGATCAGCAAGACCTTAACCAAACTGTATCGCCCCCAGATCGACCTAGGCACCCACGCACACCTTCAACCTGCCACAGCTGCGCCCTGCGACAACGCTGGTGAATGAAGGGGCATTTGTTACAGCCATGCTCAGCTGGTGTCCTGGGAAAACAGGCAGCAGCCACCCACCACATCCCCCCAACCCAGGCGCGGTGCCCACCTGAATGAAACGCTTCAGCTGCGAGTTCTGTTGAAGTAGTCGGGTTTTTTCTTGCTCGAGTGAAAAGATATATTCTGCCGTTTGCTGCAAAATGGCCGCCTGCAAGGAAGAGAAAGAACAGGAGCATGAACTGGGCCTCTCCGTACCGCTCACAACTTCATCAGTGAAGCCAAATTATCTCCTTCCATTGGGGAACATGCCTCGTGAAGGGAGCTGATTGTTGGGATTTTCTCCAGTGGTGCGTTTGTTGTTAAACAGTTGACAGCACTGGCTGCACTGAAAGGCTTTCCTCCATCATCCAACTGGACTGATTCACTCTCACTGCTCAAAGCCGCTGATTGTCCAGTTAGACATGATTAACACACAGCACAAATTGATGTTATGGCAAGGGAGAATTTATCAAACCACCCCCCCACCCCATTCCGTGATGTAATATTCTCCCGATTCCAAGTGATGTAATCCGCCCTGATTCCAAGTGATGGAATCCCCCCGATTCCAAGTGATGGAATCCCACCCCCCCGATTCCAAGTGATGTAATCCGCCCTGATTCCAAGCGATGTAATCCGCCCTGATTCCAAGCGATGTAATCCGCCCTGATTCCAAGTGATGTAATCCCCCCGATTCCAAGTGATGTAATCCCACCCCCCCCCCCCCCGATTCCAAGTGATGTAATCCCCACCCCCCCCCCCCCCCCCGATTCCAAGTGATGTAATCCCCCCGATTCCAAGTGATGGAATCCCCCCCGATTCCAAGTGATGGAATCCCCCCCGATTCCAAGTGATGTAATCCCCCTCCCCGATTCCAAGTGATGTAATCCCCCCGATTCCAAGTGATGTAATCCCCCCGATTCCAAGTGATGTAATCCCCCCGATTCCAAGTGATGTAATCCCCCCGATTCCAAGTGATGTAATCCCCCCGATTCCAAGTGATGTAATCCCCCCGATTCCAAGTGATGTAATCCCCCCGATTCCAAGTGATGTAATCCCCCCGATTCCAAGTGATGTAATCCCCCCGATTCCAAGTGATGTAATCCCCCCGATTCCAAGTGATGTAATCCCCCCGATTCCAAGTGATGTAATTCCCCCCGATTCCAAGTGATGTAATCCCCCCCGATTCCAAGTGATGTAATCCCCCCGATTCCAAGAGATGTAATCCCCCTGATTCCAAGTGATGTAATCCCTCCGATTCCAAGTGATGTAATCCCCCCGATTCCAAGAGATGTAATCCCCCCGATTCCAAGAGATGTAATCCCCCCGATTCCAAGTGATGTAATCCCCCCGATTCCATGAGATGTAATCCCCCCGATTCCAAGTGATGTAATCCCCGATTCCAAGTGATGTAATCCCCCCGATTCCAAGAGATGTAATCCCCCCCGATTCCAAGTGATGTAATCCCCCCAAATCCACATGAAGTAATCCCCCCCGATTCCAAGTGATGTAATCCCCCCGATTCCAAGTGATGTAATCCCCCCGATTCCAAGTGATGTAATCCCCGTCGTGATTCCAACTGATGTTTACCTCCCTTACCCTCCCCCCCCGATTCCAAGTGTCATAACCCCTGCTCTGAGCGATCGCTCTAAGTGCTCCAGTGCCCTCCCAACTGCCCCCTGCTGGAAACCGTACGTCGGGTGAGTACCAGTTCGTGCCTGACCTTGCTGAGCTTCTCGCCATCTGTGTGCGGTATCAGTGTTTTCAGGGACTGGAACCCAGCGTTGATGCTTTGCATTCGGCGCCGCTCGTTGCTGTTGGCGATCTCTCTCCGTATCCTCCTCTCCTGGTCTCTTTGTGACTCCTGGGTCAGTGGGATATTAGCCAAGCTGGAAAAAATATCAAGACGTTTATAACTCTATCCCCCCAATTTACTTTCCAATAATTCCTGCTGCGGTACCTCACTCGAATGACCGTTACTCACAAATAACAAAGTTTTGGTAGGCTGTTTGACTGAATGGGGCATCGCGGCTTTGTCCGATCCCGCTCTCAGCTGATGCCCACACACTATAAACAGCTTCTAGCAGGAGTCACTGGACCGTGACTGGCCTTCTGCTCCCAAAGTCAGAGATACCGAGTCCAATCGGAGCCACTGCGCCACAGAGCCTACTGGTCCGAACCCCAGCAAGGAACCAGCACAGGTTCCCGCTTTGTTCGCTATCCAGTGGGCCCCCTGCTGGAAAGTCCACACGAGGTTGTAATGGCCCCCATGGATGAATAGGTTGCCTGACACTCATTGCTCAGGCAGGAGCTGATCCCTCAGCTGCCCTGTTGGGTCACATTTCCCCATGCAACCGCCTGCAAAAGCAATAATGATACAATAATCAAAATATGATCACACTAGGAAGTGAAGATCCAGAGGACTGGGATAATTAGATTGAGATATAATTCAGCCCTCATCTTTGTATCGCCATTATTAATTTATGTGTCCAGATTTATAATTAAAGCTGCCTGTATGAACTGGTCGGGCTGTAATTACACCCTCCTGCCTATGGTGGTGCTGCAGTACCTCCACGGGAGGGTGCAGTAACGGTGAGACACATTCTGCACAGGCAGCTTTCCACTATAATTGTGGCACAGGAATTTACAATGGAAACTGTTAACAGGAAGAACACGCAGAGGTAGGATCTCATATTATATTAAGTAGATCTATCTATTTTTTTAATGTAAAAGCAATGTTACAAAAACAAGCCAGTTACTTAATACTGGCAGCTTCAGAAATTCAGCCTGAAATTGACAAGTACTTTTCAACTGCAGAATTTCCTGACTAAACAACGATTAAATTGCCCCAGTCTGTTCACTTAACCCTTTCAATGTATAGTCAGCAAATACCATACGGGCGCGGTATGAAAATACCGTACGAAAATATATACCATAGAAAAACATTCTATATAAATAACTTTTACGGAGCCCGCGCTCAGGGTTCCAGTGAACACAGCTAACCAGAGTAAAGCTCCCTCTCCACTGCCCCATCAAATACTCCCAGGGCAGGTACAGCACAGGTTAGATACAGAGTAAAGCTTCCTCTACACTGTCCCATTAAACACTCCCAGGGCAGATACAGCACGAGTTAGATACAGAGTAAAGCTCCCTCTACACTGCCCCATCAAATACTCCCAGGGCAGGTACAGCACAGGTTAGATACAGAGTAAAGCTCCCTCTACACTGTCCCATCAAACACTCCCAGGTCAGATACAGCACGGGTTAGATACAGAGTAAAGCTCCCTCTACACTGTCCCATCAAACACTCCCAGGTTTGGTACAGCACGGGTTAGACACAGAGTAAAGCTCCCTCCACACTGTCCCATCAAACAGTCCCAGGTCAGATACAGCATGGGTTAGATACAGAGTAAAGCTCCCTCTACACTGTCCCATCAAACACTCCCAGGTTTGGTACAGCACGGGTTAGACACAGAGTAAAGCTCCCTCCATCCACATTGTCCCATCAAACACTCCCAGGGCAGGTACAGCACGGGTTAGATACAGAGTAAAGCTCCTTTTACAGTGTTGTATTACAGTGTGAACCAGGTAGCATTGGTGCATTTAAGAGGAGGCTTGATGCATACATGAGGGAGAAGGGTATAGAGGGGAAAAAAGCCAGGGTGCCTGTGGAGTATAAACACTCGCATAGAGCCAGTTGGGCCGACTGGCCTGTTTCTGTGCTTTAGATTCTATGAAATCGGGTAGTTACATTGAGTTTGAGTGTCTATGGTAGTGACTGAGTAAATGCTGGTCCCCCAGATGAGATGACATTCGTAGCCCAGTAAGTGGCATTTACTGAGGAAAATCCCGCACCCAGTATATTTAAGTCTTTTTTTAAATTGAATCCATATTCGTATAATTTGTAAGACTTTACATTGTCAATGAGTGGACATGTCAGATTGGCCTGAATGTGTTTGTTGGGTTCCTTGGCGGAGAGTCGGTTCAGTTTTTAATACGGAACTACAACTCCCAGAATTCCTGGCGACGCCAAGATGGACTACAGCTCCCGGCATGCCCTGCGCCTGGTAACTCCAGCTGCGCTGCGGAGAAGCAGGCAGGCCCGAAGCGCCGCTCGGCCTCGTCCTCCGCCCGAGCCCGGGGGGGCGGGCGGAGAAGGAGGAGCCGATCAGCGCCTCACACCGCCCCTGAAGAGCCGGCAGGAGGATCCTTTCGACACCCACTCAGTGCAGGCCTTTTAAATTTGACCCGACCGCCCGCAGACTACACCCGGAAAGTGACCAGACCCACGTGCGCCCCCGGGGCTAGGAGGATTGTTTGGAATCCCGTTGCGGGGAGAGGAGGGGGTACGATCGAGATCGGTGGCCGTGAAGTGGGTGCACCAATCCGTTAACCCCCCCCCACCCCAAATCCATCTCACCCCGGGCAGCGTGGCTGCAGCGCTTCCCACGTGGGTCTGTTTGGAACCTCCGAATGTAACCATTCCACTTTAGAACGTTGCCCTGGAGCCGCCGCGTTCCAAACCCCGAATCCACGTGTAACCCTCCCTGCCCGCTGCAGCCCCGTCACTCAGCCCACACGCTGCAAAGCAGCGCAGCCTCCGCCGCCGCGTTCCCCTCTCCCTCCCGGGGGTCTGAAAGCTCCTCCATGCAGACAGCAGATGGAGCCGTGCTTGTTAGTAGCAAAAGAAAAATGATATATATACATATAAAAAGGGGGAAGAGAAAAGTACACACCTACAGAGACCTCCTATCACTTCTTTCTCACTCTTCCTGAAATCCTGGAATGATGGTACCTTTTGAGTCGGCACCACGAAATATTCCATGTCTTGCACCTGGAGAAAAAAATTGTCCAAAAATAATAATTGTGTTAAATAAAAGGCTGGCTGAGTGCAGGCTCTGTGTGTGTGTTTCCAGCTGATCGCTCTATCAGATGGTTGTAAATGGCGGGAAACAGCTGGTGCTTTCGCAGCACCGCCGCCTCCTTCCGCCGGGACCGGGATTGCATGTAAACAAAGGACTATTCCCCCGTCCCCGCCGAGCCCCCGGACAGGGTGCAGCCGGCGGCCGGGACGCGTTTGCAAAAAGGGTTCGTCGCAAAGGGGGAAGAGGGATACACTTGGGGTAAAATAGGAGAGGAAGAAATGGGCAATGGTTAGTTACAGAAGGGGGATGTTTCTGCATACGCCACTACGTGTGTGTGTGTGTGGGGTGAAGCGGCTCATCAGCTGACGGGTTGGCAAAGCTGAGAGGAAAAGCAACAGCTTCTGTGACATTGGAGCAGCTGAGAACACAGAGAGAGAGAGAGAGCTAGAGAGGCGCAAATACAATCCCCACCCGCCCACTCACTCCGGCTCTGCTTTAAAGAGACATAACACAGCCCTTTGCATATTTTAAAGCAACATCCTGCGTCCTATTTTAAATACCGTAGCGTTTTAAGAAGTACTTAAGAGACAGCGCCGATCGTGATTATGATAAGAGAGAAAGGAACCCTAGGGCATTCCCTGAACTGCCGTAAGCCCTGAGGATTTTAATGTTAAAATACCATCTGGTTTATTTTTTGTATCCCATCCTAATGTAGGACCGCAGAAAACAATCCACTGCTTTAATTTTACAAGTGAGAGTTAACCTGAAATGTTTTTTGTTCTTTGGAGGGGTGGGATCTTGCTGTACCCACACAGTCTGATAACAGAGTAAGGTGACGTTGCCCAGCTACTACAAAGAAAGAATTACAAAATGTATTTAAACGCACACACACAGTAAAGTGTCTGCCCGCCAAGCAGATGGTCACAAGCTCCAGCCCATTGCTGCCCGTCACTCAGGCGTTACACAGTCGGGAGTCAGCTGGGATTTTTTTTATAGCTTTCTACATCATAGGATTCCCCCACCCCTTGTTCAGGCAGTGGGGCAAACTGACCAGATATCACCCCCCCCCCCCCCCCCAAACTACAAGTGCACATCCTACTGATCAAATGTGGGAGTGACCCTGGTAGAAATCCCTGTGGTTTAGATCAGAGGTGGCAGCTTTCTGATAGGATTGCAGATCTATTTTTGTTACTTCTTCCTGATTGTCCCCTCTCCTCCCCAGGAAAAAAATGCCAATTTCATAGGAATTGTGCATTGGTTCATGGTCAGTCACACTCCTTGTTATAGTCCCATGGCAGCTTATGGCTTCTTAACCCCTCTATTAGGCAGGACATAAAAGCTGTTTTAAGTAGTCTTCTAGATTCCTCCAGCATTAGTTCGTGTGATAGGAAGCTGGCTCTGAACAGATGGAGGAAAGTGGGACCAAAGGCTGCAAACATGAGCTTGGTTCAGCTGTAGCTTTCTTGTCTCTAAGTCATAAAGCTGTGGGTTTAAGCCCCACTCCAGGATTTAAATGCCTAATCTAGGATGGGAGTGCTCTGTGTTTTGATATGACATTAAACCGACACCCCATTTGTCTGTTCGGGTGGATCTAAAAGATCCCATGGCACTATTTGGAGAACGACAGGGAAGTTCTCCCTGGCCAGTATTTGTCCCTGAACCAATACCACCAAAATAGATTCACTGGTCATTTATCTCATTGCTGATTGTGAGTTCTTGCTGTGTGTAGATTGGCTGCTGTATTTCCTACATTACAACAATGACTACCCTTCAAAAGAAACATAATTAATTGGCTGTTAAGCACTTTGGGACGTCAGGACATGTAAGGCGCTCTATAAATGCAAGTTTATTGATTTTTTTCTCCCCAGTTTCCTCCAGTGTACTCTCATGGAATCTGACAGTACAGGAGGAGGACATTCCGCCTATTGTGCCTGCATCCCATTCCCTTTTGAAAGATACTATTGAATCTGTTTCCACCACCCTTTCAGGCAGTGCGTTCCAGATCACAACAACTTGCTGTGTAAAAACCGTTTCTCCTCATCTCCCCGCTGGTTCTTTTGCCAATTATCTTAAATCTGCGTCTTCTGTTTGCTGACCCTCCTGCCGGTGGAAACAGTTCCATCATCAACAACAACCTGCCTTTATATAGTGGCTTAAATGTAGAGAAATGTCTCAAGGCACTTCACAGAGGCATAAGGAAAGAATGAATGGCAAGCCAAAGGAGAGATCAAGAGGGTTGATGGTAAGTTTGGTCAAAGAGGAGGTTTTTAAGGAAGGTTTTAAAGGAGGTGGAAAGGCCAAGGGAGGGAATTCCAGAGGGTGGAGCCTAGAAGGTTGAAGGCCTGATCGCCAGTGGTGGGGTGAAGGGAACAGGGAATGCACAAGAGCCAGAGTCAGAGGAACAGAGAGTGGGGGGGGGGACAGGGGTATATAGGGCTAAAGGAAGTCACAGGGATAGGGACATTGCAGCTTCCTATTTCCTGCCTTCATAGAACAGCCCTTCTTGCCACTGTGCAGGGTTTTGCTTGCTGTGTGTCCCCATTGCTCCCGCATTCAGTAGGACTGGAGAAGCCAAGATGCAGAGTGAGAGACGTGGCAGCACAGCTCAGGGGACTCTCCTCTCTTAGTCTGCGGGATGCCTGCTATGCAAAGTTTGAGAGTTTGTGACAGTTATATGGTTTACATCAGAGCTGTGGGAGACCCCATTAATGCTGACCAGATCTTTAGAGTACTGTGCACAGTATTACAAAAAGGATATGGAGGCACTGGAGAAGGTACAAACAAGATTTACAAGAATGATACCAGAATTGAGAGTTTATCACTATCAGGAAAGACTGGAAAAAAAAGAAAGACTATACAGCCAATAAAATACTTTTGAAGTGTAGTCACTATTGTAATGTGGGAAACACGGCAACCAATTTGCACACAGCAAGCTCCCACAAACAGCAATGTGAAAATGACCAGATAATCTGTTTTTGTTATGTTGGTTGAGGGAGACATATTGGCCAGGACACTTATTGGAGAACTCCCCTGCTCTTCTTCGAAATAGTGCCATGGGATCTTTTACATCCACCTGAGAGCAGACGGGGCCTCGGTTTAATGTCTCATCAGAAAGATGGCACCTCCAACAGTGCAGCGCTCCCTCAGCACTGCACTGGAGTGTCAGCTTAGCTTTATGTGCGCAAGTCCCTGGAGTGGGACTTGAACCCACAACCTTCTGACTCAGAGGCGAGTGTGCTACCCACTGAGCCACAGCTGACACTTGAGTAGAAGATTGAACAGGCTGGGGCTCTTTTCTCTAGAAAAAGAAGGCCTAGGTTGACCTAGTTGGAGGTCTTTAAAATTATGAAGGGGTTTGATAGGCTAGACATAGAGATGTTTCCATTTGTGGGGGAGACCAAAACTAGAGGCTTTATAAATATAAAATAGTCACTAATAAATCCAATAAGGAATTCAGTAGGAATTTCTTTACCCAGAGAGTGGTTAGAATGTGGAACTCGCTACCACAGGGAGTGGTTGAGGTGGCAGATGCCTTTAAGGGGAAGCTAGATAAGTGCATGAGAGAGAAAGGAATAGAAGGATATGCTGATTGGATTAGATGAAGTAGGGTGAGAGGAGGCTCATGTGGAGCATAAACACTGGCATGGACCAGTTGGGCCGAATGGCCTTGTGTCTGTGCTGTAAATTCCGTGTAACTCTCGCTCACCAGCCTCAGTAGATCCTGGTATGTTTACCTTGGGGTTGCAGCCAGTGACATGATATCCATTCAATGGGATCTGGCACCTTAAGGAGCTAATGAATGCAACTCATGTCAGGGTTACTTAAAAGCAGTTAGCATGAGATTGTTTGAACACCGTGCCCCTGAAATTCTCCCCGTCTCTGGCGTAACTGCGTGACGGGACCCGGGGTAACCCAGCCAGGCTTCTGCTGTTTCTTGGGAATTTCCACTGGAGATACAGCGGGAGACCAGGAGAACCCTCATAGAATTCCTTGGCCCAGGTCTTTAATCTTTAAATTGGAAACAAAACCACTCGCCTGTGAAATTAGTACAAATATTTTCACTCATTTGGATTTACAAATATGCAACCTCTAAACTGTCAGCAGTGCCTGAGGAAGTGTGGTTGCTAGGCAACAATGGACTTGTAGCAACTGGAACTTTACATTAACTATCATATCATTAATACTCATTCATAGGAACCCAAGGAGAAACTGCCATGTTAAGCTACTGTGTGCACTCTCTTCATCCTGTTGTTTAATTTTGATGGACAGGTTGCATAAACTTGGTTTGTATTCCCTTGAGTTTAGAAGGTTTAGAGGGGTGATCTGATCGAGGTGTTTCAATGATAAAGGGATTCAATAGGGTAGGTAGAGAGCAACTATTTCCTCTGGTGGGGGAATCCAAAACAAGGGAACACAATCTTAAGTTAGGCCATTCAGGAGCAAAATCAGAAAGCACTTTTTTCATACAAAGGGTAGTGGAAATCTGTAATTCTCTCCCCCAAGAGGCTGTGGATGCTGGGGGTCAATTGAAATTTTCAAGACTCAGATTGATAGATTTTTGTTGGGTAAAGGTATCAAGGGATATGGAGCAAAGGCGGGTAAATGGAGTTGAGGTACAGATCAGCTATGATCTAATTGAATGGTGGAACAGGCACGAGGGGCTGAATGACCTCCTCCTGTCCCTATGGTCCTTTCCTTCTGGTGCCTGTGCGCTAATGCTTTGCTCCTAATTAGTTACTGTTTCTTAATATACTTTTCACACTGTCAGCAAAATGCCCAGGTTAACATGCTAGTCCAAAACACAGGACAGACTCCAAAACACTGGGAAATGTGCCAAATAATCTGTCAAAAAGCAACAGTTTCCCAGAGAGGCCACATTCCCAGACCCACCTTGAAAATAAATCTCAGGCCTGCTTCATGTAGATTGCACATCCAATGTCTACCAGGCCCAGACCAGAAGCTCCCTCACATGTTGGCATTGGAGGGGGTGCATTGATGCCGGGGCATTGTCACTATCATGAGAAGCAGCAACATCTGTACCCACTAGAGCTGGGCACAGACTCAGCTGGGCTGCTGGTCTGTGACAGCAGGTAACATAGTCCCAATTAAGCCCTTAAAGCCCTGAGCTCGGGTGGTCCTCGCTCTCTTTGCCTCTCTCTCTCTCTGTCTCTTTCTCCCCCTCCCTCTCTTTGTCTCTCTCTCTCTCTCTCCTCTGTCTGTCTCTCTCCCTCTGTCTGTCTCTCTCTCTCTCTCTTTGTCTCTCTCTCTCCCTCTGTCTCTCTCTCTCCCTCTGTCTCTCTCTTTGTCTCTCTCTCCCTCTGTCTCTCTCCCTCTGTCTATCTCTGTCTGTCTCTCTCTCTCTCCCTCTGTCTGTCTCTCTCTCTCCCTCTGTCTGTCTCTCTCTCTCTCTCTCCCTCTGTCTGTCTCTCTCTCTCTCTCTCCCTCTGTCTCTCTCCCTCTGTCTGTCTCTGTCTCTCTCCCTCTCTGTATCTCTCTGTCTGTCTCTCTCTCTCTCTCTCTCTATCCCTCTTGCTCTTTCTCTCTCACTCCACACTTCTTATCCACCTGCTGTGCTTCTGGCCATTTCAGCTCCAGCAGCCTTTTAACAGCTGCAGCCTGCCCCAATTTCCCTCCCAGTGGCAGACTCCAATCGTGCCCTACATACAAAGTCCTGCCCCACCATTTCCCCAATAATCTCAGGAAGATCCTGCCCTCAGTGTGTGGGCTGAGGTACTGTGCTCCAACAGAGAGTCGTCACCTTCAGCAGAAATGGGGAGAAAATTGTGGTGGGAAGGAGATTAAGGGAACATTCTGGAGACCCAGAGGTTTGGCTGGGATCTCTGCTGGAAATATCAGCTGGGACTGGACACTCAATGGGACCACATGAATCATGAATTTTTTTATGGTTGAAAAATTAGCTGCATATGCTCCCAAAGAAGCTAAAGGAGGAAGATGGGGTAGAGGGTGACTGCAGGCTGTAAGTTTTGCTTCTGCCTCTTGGTTCACGACAGTATCCCATTGCATAAGCAGGGTGCCTCTCTGCCTCTCGCCACTCTCTCCTCCTTTAAGACGCTCCTTAAAACCTACCTCTTTGACTAAGCTTTTGGTCACCTGTCCTAATATCTCCTTATCGGAACAGGGGTAGGCCATTTAGCCCCTCGAGCCTGCACCACCATTCAATGAGATCATGGCTGATCTGTGAACTAACTCCATATACCCGCCTTTGCCCCATATCCCTTAATACCTTTGGTTGACAGAAATCTATCAATCTCAGATTTAAAATTAACAATTGACCCAGCATCAACTGCCGTTTGCAGAAGAGAGTTCCAAACTTCTACCACCCTTTGTGTGTAGAAGTGTTTCCTAATTTCACTCCTGAAAGGTCTGGCTCTAATATTTAGACTATGCCCCCTAGTCCTAGAATCCCCAACCAGCAGAAATAGTTTCTCTCTATCTACCCTATCAGTTCCCCTTAATATCTTGAAAACATCGATCAAATCACCCCTTCTAAATTCAAGGGACTACAACCCTAATTTGTGTAATCTTTCCTTGTAATTTAACCCTTGAAGTCTGGGTATCATTCTGGTAAACCTACGCTGCACTCCCTCCAAGGCCAATATATCTTTCCTAAAACGATAGCAAAATACTGCGGATGCTGGAAATCAGAAATAACAACAGAAAACGCTGGAAAAACTCAGCAGGCCAGGCAACATCCGTGGAGAGAGAAAGAGAGTTAACGTTTCAGGTCGAAACCCTTCGTCGGAACTGAGAGAGCAAGAAATAAACAGATAAAAATGCAAGGGGGAGGCTGGGGGGAGGAATAAAAGAACAAAAGGGATGGTCTTTAGTGAGTAGAGATATCTTTCCTAAGGTGTGGTGCCCAGAACTGCTCACAGTACTCCAGGTGTGGTCTAACTAGTGCTTTGTATATCTGTAGCATGACTTCTAACCACTTGTACTCTAGTCCTCTAGATATAAAGGCCAGCATTCCATTAGCCTTTTTGATTAATTTTTGTACCCATCCATGACATTTTAATGATCTATGTACTTGGACCTCTTATGTGACTTGGTGTCAAATTTTGTTTGAGAACGCTCCTGTGAACCGCCTTGGGACGTTTTACTATGTTAAAGGTGCTATACAAATGCAAGTTGTTGTTGCGTTAATGGTTCAGTGAAGGGGGAGAGGGGTGTGATTCATTCAAATACTGAGCCTGGATATGACTGCAGGTTTCAGCATATTCAGAGCCTGAGTCAGTGTTCACTGCACTAGATGGCGGTCTCTTCCATGAGCCAACAGCTCCACATGTGAAGAAGCAATTCCTCAAAGTTAGCCCGACCCTTCCTCAATTTACTCTCGTCCCATCCCAAATCTTTATCCGTATTTTGCACAGAATAATCTCTCAAGATCCACATTACAAAATCTCTACGGTTCTCAAATCCTGAATTGCATCCTCTCATTAATCTTTCTCCCAGTGAGAATAAATTGAAGCTTCGTTAGCCTCTCTTCACAGCTCAATGATCTAACAGCTGAGATTATCAATGTTGCCTCTCTCTCTCTCTCAGCCCTTTCCACTTTCTCTATATGCTCAGCTGGCCATTGTTGATGCAGGTACAGTTTGACTGCACTCCCAGTTTGTAGAGCTATCTGCATTGGCAGCCCTGAGTTTATGAGGGTAAATTTTCCAGT
This sequence comes from Squalus acanthias, assembly GCA_030390025.1. Lineage (NCBI taxonomy): Eukaryota > Metazoa > Chordata > Chondrichthyes > Squaliformes > Squalidae > Squalus > Squalus acanthias. The sequence continues at coordinate 15,834,252 of CM059442.1, read as the reverse complement.
TATTTGCTGCCAGTACAGGCCTTGCCCACCAGAGCTGGGTGTGGACAATTGGAAAAGTTGCCTTGCTGGTGGGAGTAAAGCTCTAATTATCTTACACACGGCCTCATCAGTAGCCTCAACCTCAGCAGGAGTGCTGTACAGTAATTCATAGAATCTTACAGCATAGAAGGAGGCGATTCAGCCCATCGTGCAGAAGGGCTCAGGTTCCATTCCTGGTCTGTCCTGAGGTCACAGCTGGGGTAGCATTGGGGTACTGCAATCAGAGCGCGGAAAAATTTCCCAGAGGTCCCGTTCCTGATTGCTGTCCATTACCCCTTCCTGGGAAGTGCATGTGTAGGGATCCGGGTGATGATAGGATTCGGTGGGACTGTACTGTCCATCGCAGTTGAGTGAGGTACAAGAGGGCTGCCAGTGTCTTGTGACACTGTACCCCACCACGAGTCAGCATCTTCAGGGAAGGAATCTGAAAGTGGGGGAATAAAATACAAATTGTTTTTCCTGCCTATTCCCCAGCTCTTAATCGCAGAAGAGAGGAATAATCTGACTCGGATTATAGCAAATCCGGGTGGAAATGCAATGGCCAAGGCTCATTACGCCACCTTCTCCTGTCTGAGGAACACTCTCCTGGATGCTATACTGTATGGAATCCAATCTCTGTACATGGGAGTGAGCCTGCGCTTGTTGACTGAGGAGCATGTTAGAGCTTGTACTACAGCAAAGGCTCTGACTTGTCGCTAAGTATTACCCAGTACAAATCTCCAGGGACTTCCATCATCCCAACTACACGTTGGTTACTTTTGCAAGATGTCTGCTTTTGTTGTAGGAGACTATTTGTGGTGTTACTCCATGTAATATACAAAAACAATTAGAGGAATAATATGAATAATTAGACAGACAGATCAGTATAGACACACACGCACAAGCGTTGACAACTCTTCTTGAATGTAAAGCTGAAGGTTTGATCATGTGACATCTGATCATGTGACTTCTGATCTCACAGTATTCCAGACCCCTTGAGATAAAGGCCAACATGCCATTAGCCTTTTTGATTACTTTGTGTACCTGTCCACTAGCTTTTAGTGATTTGTGTACATGGACACCTAAATCCCTTTGCTCCTCCACAGTTCCTAGTCTCACTCCATCTGCCACAGTTTAGCCACTCACTTAGTCTGTCTATGTCCCTTTGTAACTTTCTGCTCCTATCTACACAACTTACTGTGCCCCCTAATTTAGTGTCATCTGCAAACTTGGATATACAGCTCTCTATTCCTTCATCCAAGTCATTGATAAATATGGTGAAAAGCTGAGGCTCCAGCACAGATCCCTGGGGGATGCCACTCGTCACATCCTGCCAATTAGAGGACGTACTCTATGTCTCCTACCTCCCAACCAATTATCGGGTTACTCGCAGCAGTGTCCAGGAGATTAATCTCTAATTCCTGGAGACTCCAGGAGAATCCAGCAGGTTTGACAATCCTAACTGACTTCTCCTCTGCAGAGGGCACTGACCCTTGCTGGGTCTAGATTCAAGGGCACAGGGAGTCCTCCAGCAAGGTACCCAAGTAGCTAGTTTTTGCCAGTCCTCACATGACATCCAATTTCTAGCAGGGGCCTTTGGATCAGGAGAGAGAACTTCAGATGATTTTTTTTTCCCTCTTCCCCCTCTGTAGCCCCAGGACATTAAGGCTAAGTTCTGCTGGCCAAAACCAGCTAACTCAGCACAGGCTGGGGATTGAACCAGGGACCTCAAGCTGAGTGGCTTCAGTTGCATACAGGGCAGTGCATTCACCCACGGAACCAGACGGGGGAGCCAGGCAACACCACGTTCTGAGAAATTAAAATTTCTGCCACCAGTTTCTAACTTTAGGTGAAATACAGACAGGCCAGAACATTAGAGAAAGCAGCTCTCCAGGGGCTCTGATCCTGGTCTGCCTTTTGCTAAAGGAGTTCCTCTGTATTCCTGGACAGGTTTGACTTGTTTCCTCTGTTGTCATCAATCAAAATGCATCCTCTCAGTTTGCAAAAGGTGTTATTATGCTGGCGTGGAAATAAGTACAGTCAGTTAAGATCTGTCTGTGAGGAATGTATTAAAGCCCTCAAACTCCCTTTATTGCAGCAGAGGGATTGTGATTCTGTCACACCCAGGTACAGGTCTCATAAACATTTTACTACAAGACCTCAATCACTGCTTGTATCTACTAAACCATTTCCTAACCATCGGCTAACTGTGCTGCAGGTCAGAGCACTCTCTCTGTAATCCTCCCTCCCTCGCTACTTCTCTCAACGCCTTTAAAATGCTCCTCAGAACCGAACTGTTTGACCGCCTAGCTCTCCCACTGATGCTCGCAATCTGTTTTCTCCTCGGTGAAGCACCATGGGCTCTTTGTTGTGTTAAGCCGTGGCTCAGTTGGTAGCACTCTCGCCTCTAAGTCCAAAGGTTGTGGGTTCATAGTCCCACGCCAGGAACTTGAGCACAAAATCTAGAGTCACACTCCCAGTGCAGTACTGAGGGAGTGCTGCACTGTCGGAGGTGCCGTCTTTCTGATGAGTTGTTAAACTGAGGCTCTGTCTACCCTCTCAGGTGAATGTAAAAGATCCCATGGCAATATTTGAAGAAGGAGTTCTCCCCAGTGTCCTGGGCCAATATTTATCCCTCAACCAACATCACTAAAACAGCTTATCTGGTCATTTATCTCATTGCTGTTTGTGGGAGCTTATTGTGTGTAAATTGCTTGCCGCGTTTCCTACATTACTACACGTCAAAGGCACTTAATTGGCTATAACAACACTTTGGGACGTACTGAAGTCGTGAAAGGCGCTATAGAATGGCAAGTCTTTCTTTCTTAAAGGTGCTTTATAAATACACTTTGTTAGTGGTGCCTGGATGTCCACTGGCATCTGTCACAGGGCGAGGAAGGGTTTGGTTGCGGGGTCTTACCTATAGATGTGCAGTAATCTTATCGCCACCTTTTTTCTTTTTTTTTTTACCAATTTTGTTGTCTCCCCCAAATGGCCATTGCTGACACGTGAGCTGAGACAGTGAGTGTCCAGGAGAGGAGGTAGATAGAAAGTGCTATATTTTGGGGTTTTTACACAAGATATTCTACTTAGGTTCAGTGCCATCACTTCCATAGGTGGCACCTTTACTGCCCAAAATCATGGTAAATGTAGTGAGGACCATAGAGAACCCTTGTCACCAATGTTCCCGATAAGCTGCACAGCCCTGCAATGGCCTGGAGGTTTGCGCAGGCCGCTCACTGGCTTTTGCATGGAAGAAACTGCGCATGCACGAAAATTGGGCTGCGCAGCCAGTTAAAGGGACCGTGCACAAAGAAAATGAAAGGGAACATGGCTTGTCACTGTACTGCGACTTACTAAAATATGTCACGTTTCACCACGTGGACATCACAACTAAACCCTGCCCTGACCCCATGTGTTGCCCACAATGCACACTTTACAGCAGGGGTACAAGTTCCAGGGACACCGAGGCCATGTGTAACGTCCCTTTACTGCCCGCCTGTGATTGGCTAACTCAACACAGACTACTGATGGAGCCTGAGACCTTTCTGGTCTATATGGCCCTAGTTCCACACTGGACAGCTTCTTCATCAAACAAGACATTGAGGGAGCCACAATATCTTCCCGTAGTTACGACAAAACCATCTCACACGCCTGTGTTCCAGTAGATGTAACGCCTCCAGCATGAACTTACTGCCGCAAGCCACACGGTGGCATTACAGCGGAGGATTTGGGGTGGGTTGCTCCTGGACTTCAGTCTGCTAGGCAACACCCCCAAATAGGGTCGCCAACTCTGATTGGATGTATTCCGGGAGGTTTCATCACATGACCTCCAACCACCCCAACCCCCCAACTCACCCGCCATTGGTCGCCCGACACGTCCATCCTCGCAGCACCCCACCTTCCCGCACCAATTGGAAAGCGAACAAACTCTCCGTTACCTGATTGGATGATTCTTGACTGTCAGTCAAACAGAATTTCTTCCCCCATCTCCAATATTTTTATAAAAAGAAAAAAAAATCTTGCATTTATATAGTGCCTTTCACGACCACAGGACATCCCAAAGTGCTTTTCAGCCAGTGAAGTACTTTTGAAGTGTAGTCACTGTTGTAATGTAGGAAACGCGGAAGCCAATTTGCGCACAGCAAGCTCCCACAAATAGCAACGAGATAATCTGTTTTGTTTTAGTGATGTTGATTGAGAGATAAATATTGGCCAGGACTCCGGGGAGAGCGCCCCTGCTCTTCTTCGAAATAGTGCTGTCGGATAATTTATATCCACCTGAGAGGGCAGACGGGGCCCAACAATGGAGAGACCGGGCTTCAAGGATTTCTGACACTGCACTGGAGGCCTTGGTGGAGGAGGTGGAAAAGACGAAAGATGTGCTCTTCTTCTTCTTTCGTATGGTAGTAGCAAAGCAAATCAAATGTCAATATCTGAGTCAGATATCCAGACCAAAGCTTCTGGTGTAACAGTGTGGATATCTTGTCGGCTGCCTGCGAATTTCCTCTGAGGGCAGTGCTCAATGATGTGCTCCAGGGTCTGATTAGGAGCTCCACAGTCACATGATGGGGATGCTTTAATCTTCCATCTATGGCGAAGGTGGCAGCATCTACCATGACCGGGTCTGAGGCGGTTGATGGTTGTCCACTGTTTGCGAGGAAGGTTTGATCCTTCAGGTTGTACTGTGGGGTCCTCTCTAAGGAATCCATTCCGTATGTCACAATGCTTCCAAGCATTTCGCCATCGGTCATCAAGGCTGAGGAGAGATCACTGAAGGGCTTCAGCGACGGTCCAAAATGGTATTCTCACACCTAATCCTCCTTCTCACATCCCATTTCCCCCTCATCCCACAATCTCTTCTTGATTTCCAAGCTGCAGATGGTGTAAGCATGCACCTCTTGCTTCCCCCCCCAACTCCCCTGACCACAATCCAACCCTTGTGCCTTTCTCCTTTCAGATACCCAAGAACTGCAACCTGGCCAGGCAGTGGTGGAAGAGCAACAAGGCAGTAATGATGAAGAAATACTGTCACTCGATTTCACACTTGCAGCCACCAGCTCAGATACTGACACTGCGCGTAATTTAGAGGATAGCATAGAGGCGGGATCTTGCACATGGTGAGACACCGAGCACAAGTGGCCTGCAGCCAGGGCAGGGGGCAAGGATAGTGCAGGTGACAGCTCGCAGAAGGGCGAGGTTGCACATGAGTTCTGAATATCTCCAGCTCCAGCCTGGAAGGAGCCCACTGCATAAAAGTTCATCACCACAGTCACCTGCACAGCCACTGGCAAGGCAGTCCTCACTCTGCTCTGAGGTTGCAGTTATGGCTGCAGCAGATGGCAGATTTCAGTGAGGACTTCCTTACTGAAGCGCCGATGTCTCACACATTGTTCCTCGCTGAGGTTCAGGTAGGAGAAATGTTCCCTGAACACGATGGGCAGATATGGCCTCCTGCTGAGAACCCTTTTCCCCCTCCTCCTCCTCCTCCCTCTTCTAGAAGCTTGTCCTGCTCTGCATGGCCTCTATTCATTCTCCAATTCATGCTGTATTCCAAGAGGAATTCCTACTAGTGCACCCATGTCTGTCATCAGATGGTTTTGTAGAAGCCTTGAATTCAGGAAAAAGTCCTTCAGCACCTGCCACACCACTCCATGTAGACTTTTGCAACTTGAAACAACTATAGAAAGCGCCAAACACTTGGCGAATCGTACCAACAGCCAGAAGAAATCAATCAACAACTAACCTGTAAGTAGTTGATGATCCCTTTAAATAGCGCTGGTGGGGGGGGTGGGGGGGGGGTCCTTCCTGCTGCTGAATGCGTGTTCAGCTGTGCGAGCTTAAGAGAGGGTGTTAGCTGGAGCGTTGAGCTCCATAATGGCTGTGTTGGTGTCAAATCAGTGTTGCACGCTGATTGACGTCATGATCTGCCTGCTCTGCATACTTCCGGCGGACGCTCACTGCGTGCACTAATGCCTTCAACAATATGGCGTCCGGTGCGATTCACCCCACAAGTGTGCGTGCGGCCGCGGACACCATTTTGGACCTCAAAGGGCACTCATAGCGCCCAAAAAACAGGCGCCACGGATCCGAATTTTGCGCCCTAAATACGAGTGGCTTAATCTGGTGTTAATTCTGCACATGTGCGATTCTAATCAGGCCGGTTTGCAATAGGTGATATGAAAATAGTGGACAAAATGATCAGGGATCAGCTATTACCATTTGCATAGGTGTCCTCTCACTGGGTCTGCTCAGGGCCCTGACATAGGAACAGGAGGCCATTCATCCCCTGTTCTGCCATTCAATTAGATCATGGCTGATCTGTACCTCAACTCTATCTACTCAACTTGGTTCCTTCTTGCGAGCCTTGATTTCAAATGTAATCGGCCTGATTTATAATCGACCGTTCAGATTCTTTTGCATTAAATACAGCACTAATGCTGGAAACACATTAGCAAGCCTCTGAGGAGCAAGTACAGCTTGCTGTTACAGGTGAGACACGAAACCGGGTACAATCATAAGAACACAGCTGAAAGCTTCACCTGCCTTGCTGGTTTCAAATGCTGCCTGACCTGCTGCGTATTTCCAACATTTTCTGTAAAAAAAATAAGATTTGCAGGTTTTTTTAAGTGAGTGCCGCCACCAGCTTCTTAAAGGGTTGCTAGGAATTTTCACTGTGCAACGTGAAATCGGGCAAACCATTTTCAACTTGGGCTAAAAGAGTGCAAATTGTAAACTGGCGACAGGATTCAAATCAACAAGAAGCAGAGGGTGTTTTCATGGCGTTGTGGCGACCTTGGATTGGGAGATGGGACTGGGAGGGTGCGGTGCAGCTTTAACGGCTCTCTCTGCTGTTTCAAGGGAGGTGCGGAGTTGCTCCGTGTCTCCGGGCATGCGCTCATCGGCTGCGATGGAGTTGAGGGGAAAAGCGACGAGAAATCGGTGCAATTGCAAGGAGCGAATTGAGATCGGTTGAAGCCGGGCTGCGCCGCCCCCTACCCCCTGATTCCCCTCTCTGTCTCTCCGCTTCCGAGCTGTCATCCTGGCATCGCCATCCCCTTCGGACTCAAAACGATTCCAGATTGCGGGAGATCGGGAGGATCGGGATTCCACTGAATGACTGGCAGGCAGAGGCAGGTAAGATTGTAATGCACTCCCAGTGTAATACTATGACCCACTCCCGATGTGACCTACTGCCGGTGTTACTGTAACCCACTCCCAGTGTAACCCACTGCCAGTGTTACTGTAACCCACTCCCAGTGTAACCCACTCCCAGTGTAATACTGTAACCCACTCCCAGTGTAACCCACTGCCAGTGTTACTGTAACCCACTCCCAGTGTAATACTGTAACCCACTCCCAGTGTAACCCACTCCCAGTGTAATACTGTAACTCACCCCCAGTGTAACCCACTCCCAGTGTAATACTGTAACCCACTCCCAGTGTAACCCACTCCCAGTGTAATACTGTAACTCACCCCCAGTGTAACCCACTCCCAGTGTTACTGTAACCCACTCCAAGTGTAACCCACTGCCAGTGTTACTGTGACCCACTCCCAGTGCAACCCACTCCCAGTGTAATACTGTAACTCACTCCCAGTGTAACCCACTCCCAGTGTAATACTGTAACCCACTCCCAGTGTAACCCACTCCCAGTGTAATACTGTAACTCACCCCCAGTGTAACCCACTCCCAGTGTTACTGTAACCCACTCCCAGTGTTACTGTGACCCACTCCCAGTGTAACCCACTCCCAGTGTAATACTGTAACTCACCCCCAGTGTAACCCACTCCCAGTGTTACTGTAACCCACTCCAAGTGTAACCCACTGCCAGTGTTACTGTGACCCACTCCCAGTGCAACCCACTCCCAGTGTAATACTGTAACTCACTCCCAGTGTAACCCACTCCCAGTGTTACTGTGACTCACTCCCAGTGTAACCCACTCCCAGTGTTACTGTGACTCACTCCCAGTGTAACCCACTCCCAGTGTTACTGTGACTCACTCCCAGTGTAACCCACTCCCAGTGTTACTGTAACCCACTCCCAGTGTAACCCACTCCCAGTGTAATACTGTGACTCACTCCCAGTGTGATCCATTCCCAGTGTAATACTGTAACCCACTCCCAGTGTTACTGTAACCCGCTCCCAGTGTAATACTGTAACCCACTCCCATTGTTACTGTAACCTACTCCCAGTGTAATACTGTAACCCACTCCCAGTATGACCCACTCCCAGTGTAATGCTATAACCCACTCCTAGTGTTACAGTAACACTGTAATGCTGTGACCTACTCCCAGTGTAACTGACTCCCAGTGTAATACTGTAACCCATTCCCAGAATTTTAACTGCATATTTTTTTCTCGTTATGATAACTTCCGGGGGTTCAGTTTCTGCAATATTGTGTTATAGTTCAATCCTGTAATATTAACGTGCTGCTCATTCTGTGGGATTAGAACCTGCTTGTTCTGTGGAGGTGAATGCATTTAATTTAATTACGGGGTTGGAGATGTTGCACTATTCTATATTTTTGTTGCCTTTTCCAGTGCACTTATCTCCATCCCCCAGTAGTGTTTGTACTTCATAACCTCCCATCCCCTCCCCCTCCCCCTCCCCCTCCCCCTCCACTGTGTGCAGTACCATCATCTGACCAGATAACTGGACAGCAATGAAGTAGGAGTTGAGTTGTCTGTCTGGAGAGTAAGAATTATGGGCACTTGATCCCTTACGGTTCACTGGATGCTGCCAGCTACCTGGTACTGTACCTCCCCTGTGCTCATGTGTGAGCTCAGACATTGTTTGTCAACAGGGACACCACTGACCTTCTCACCCCACGTTCAATCTCATCTTCACCCGGCATTTGGACATCTACATTTTCCCACCAGGAGTTGCTAGATAGCGACCGGGAGCAGGAATCCTGGCTGATTGGGTTCCCCCTCACTGAGTTCCATAGCCTAGAGGTACTGAGGTCAGTTGTAACACCCCAGGCTGCGATTAGGTGATTGAACCTGGGATCGTGCGGCCTGTTTGACTCAGTACCACACTGAGCAGTGCACCGGGAACAACATAGTTAACAACCAAAAAAATAAATCGGGCAAGGCTTTGAATGTTCTTTTTTATTGTGCTCGCAAAGTCTTTCTACATTTCAGAAATTATATTGTGTGTTTTTTAAATGATTTGAATGGCAGCTAACTGGAGAAGTTGTGATACAGAGTCTGTGGGAACTGGTGACACCCTGTGATACAGAGTCTGTGGGAACTGCGGGCATCCTGTAACAGAGAGGGGTTTGTTGTGTATGACTGAACAGGCTGGGTCTCTTTTCTCTAGAAAAGAGAAGGCTGAGGGGTGACCTGATAGAGGTCTTTAAAATTATGAAGGGATTCGATAGGGTAGACATAGAGAAGATGTTTCCACTGTGGGGGAGACCAAAACTAGGGGCCATAATTATGAGATAGTCACTAATAAATCCAGGAGATTCAGGAGAAACTTCTTTACCCAGAGAGTGGTTAGAATGTGGAACTCGCTACCACAGGGAGTGGTTGAGGCGAATGGCAAAGATGCATTTAAGGGGAGGCTAGATAAGCACATGAGAGAGAAAAGGAATAGAATGATATGTTGATGGGGTGAGATGAATAGGAGTGGGAGGAGGCTCGTGTGGAGCATAAACACCGGCATGGACCTGTTGGGCTGAATGGCCTATTTCTGTGCTGCAATTTCTATGTAATTCTATGAAGATCTGCGGGGAGTTGCGAGAGGGAGTATGTGAGTTAGGGCGAGCCCTGCAGGCATCCATTGAATGTGACTCCCTCAGTCTGACCACGGTTGCCTTTGCTTTGGCTCATGGTGCGCTGTCGTCAATATTAGATTAGCTTCCCACTAGCTGCTGTGTTACTGCGCTGCACTGAGAATGAACCTCCCTGCCCCAGACCTTGGTTTGTGCTGTGTCTGCTGCTCTCATCAGTGGAGATACTGGGGCACTAAAACTGGCCTCAGCACCTCTCAGCTCGGGGTTATGGTGGGGGAGCGGGGTTATGACAATGAGCCCAGGATCCCGCTCCTCTTCTCTATCCATGCTGCAAAGTGCACGTGCGTGGATAGGTCAGGCTTGGCCATGATGCTCCCTTGGTGGAATATCTCACCAACACTCACTGTTGGTGATCACGTGTGAGGAATGGCCATTTCTGTGATGTCAAGACATTGGAGAGGGTGCATTGGAGATTTACTAGAATGGTACCAGGGATGAGGGACTTCAGTTATGTGGAGAGACTGGAGAAGCTGGGGTTGTTCTCCTTAAAGCAGAGAAGGTTAAGGGGAGATTTAATAGAGGAGTTCATAATTATGAGGGCTTTTGATAGATTAGATTGGAGAAACTGTTTCCACTGTCAGGAGGGTTGGTACCCAGAGGACACAGATTTAAGATAATTGTGAAAAGAACCAGGGGAGATGAGGAGATTTTTTTACACAAGTTGTTATGATCTGGAACGCACTGCCTGAAAAGGTGGTGGAAGCAGATTCAATAGTAACTTTCAAAAGGAAATTGGATAAATACTTGGAAAGGAAAAATCTGCAGGACTATGGGAGAGAGCAGGGGTGGGGGACTAATTGGAGAGCTCTACCAAAGAGTCAGCTTGATGGGCCGAATGTCCTCCTTCTGTGGTGTAAGATTCTATGATATCATGGCCCCCGGTCCATTAGCTCAGCAAGAGTCAGCGCCTTCATGTAAGAACCGGGGACTGGGGCTGAGAGGTTCGTTCTCAGTGTAGCGCAGTAACCGAGCAGCCAGTGGGAAGCTAATGTAATATTGTCGACAGTACACCACGAGCCAAAGGAGAGGCAGCCGTGGTCATCCTGAGGGCGAGCCCTGCAGGCACCCATTATGTATGTAGGACCGGGAATAACTTTAAAAGGAGGTGAATGAGCATCTGGAGACCACCCTGTGAAAAAGGTGTAAACAAGATATTTACGTGTAGCGACCTATCCAATTATGTTCGTATAGGAAATTGAGGAAGTCGGGAAGTTTTCCAGACTTTTCGGTTGTATTCACAGTGTGACTGGTATCGGGGCAGAGCAGCTTTGCTTCACGCTGAGACTGCAGAGACAGTGAATGTGGCTTCAGAGCACGAGCTGACCCCGGAGCGAAGTGGGGGCTGGGTCCGCACAGGAGGACTCGGTTTTGGGCCTCAGCGCCCAATTTACACAAGTTCAGGGCTGGTGTGAAACCGAAACCACTTCGCACTGACACTGAGCTGAAGCAGGGGGTGGGAGGAGGCTCGTGTGGAGCATCATCACCGGCAGAGACCTGTTGGGCCGAATGGCCTGGTTCTGTGCTGTAAGTTCTATGTAACCTTCTGACGTCAGCACACACATCTTATAATATCCACCCACACAGGCTCAGGTGAGATAGTTGGAGGCGAGATATTGTGGCTTTACATCACTGGCAGTAACGGTGGAATATAGGCAGCGGAGCTTGCTGCTTTCCAGTGTGATTCAGAGGTTGTACTAATCTCACAGATTATTAAGTCATTGACGTGTTTGATATGGTGTCTAAATACACAGGAGTTGGGCACACCATGTGATGTGGTATATCACTGTATGATACTGAGAGGTAGAATAGCTGGTCTTTGTATCGTTGGGACGAGAAAAGGAAATACAGTAACTTGCATTTATATAATAGCGCCTTTCACAACCTCAGGACATTTGGATGAGACGTTAAACCGAGGCCTTATCTGCTTTCTCGGGTGGATGTAAAAGATCCCACGGCACTATTTAGAAGAAGAGCTGGGGAATTCGCCCTGGTGTCCTGCCCAATATTTATCCCTCAACCAACATCACTAAAATAGTTGTTCTGGTTATTTATTTCATTGCTAGTTGTGGGAGCTTTCTGTGCACAAATTGGCTGCCGCGTTTCCCTAAATTACAACAGTGACTACACTTCAAAAGTTCTTCATTGGCCGTGAAGCACTTTGGGAAGTGCTGAGGTCATGAAAGGTGCTACATAAATGCACATCTTTCTTCTTTCTATTTCCAAAGCGCTTCACAGCCAGTGAAGTATTTTTGTTGTGTAGTCAGTGTTGTAATGTGGGAAACACGGCATCCAATTTGCGCACAGCAAGCTCCCACAAACAGCAATGTGATAATGGCCAGATAATCTCTTTTTAGTGATGCTGGTTGAGGGATAAATATTTGCCAGGATCCCAGGGAGAACTCCGCTGCTCTTCTTGGAGCGGCTCCTGTTCTGTGATAGTGGGGAATCAGTTAAAGCCGTGGGTTTCCTGGGGGGGGCGGTTTCATTATATGCGGTTGTGTTGTCGGTGTCTGTGCTTGTGTCGGGTACACAGTGCCATGTTCGGTGATGCCTCAGCAGTAGCTCAGTAACGTAGTGCAGTAGTAAAGTGGTTGAATCACATCTTTATAATGAAGTGCACTGGCAAACGGACAAAGCCATTCTATCCAGGCAGCCATAGTCTGATGCATTCCTGGGGTGGGAGCCAGCATGCCTGTGTCTATACACAGGAGCTGAAGACACATTGCAGCAATCATCCTGCAGCATGAATTAGAAAAAAAAAATCAACATTTTAAAAACAAAATGATCGAGAGGGCTAGTCAGGATTCCTGCTCCTGATTGCCAACCAGTTAACTCCTACTGGAATGTGCATGTGTGTGGATGCTGGGTGAGGACAGGATGAGGTTTGTCTGTGATGCCCCTCACAGCCAAATAGACAGCTGACTAACAGTCTAGGCTCACACTTGAAGAATGATCCCTTGGTCAAGTGCTGCTGGCCTCTGAGCCTATGGAGCCCCCGGCATGAGATGGCACTGTTGGGAAGGGTGGGGAGCGATAATTATTTGCCATGATATTTAAGCATGTGTACACAAATGAGTTGATTGAGTCAGGTCACCCCACCTCCAGGTGGGCTGTGTGAGTGGGAGTGGTTGGCATGGCTCAGGACTACAGATTACTCCCTTTTAGAAAGTAAAATCTTCAAATTGGATATGGAGAACCTCCCAAGGTGTCGCTCACAGTGGGTTGGAGGATATGGTAGAAGCTACATAGAACCATACACAGGAGGAAGCCATTCAGCCCCTCGAGCCTGTTCCGCTATTCAGCGAGATTATGGCTGATCAGTACCTCAACTCCATTTACCTGCCTTTGCTCCATATCCCTTGATACCCTTACCCAACAAAAATTTATTGCTCTCTATCTTGAAAATTTCAATTGACCCCCCAGCATCCACAGTCTTTTGGGGGGGAGAGTGTTCCAGATTTCCACTACCCTTTGTGTGAAAAGTGCTTCCTGATTTCACTCTTGAATGGCCTAGCTCTAGTTTTATAATTATCAAAATCCTGGAACTCCCTACCTAACAGCATTGTGGGAGTACCTTTGCCTCATGGACTGCAGCGGTTCAAGAAGGCAGCTCACCACCACCTTCTTGGGGGCAATTAGGGATGGGCAATAAATGCTGGCAATGCTAGTGACACCCACATCCCGTAAATGAATAAAAGTCCTTGTTCTGGACTCCCACACCAGAGAAAATAGTTTCACTGTGTCTGCCCTAACCAATACTTTTAACATTTTAAACACCTCAATCAGATCACCCCCTCAACCGTCTAAACTTAAGGGACTACAAACCAGTCCTCATAATTTAAGCGTTTAAATCCCAGTAACATTCTGACAAATCTGCCTTGCCAATATATCTTTCCTGAAGTACGGTACTCAGAACTGAATGCAGTACTCCCAGATGGGGTCTGACGAAGGCTCTGTACAACTGAATCATCAATTCCTCAGTTTCCCCGTGACCGTGAAAGATTGAAAGATATGGTGAGTGATAGTGAAGTGAGCAGATAATGGTGTTTCTTGATTGGTTCCTCTGAACCAATCAGGATTTCTGTGTGACAGAGACGTCATAGCAACATATGGTACAATGTATTATTCTTCTGCTAAGATGTAGCTGTGGCCTGTCTCTTTAACACCACAAAACCTAGTTATTGTAAATAAGAACGCTGAGGTCAGAAAAACAGAGAGTGCGAGTGTGTTTTGATCGTTGTGGCTGGTTTACTTCCTTGGTCACTGAATGGTGGCAGATGTTTGTTGAGTAAATGTCCACATGTGAGGTACATTTACCTGTATTATGTTAAGGGGTTTTGTACTACAATTAGCGCAAGTGGCTAAAACAGTGTCGCCGTAGCAACGCCTGTGATTTCTATTGGACGACACTGGGACCAACGTGAAATGATTACTTTGCGTTTATCTTTTTTATATTTTTACTCACACCAACTCCCGTTCACCCATCACCCCTGTGCTCGCTGACCTACATTGGCTTCCGGTTAAGCAATCCCTCGATTTAAAAATTCTCATCCTTGTTTTCAAATCCCTCCATGGCCTTGCCCCTCCCTAGCTCTGTAATCTTCTCCAGCCCTACAACCCTCCGAGATCTCTGCCCTCTTCTAATTCTGGCCTCTTGCGCATCCCCGATTTTAATTGCTCCACCATTGGTGGCCGTGCCTTCTGTTGCCTAGGCCCTAAGCTCTGGAATTCCCTCCCTAAACCTCTTCCTGCCTCTCTAACTCTGTTTCCTCCTTTAAGATGCTCCTTAAAACCTACCTCTTTGACCAAGCTTTTGGTCACATGCCCTAATATCTCCTTATGTGGCTCGGTGTCAAATTTTGTTTTATAACGTTCATGTGAAGCACCTTGGGACATTTTACTATGTTAAAGACGCTATATAAATGCAAGTTGTTGTTGTTTTGATACTTTGAACTGTGATAACTCAAATGTTATACTAGCAGATCTCCCATGACGTTGCTCACAGTAAGTCAGAGGTTGTGCTGATTTATAAGGGCAGGAGCTTCATATTAATATGGATTGTATAATCGTACAATTCTACTGGTCTGTGTTCTTTTTAAGGCCACAAAATATAATTGCTGTTAAGTAAACACTGGGTGAGGCCAGAGTTAAAGAAAGTAAGCATTTATAAAGCGTTTTGTGAAGCACTTTGGAAAGTCCTATATATCAGAGGACTTATTTTTTGAAGTGCAGTCACTGTTGTTATGTAGCCAATTTGTACACAGCAAGATCCCACAAACAGCAAATGAGATGAATGAATAGTGATCATGGGATCTTTTACATCCACCTGAGAGGGCAGATGGGACCTCGGTTGAACTTCCCGCTGTGTTTGGCTCTGTTCACACGAGGTAGCGCACTGATTAACTGAGCCATCGGGAGCAGCATTTAAAAAAACCCACAATAATGAGTCTTTTATTTCAAAGAGCAGGGGAGTTCTCCCCGGTGTCCCGGCCAATATTTATCCCTCAACCAACACCTAAAAACAGATGATCTGATCATCATCACATTGCTGTTTGTGGGAGCTTGCTGTGCACAAATTGGCTGCCGCGTTTCCTACATTACAACCGTGAACACACTTCAAAAAGCACTTCATTGGCTGTAAAGCGCTTGTGTCATCCTGAGGTTGTGAAAGGCGCTATAGAAATGTAAGTCTGTCTTTCTCTTATGGAGATGAATCTTGTGAGAAGCAGAGGCTGCCTTGTCAAAGTGAACTAATCATTACTGTTGAACACAGGCTAGCAGCCGTGGCCTTGAACAGGTACCTACTTCAAACCAGCTGTGACCGAGACTTTTTTTCCGTGTGTGTGAGATTTTTTTTTTTAACTAGCCCAGCGTTGAACTGAGGCTCTTTTCCGCTCCTGTTAATTAAATCCTTTTGGATGTGGAAGGAGCATCGCCCTGGAATGGGCCGGGTACGTCGCTGCCTTGGGGGAGATGAAAGGGACCCTCTGTTGGGAGGAGCCACCCTGCTCAGCTGAACACATAGCACTGCAAACCTCAATGTTTATTCTGTGCCTTTGCCACAGGGCTAGACAAGCCCAGCAGCACACTCGCATGTGCTGGTAAGTTACTGTATGCACTCAGACTGGAGCAAGGGCCACATCTGAACCTGAGACTCTGCAAATAAAAGAATCCATTACGCAGAAGCAATGTTACTCTGCAGTGCTAAAATGCAGTGCATGTTGGCTATGTAGCAGTCCATTCACATTTGGTACAGTTCAGATGTGTCTGCAGTACGGTTAGAGAGAGTGCGTGTGTCTATGTATTGCAAACTGGGATTACCAGCCCTCCAATCCATGTGTGCTCCAGATTTAGCCACGCTGGCACCGTGTTATTGAGTTTTATTTTCTCCTCTTGTCTCATAGCTGGTTACATAGGAACAGGAGGAGGCCATTCAGCCCCTCAAGCGTGTTACATAGGAACAGGAGGAGGCCATTCAGCCCCTCAAGCGTGTTACATAGGAACAGGAGGAGGCCATTCAGCCCCTCGAGCGTGTTACATAGGAACAGGAGGAGGCCATTCAGCCCCTCGAGCGTGTTACATAGGAACAGGAGGAGGCCATTCAGCCCCTCGAGCCTGTTACATAGGAACAGGAGGAGGCCATTCAGCCCCTCGAGCCTATTACATAGGAACAGGAGGAGGCCATTCAGCCCCTCAAGCGTGTTACATAGGAACAGGAGGAGGCCATTCAGCCCCTCAAGCGTGTTACATAGGAACAGGAGGAGGCCATTCAGCCCCTCAAGTGTGTTACATAGGAACAGGAGGAGGCCATTCAGCCCCTCAAGCGTGTTACATAGGAACAGGAGGAGGCCATTCAGCCCCTCAAGCGTGTTACATAGGAACAGGAGGAGGCCATTCAGCCCCTCGAGCCTATTATATAGGAACAGGAGGAGGCCATTCAGCCCCTCGAACCTATTACATAGGAACAGGAGGAGGCCAGTCAGCCCCTCGAGCCTATTACATAGGAACAGGAGGAGGCCATTCAGCCCCTCGAGCGTGTTACATAGGAACAGGAGGAGGCCATTCAGCCCCTCGAGTCTGTTGCACCATTCAATTAGATCACGGCTGATCTGTGTCCTAACTCCATCTACCAGCCTTGGTTCCATATCCCTTAATACCCTTACCCAATAAAAATCTATCAATCTCATTTTTGAAATTTTCAATTGACCCCCCCAGCCTCATAGAAACATAGAACATAGAATCTAGGAGCAGGAGTAGGCCATTCGGCCCGTCGAGCCTGCTCCGCCATTCAATACGATCATGGCTGATCATCCAAATCCAGTACCCTGTCCCTGCTTTAATCCCCACAGTACACATATCCCATCCTATCCCCATAACCCCACATATTTAATCCCCCCTAACACTAAGGGTCAATTTATCATAGCCAAATCAACCTAACCCACACATTTTTGGACTGTGGGAGGAAACCGGAGCACCCGGAGGAAACCCACGCAGACACGGGGAGAATGTGCAAACTCCACACAGACAGTCACCCGAGGTCAGATTCGAACCCGGGTCTCTGGCGCTGTGAGGCACCAGTGCTAACCACTATGCCACCGTGTTGCCTCAACAGCTTTTTGGGGAAAGAGTTTTCCAGATTTCAGTTCCCAACTTTTTGTCAAGTCTAAACCTGGACAGTGAGCAGGGTAAGTGTGGGCCAGGATAATGCTCCCACCATAGTGTGGAAAGGAGCCATACAGAGCAGGAAGATCCCGGACGCGACTTCATTAGCTGCATTAGCTGATCTTGGTCGAGTGCGGGGGCAGGGGCCAGGCTCAGGGTGTACAGGTGACCTCAGACTTCCTGTATTTTGATCACTGACCCATGTTGGAAAATTTGGGTGGACATTACATGAGGTCAGAATCAGTCTTGGCACTAGTAGCTCCCCAGAGAAGGAGCTATTAGGACAGGTGACCAAGAGTTTAGTCAAAGAGGTGGGATTTAAGGAGGGTCATGAAGAAGGAGAGGGAGGTGGCGAGGATAGGGAGGGAATTCCAGAGCGTGAGGCCTAGGTGGTTGAAGGTATGGTCTTACTTATTATAGTGATGCTAGCATTGTTGGCCGTGCAATGGCTGACAATGGGAGTCCACCAAAAATGTTTCCCCAAATGTTCCTCGACTGAAGTCATTGACTCCTCATTGGGATTTGGTTCTGTCTGCACCCTCAGGTACTTCATCCAACTGGCTAGTTTTCAGCAGCATATCCTACAGGACATCTGACTGTGGGGGGCATTACAGCTGATATCCACGCTCACACACACACTCTTTTCCCAGCAGGGGGACAGTGGAAAGCAATCAGGAGCGAGAACCCTGGCTGATGTTTTTCTTCCTCTTCCCTTCCCCAGCTTAGTGGCCGTAAGACAGTTGCACCCCCTCCCAGTCCCGGGCTGAAGTCTAAATCCACACCGACCCTCCCACTTCTCCCACTGGGACAAAATCTTTGAAATTATTATTTTGGTAAAGAATGATAAAATGATGTATTTTTTAATATATCACAGGCAAGACTTTGAATTGACCAAGTCTCTAAAACCCTGAGCTGGTGATTTATTCCGATGGCTCTGACTGACTCCGACACGCTTCTGTCTGAATCTCCTCTGACAGGCTCAGGGAGACTTTTGGCAAAGATTCCAGACTGTGCAAATATTTTTCATTTAATGATTATTAACCATTGAGGGAAGACAAAGTGTGCACTTTATTTACAAAAGGAATATAAACTTTGCTTAGGGTGTGTGTGTGTGTGTGTGTGTGTGTGTGTGTGTGTGTGTGTAGGGTGGATTGGACGATCCATATCGGCCTACTCCCGAGGTCCCCACCATCACAGAAGCCAGACGTCAGACAGTTCGATTCACTCCACGTGATATCAGAAAACGGCTGAGCACACTGGATAGAGCCCCGACAACAGCCCGGCTATTGTGCTCCAGAACTAGCCGCGCCTCTAGTCAAGCTGTTCCAGTACAGCTACAACACTGGCATCTATCCGACAATGTGGAAAACTGCCCAGGTATGTCCTGTCCACAAAAAGCAGGACAAATCCAACCCATCCAATTACCGCCCCATCAGTCTACTCTCAATCATCAGCAAAGTGATGGAAGGTATCATCGACAGTGCTATCAAGCGGCACTTACTCACCAATAACCTGCTCACTCATACCCAGTTTGGGTACCGCCAGGACCACTTGGCTCCCGACCTCATTACAGCCTTGGTGCAAACATGGACAAAGGAGCTGGATTCCAGAGGTGAGGTGAGAGTGACTGCCCTTGACATCAAGGGAGCATTTGACCGAGTCTGGCATCAAGGAGCCCGAGTAAAACTGAAGTCAATGGGAATCGGGGGGGAAAACTCTCCACTGGCTGGAGTCATACCTAGCACAAAGGAAGATGGTTGTGGTGGTTGAAGGTCAATCATCACAGCCCCAGGACATCGCTGCAGGAGTTCCTCAGGGCAGTGTCCTAGGCCCAACCATCTTCAGCTGCCTCATCAATGACCTTCCCTCCAACTTAAGGTCAGAAATGGGGATGTTCGCTGATGACTGCACAGTGTTCAGTGCCATTCACAACTCCTCAGATAATGAAGCAGTCCATGCCCGCATGCAACAAGACCTGGACGACGTTCAGGCTTGGGCTGATAAGTGGCAGGTAACATTCACGTCACAGAAGTGCCAGGCAATGACTGTCTCCAACAAGCAAGAATCTAACCACCTCCCCTTGACATTCAACGGCATTACCATCGCCAAATCCCCCACCATCAACATCCTGGGGGTCACCATTGTCCAGAAACTTAACTGGACCAGCCACATAAATACTGTGGTTACAAGAGCAGGTCAGAGGCTGGGTATTCTGCAGCGAGTGTCTCACCTCCTGACTCCCCAAAGCCTTTCCACCATCTACAAGGCACAAGTAAGGAGTGTGATGGAATACTCTCCACTTGCCTGGATGAGTGCAGCTCCAACAACACTCAAGAAGATTGACACCATCCAGGAGAAGGCAGCCCGCTTGATTGGCACCCCATCCACCACCTTAAACATTCACTCCCTTCATCACCGACGCACCGTGGCTGCAGTGTGTACCATCTACAAGATGCACTGCAGCAACTCGCCAAGGCTTCTTCAGCAGCACCTCCCAAACCCGCCACCTCTTCCACCTAGAAGGACAAAGGCAGCAGGGCACATGGGAACACCACCACCTCCAAGTTCCCCTCCAAGTCACACACCATCCTGACTTAGAAGTATATCGCTGATCCTTCATCGTCGCTGGGTCAAAATCCTGGAACTCCCTCCCTAACAGCACTGTGGGAGTACCTTCACCACACAGGACTGCAGCGGTTCAAGAAGGCGGCTCACCACCACCTTCTCAAGGGCAACTCGGGATGGACAATAAATGCTGGCCTTGCCAGCGACGCCCACATCCCATAAACGAATAAAAAAACTCACATACACCGACACACACAGGTCAGTATCTGTCCCTGTATGTGTGTTGGTGTCTGTCAACATTCCCGCTAAGCTGTGCGGCCACGCAGCAGTCTGGAGGTCCTGCGCAGGCAGCTCACTGGCCTTTACATGGACGAAACAATGCCGCGCAAAAATTTGAATGGGCCGCGCAGTCCATTAAAGGCCAGATGGGAGATGGGCAAAAGGGACTTGGTGCGAGTTAGGACACGGGCGGCCGAATTTTGGATGACCTCAAGTTTACGTAGGGTGGAATGTGGGAGGCCAGACAGGAGTGCGTTGGAATAGTCAAGTCCAAAGGTAACAAAGGCATGGATGAGGGTTTCAGCAGCAGATGAGCTGAGGCAAGAGTGGAGACGGGTGATGTTACGGGGGTGGAAGTAGGCGGTCTTTGTTATGCCGCAGATATGTGGTCAGAAGCTCATTTCAGGGTCAAATATGACACCAAGGTTGCGAACAGTGTGGTTCAGCCTTAGACAGATGTTAGGGAGAGGGATGGAGTCCGTGGCTAGGGAACGGAGTTTATGGTGGGGACCAAAAACAATGGCTTCGGTCTTCCCAATATTTAATTGGAGAAAATTTTTGCTCATCCAGAACTGTATGTCTGACAAGTTAGAGACCGTGGAGGAGTCAAGAGAAGAGGTAGTGAGGTAGAGCTGGGTGTCATCAGCGTACATGTGGAAACTGACACTGTGTTTTCGGATCATGTCGCCAAGGGGCAGCATGTAGATGAGAAATAGGAGGGGGCCAAGGATACATCCTTGGGGGACAGCAGAGGTAACGATGCGGGAGCGGGAAGAGAAGCCGTTGCAGGTGACTCTCTGGCTTCGGTTAGATAGATAAGAGTGGAACCAGGCGAGTGCAGTCCCACCCAGCTGGATGACGGTGGAGAGGCGTTGGAGAAGGATGGAGTGGTCAACCATGCCAAAGGCTGCAGACAAGTCAAGAAGGACGAGGAGGGATAGTTTAGCTTTGTCACAGTCACAAAGGATGTCATTTGTGACTTTGATGAGAGCCGTTTCAGTACTGTGGCAAGGGCAGAAACCTGATTGGAGGAATTCAAACATGGAATTGTGGAAAAGATGGGCACGGATTTGGGAGGCGACAAAATGTTCAAGGACTTTGGAGAGGAAAGGGAGGTTGGAGATGGGGCGGTCGGAGGGGTCAAGGTTGGAGGTTCAGGTGCAGGTTGGAGCAAGATTCAGGTTCGAAAAGAGCGAGACGGATCCCGAATTGGTTTAAACACCTGGAGTCATGTTTATTTTTTTAAGAGTGAGATATCTCCGAACTGGAGCAATTCTGAGTGAGCCTGATTGCTGCACGAGGTGAGATATCAGGAGCTGCTACAGAGGGACTTTTGCTCACACTTGAACCACTGTGCGAGGAGCTGTCCTGAAAGGGTTTACACCGTCCAGCTGCAGTGGGAACTGCACGACCCTGTGCCCCAGTTCAAGTGAGAGGCCAGGTAGTTAGTGATTCAGCCGTTCATTGCTGGAAGGCACTGGCTGCTGAATTCCTGAGTGTCTGGACTGGTTGGATCAGTGCCATTTACAAGGTAAGCAGGCGAGATATGCAGCCATTAGATTCTCTCCCCTGCTCTTCAGCTTCTTCTTGACTCTTGGGGATGCGAGCTGCTTTTCAAGTCACTTACTTTATCATTTATTTTTTTTACAAATTATTTGTTAATTGCTTTCCTCCCCTCCCCCTTTCCATCTTGTGGAAAATCTCTATGCTTCTCTTACACAATGTCTCTCCATACAGATCCAGCCGGGAGAGAGAGAGGGGGGGGAGCTTGGCTGGCTGAGTGAGGCTGGGCCCTGACTGTGTGGAAACAGAACTTCCTGTTTGCCAGCTCCCAGTTTAGAAACTGAAAGAATTCACCATTCATGGATTACTGTCCGGGCTCCCCTCTCGGCAGACAGGCCGCCTGCGATCCGAGAGCTCCTTTGTCTCCCTTCCACCATACTAGTAAAAGACATTTATTTATCATTTTTAATTTCCTCCCCACCCCCTCTGCCACTTGCTGGTAGGGTTGCCAGCCCTCCAGGATTGCCCTGGAGTCTCCATGAATTAAGGAGTAATCTCCTGGCCACTACTTCCAGCAACCCAGGAGAAAGGTTATTGAGGCATTAAAAA
This sequence comes from Squalus acanthias, assembly GCA_030390025.1. Lineage (NCBI taxonomy): Eukaryota > Metazoa > Chordata > Chondrichthyes > Squaliformes > Squalidae > Squalus > Squalus acanthias. Next base: position 15,811,815 of record CM059442.1, on the reverse strand, counting down.
AAATGTCTTTTTAAAATTTTCTTTGAAGATTTTTGTTTATTAATTACAAAAGTATTGGAGATTGGGGAAAAAGGCTGTTTGACTGTCAGTTAAAATATTCCACTCGGGTAAAGGACTCTGTTCATTTTCCAATTGGCGGGGGAAGGTGGGGCTCCACGAGGATGGACGTGTCGGGCGACCAATGGCGGGAGTGTAGGGGCGGGGCTCTGAGGATGAACGTGTCAGGGCGACCAATGGTGGGAGTGTAGGGGCAGGGCTCTGAGGATGAACGTGTCAGGGCGACCAATGGCGGGAGTGTAGGGGCAGGGCTCTGAGGATGAACGTGTCAGGCGACCAATGGCGGGAGTGTAGGGGTGGGGCCGTTGGGTCGGAAGGTCATGTGACAATACCTTCAGGAATACATCCAACCGGAGTTGCCGACTCTACCTGCTGGCAGTGTTGGTCTTGAGCCGAGCGGTTTTCACTCCACTCGCCGTTCGGGACTTTCCGCAGCGAGCAGCGTGATTTCGTTTTGTTTTTCGGCATGTGTTTCTGTTTTACTGATGGGCGGATGAGATTCAGTGTGAGCACAGTGATGACACGGGGTGTTCTGGCAGCTACCCCCTACACTCCTGAACTCTTCCTAGGGTATGATGTGGAGATGCCGGCATTGGACTGGGGTGGACAAAAATGAGAAGTCGCACAACACCAGGTTATAGTCCAACAGATTTATTTAAAATTACAAGCTTTCGGAGCTGTCGCCCCTTCCTCAGGTAGAGTAGCTGTGAGAGAATCTCCCAGAATTCACAATATAAACACAGAAAAAATGTATTCAAATCTTTCCCTACATCAAAGACACACTAAGAGCACAGCCAAGACAATGAGATGTGTCCCAGGGGGTCCAACGTGTCAAAACACCTGCTGGCTGCATATCCTCTGCAGTTGAGTTTGGTTCTTGTGTTAGTTTTTTTTAAAAAAAAGCTGGAAAGACCGGCCATGATGTCAAGTCACGTTCTGTATCGTGACATGAACCCGATATCGCGATTGAGGCCATCCTCATGAGTGCGGAACTTGGCTATCAGTTTCTGCTCTATGATTTTGCGCTGTCGTGTATCCCGAAGGCCGCCTTGGAGAACGCTTACCCGCAGATCCGAGGCTGAATGCCGGGGAACACTTCAGCAGTCAGGGGCATTCAGCCTCGGATTTGCAGGTAAGCGTTCTCCAAGGCGGCCTTCGGGATACACGACAGCACAAAATCATAGAGCAGAAACTGATAGCCAAGTTCCGCACTCATGAGGATGGCCTCAATCGCGATATCGGGTTCATGTCACGATACAGAACGTGACTTGACATCATGGCCGGTCTTTCCAGCTTTTTAAAAAAAAACTAACACAAGAACCAAACTCAACTGCAGAGGATATGCAGCCAGCAGGTGTTTTGACACGTTGGACCCCCTGGGACACATCTCATTGTCTTGGCTGTGCTCTTAGTGTGTCTTTGATGTAGGGAAAGATTTGAATACATTTTTTCTGTGTTTATATTGTGAATTCTGGGAGATTCTCTCACAGCTACTCTACCTGAGGAAGGGGCGACAGCTCCGAAAGCTTGTAATTTTAAATAAATCTGTTGGACTATAACCTGGTGTTGTGCGACTTCTCATTTTTCTTCCTAGGGTAGATAGAGAGAAACTATTTCCTCTGGAGGGGAGTCCAGAACAAGGGAGCATAACCATAAAATTAGAGCTAGGCCGTTTAGGAGTGAAATCAGGAAACACTTTTTCACACAAAGGTTACTGGATATCTGGAACGCTCTCCTCCAAAAGGCTGTGAATGCTGGGAGACAATTGGAGCTTTCAAGACCGGGATTGGTAGATTTTTGTTGGTTAAGAGTATCAAAGGATATGGAGCACAGGCGGGTAAATAGAGTTGAAGTACAGATCAGCCATGATCTAATAAAACAGGCTCGAGGGACTGAATGGCCTTCTCCTGGTCCTATGTTCCTGGGATACCAGAGGACGTCTGGACTCTGGAGCTCATATTTGTGCCTGAGCCTAGCCAGCGACTGTCAGCGGACTATTCGACTTCAGGGGGTGTCGCAGTTAAGCCCGATCCTGTGCTTACCCAGTCTTCACAGGAACCCGCTTTCCAGCAATCACTTGACACCGATGGAAGAGCAGGAGCCTTGGCTGCTTTCTTTTTTAATTTGCTTCCCAACCCAAAGGGTTCTGAGATCCAACAAAGCTTAGCCAGTTCATCAACAACAACAACAACTTGCATTTATATAGCTCCTTTAACGTAGTAAAACCTCCCAAGGTGCTTCACGGGAGCGAAATCAAACAAAATTTGACACCAAGCCACATAAGGAGATACCAGGACAGATGACCAAAAGCTTGGTTTTAAGGAGTGTCTTAAAGGAGGAAAGAGGTAGAGAGGTTTAGGGAGGGAATTCCAGAGCTTAAGGCCTTGGCAGCAGAAGGCACGGCCGCCAATGGTGGAGCGATTAAAATTGGGAATGTGCAAGAGGCCAGAATTGGAGGAGCGCAGAGATCTTGGAGGCTTGTAGGGCTGGAGGAGGTTACAGAGATTGGGAGGGGCGAGGCCACGGAGAGATCTGAAGACAAGGATGAGAATTTTAAAATTGAGGCTTTGCCGGACCGGGAGCCAATGTAGGTCAGCGAGCACAGGGGGGTGATGGGTGAACGGGACTTGGTGCGAGTTAGGATACGGGCAGCAGAGTTTTGGATGAGCTCAAGTTTATGTAGGGTGGGAGATGGGAGGCTGGCCAGGAGAGCGTTGGAATAGTCGTGTCTGGAGGTAACATAGGCATGGATAAGGATTTCAGCAGCAGGTGGGCTGAGGCAGGGGCGGAGATGGGCGATGTTACGGAGGTGGAAGTAGGCGGTCTTAGTGATGAATAAAGGGTTTGGAAGCTCCGCTCAGGGTCCAATAGGATGCGGAGGTTGGGGACAGTCTGGTTCAGCCTGAGACAGTGACCAGCTCAACACAGACTAGGGAACGAACCTGGGGCTGTTCTGGGGGTTTGTGCCTCCGTATCGCACACTAGGTGGTGCATCTACCCGCGGGGGGAGGGGGCGTCTGTCCTGCTCCTCTTGCACCTCGATAAGAATTAAATTAGAGACTATCACGGACCCAGCTTTTGACTGGCGTTCAGGAAACATCGACTAAGGGATATTTAACTAAAGTGTCCGTAGTTTGACCCCCCTCCCTCATCCTGATGACTCAGCGAGTTTATCCAACAAGGAGCTGAGCCGTACAGACCCGGAAGGTTTCAGGCTCCGTTCCTAGTCCGTGCTGCGTCTGTTGGGTTCCTGCGGTTGGCTTCAGCTCCCCTCAGGTGGAGAGAAGAGAAACCAGCCTGGGTTACCGGTCTCGATCGCCATCTTGTGACCCCCCCCCCCCCGTCCCCCGGCTGGGAGTGAGCGCATGTGCGGAGATGGGTGGGATCGGAGTTTGGACGAGACGCTGCCTGCAGTTGAATAACCAGTTCACACTCAGATTAAGGCTCACACATGAATAGTGGCTCCTGAGGTGCTGGGTCTCCTCCCGGTGCTGGGCCTCCTCCCGGTGCTGGGCCTCCTCCCGGTGCTGGGTCTCCTCCCGGTGCTGGGCCTCCTCCCGGTGCTGGGCCTCCTCCCGGTGCTGGGCCTCCTCCCGGTGCTGGGCCCCCTCCCGGTGCTGGGCCCCTCCCGGTGCTGGGCCTCCTCCCGGTGCTGGGCCCCTCCCGGTGCTGGGCCTCCTCCCGGTGCTGGGCCCCTCCCGGTGCTGGGCCCCTCCCGGTGCTGGGCCTCCTCCCGGTGCTGGGCCTCCTCCCGGTGCTGGGCCTCCTCCCGGTGCTGGGCCTCCTCCCGGTGCTGGGCCTCCTCCCGGTGCTGGGCCTCCTCCTGGTGCTGGGCCCCTCCCGGTGCTGGGGGTACCAGGGAAGCTACACCCCTAGAGGGGAGGAAATTGGTGATGAATAAATCTGATTGTGGGAGAGGTGGGGGAGCGACGTATTCACATGAGCACGAAAGGGTGCTCTCAACAAGAGTACACTTTCCCTGACCAGTACACTACCTGTCTTGGCTGGAGAGTATTTCCATAGATTGTTTAAATAATATTGAGCTGTACTGCACTTTCCTGCCAGGAAATTTAACTTTGGGAATTAGAAATGTCTTTTCTCCTGCGACTCTTCCCCTCCGTCTTCCCCCCTCCGTCTTACCCCCACTCCGTCTCCCCAGCCCCTGTCTCCTCTCCCCAGCCACCCCCCCGGTTCCTCTTCTCCCCCCCAGTCTCCTCCTACCCCTCCCCCACCTCCCAGCCCCCGTCTCTC